>CM065738.1:10038251-10060751 GCA_033310375.1 Conus canariensis
AAATATTTTATAAATATGAAAACCCTTCACTAGCTGCATGAGAGAACCATCATAATCCCTCTCGAAGGCAGATCTACTTATATTGCCTACTCCTAGGCCTTTCGTCCGCTGGATCGGACTCATCAGGGAGACACGGCTGATTGTGTCTGTGGTCTTAGGGTCAAATAGAGACACACCAGTATTTACAGACTGGCGCAATTGGCTTGTTTTGATAATTTTCTTTTATTGTGTCTGAAAATTCATTTTCCTCTTTTTTTTTCACATGGCTATCAAGGTACAAGCCAGATGGTTCCAAGCAGACAGATTAAAATCAAAGGAATGGGACTGTTTGGGCGCTTCAAGATGGCGCAAAGATAGGGTGACGGGCGAGTGTAAAGGCCTGATATGTAACTTCAGCTAAGGGGAAGGTCATGCATTTGAAGATTGTGATTTCATCGGTGAAAATCCCTCTTAAACAAGGGGAAAAATTGTTGGGGAGTTGTCTTTTCGACCACTTATCAGTTTAACATTATATGCTGGCTCAAATTCCTGAAACTCTTACATGGATTTATATAGCGTTTTAGTGCAAAATCCTCATTGTGGCGTGTGGCCACATGTACGTAAGGAGGGGAGAAGCGAGGAGAGGGGGGGGGGGGGGGGGGGGGGGGGGACACCGATAGCGGTTGATACTTCAAATCCACGGGGCAGCTTGCACACATTGGCAGGGGACATAACTCCTGAAAGCTGAGTCAGTGAGTCACTGGAACCAAACACTCCACGACCCGATGACGTCCCTTGCGCACTCATCATCACCCCCTATCAACTCGTTGTGGCTTGTGCTGGACCCAAGTGACCCCCGCGGACCTGATGACCATCTGGGTCTCCAGTGATCTAACGATGACGTCGAGCAGGTTTGAGACCTGGGAATGCTGGCTGAAGACCACGGGTGTTTTACTTGATAGGAGTTCCCAGGCTGCACGCATATAACATAACATAAAATAACATAGCATAATGTAAAAGAACATGCCATAACATAGCATAGCATAGCACAGTATAGCATAACATGACATAACACAACACATACACGCGCGCGCGCACGCACACACACTGACTGAAACCAATTTATTGTCAGATTAACTCAAGGTTGTACACACACACACACACACACACACACACACACACACACACACACACGCACACCAGCGCACGTGCGAAGGCACGGGCACACACGTACATACATACGGACGCACGTACATACGCGGACACAGACACAGACACACACACACACACACACACACACACACACACACACACACACATACACACACACACACACTCTCACACACACACAGGAAGTTATGCACACATCTTTAAGTATAAACAAGTAAGAGGTAGACACAGACAGACAGAGAAACAGACAGATAGATAGATAGATAGATAGATAGATAGATAGATAGATAGATAGACAGACAGACAGACAGATAGATAGATAGGTAGATAGACAGACTGACTGACAGACTGACTTCACCCATCCTCATCAGAGAGAGACCAAGAGAGGTGACAGACCGGGAGAACAAATGAGGGGGGGGGGGGGGGAGAGAGAGAGAGAGAGAGAGAGAGAGAGAGAGAGAGAGGAGAGAGAGAGATGGCAGACTGTAAGAATAAATGGGAGGTGTGAGGGAGAGAGACGGAGAGGGGAGGAGGATTAGCAGAGAGCAAGAAAGGCTCAGGGGGGAGAAGCAGGGTGCAAGAGATGCCCTGATATTACTTTATGACTTTTGAAGAATTAAAATTTTCCTTTATTGTTACAGAATTTAAGTAAAGAGTGTTCAAATTGTATTTTCATCAAATGTTGGTACAGCCTAACATTTCATTCTCATATCAAACTGGCCTTAAGGCATACAGACAGGGAATCGTATAGATAAACATGTTTACTTGCACATCTGATGTAGGCCTACCTCAAAATATCCCTTCATTACGCTAGATGGGATTGTTTTGGGTAAGAAGACAAAGGGAGAGAACTGTCAGTACCGGCAATCTCATGACGCGGTATGAATACACAGACAGGCTCCTATTTGGCAGCATAGGAATGGGGTTTGGCTTGCCTGAAAAAGACCAAAGAGGTCGAAACTTGTCGCGTTTGGCTTGCAGTTTGTTTATTTCTTTCGTTCGGCAGCATGGTAGCCTATTTTTTCTTTTAAATATGTATTTGCTGTCTGCCAGGCGACCATTAGTAATATACCCAACGCGAAAGAGCTAGAGAAACTTCTTGAACCATTGTCAAACGCTTGGATTCCAAGAAAACCACTTTTGACTGGAAAGGAAATCTCACAGCAGGCAGAGAAGTAGACAGTACATAACAAACAAGTAGGATAACTCTTGCTCCAAATAATTACAGGCCCATAACTCCAAACGAATACTGTTTACGACATCAGCAGCATTCCTTTGGAGTTATGGGCCTGTAATTATTTATCGTGGGAGCAAGAGTTACCTTACTTGTTTGCTATTTACTTTTGACTTTTAGAGCACTATCTGAATGCTGAAAAGTGGTGATGGTGTTCAATCGCGTTAAAGCAGACAATTAGGTAGAAAGCCAGTTCGACCTCTTTTGTGAATTATCCGTCAAAACAAATCTGAGTGCATGAAGCGGCTCACATCGTATTATGCCTGTCCAGTCAACGTTGATTGGTGCGTGGGAAACTGGAGCTGTCAACCAAGCTGCTGCGTTGCCTCTGCACCAATACTTCTAAGTCACTTAGTTCCAACTCTTGAGAGAACCTCTATTTCACGCAGATACAGACTCTGTTATAAATGACTATTTTTCTGTCTCTCAGAAAAGAAAATAAACAGTGAAACTGACACCCACTTTGAAAAAGACGTCTTGAAACAAACAAAAAAACCTGGGAAGAGAGGTCCAGTCAAATAATTCATATCTTCAATTGTCTTTTAATCACAATAGTTTGTCTGCCACGTAGTGTGTGTGTGTGTGTGTGTGGGGGGGGGGGGGGGTGCGTGCATGTGTATGTGTGTGTGTGTGTGTGTGTGTGTGTGTGTGTGTGTCAGTGGCGGCGGAAGCTGTCCAGGATTAGGGGGGGCAATGGATATTTCAAATCATTGAACTCCGACAATCACAATATGTCAATGTTCGATAAAACATTTTTTTTTTAAATCCAGCATGCAATATTCAGTTCACACACACACACACACACACACACACACACACACACACACACACACACACACACACACACACTTGAAATACACTTTGTATAGCTGCAATTAAAACGTTGCAGAAACTGAGAGGAGAGAGAGAGAGAGAGAGAGAGAGAGAGAGAGAGAGAGAGAGAGAGAGAGAGAGAGAGAGAACTGTCAGACTTTCTGACTGAATAGCGTAATAACATACCTTCTCTCCATATTCACTGGACATTAGGCACCGTAAAATGCAGTTACTAAGTCACGATTGTCACAGTCTGTACATTAGCAGGTTACACCAACAGCTGGGAGGTTACACCTTTACACATTTAATTTTCCGAAGTAACTTTGATGTCGTTCGTTTCTGCAAACTAACTCGGAAGAAATTTCAGCGAGATTGAGCTGATCAACCTTGTCTTTGAACACATGTATAATGAGACAGTTGTTTAGGCGCTTCTGAGTCATAGTGCTTCGGAGGTATATTCTGACCCGCTTCAAGGCAGAAATACAGCGTTCAGCTGTTGCAGTTGTAACTGGAA
Organism: Conus canariensis; assembly: GCA_033310375.1. Taxonomy (NCBI): domain Eukaryota; kingdom Metazoa; phylum Mollusca; class Gastropoda; order Neogastropoda; family Conidae; genus Conus; species Conus canariensis. The sequence continues at coordinate 10,041,962 of CM065738.1, forward strand.
TGGTCAAGTACAGCCTGATAAGTTTGTCTACCTCACTCAACATTCTTTTAACAGTGTCAGAAGCTGTCAGTTCTTCTAGCAGTGCATCAAAGATGGACTTCTTGTTGTCCCCCAGAGCATGTGGAAGGATGACCAACTGTGTTTTGAGTCTGTCCATGTCAATGTCCGTAGCATATGTGTCTTTGATCTCTTGAGGAATATCTGGATTCTTTCCTGCAGCTCCGTCACCCAAGAGAATTTCAGTCTTCCTTGGCAACTTAAGACTTTGTTGGTCAAACCTGCGCTTTATATGCTCTTTGACGTCTATGGCCTCATACTACTGCTGTCTGTAATAAGCAGAAGGGTCAGAGTAGCTGTGACCCTGGGAGCCTCATCAAGTCTTCGTGGAGGCTGTCTCTGTCTCGGAATGCGGGGCTCATCACACACGTTTGCAGCCGTGGTTGAGACGTCGGCAAAAAACGTCTGGAAACTTTTATCCTGGCGCATACTTTCAAGCGTTCTCAGACAGAGGTTTGCAGCGTTTGTTGCATCCACACAGGACGTTTGTTTCCTTTGAACAGCAGTCGCCAGCTCTTCAGTCACAGCAAAGACATCCTGTGAAAGTGAGAGCCCAAGACAGGTGGAGAACTGCTGCATAAGTGCTAGAAGGCCGGATGCCCTCCTGGCATGCTCATCATGTCCTTGTGAGACTAGTTCAAGTGTTTCTTGCAAAGCCTGAGAGTTCTGAATGAGAGAGTCAAAAGCTCTTGTTCGAACAGTCCACCTTGTTGGACACAGTGGTTTAATGGACGGGCTGCACGAAGTTGATGTTTCACGTTGGATTGTTTCAAAAAGGATCTGTCGTTTTGGTGATAATTTGATCAACTGAATGACCTCTGTGGCAAAGTCAAGGGCATCTCTTATTACTTTGACCTTTCTGGAAGCCTCTTGTAACACAAGATTGACTGAGTGTGCCAAACAGTATATGGACACTGCTGACGGGACCTCATCTTTGAACCGTTTTGCAACTCCTGAAACGTGACCCTGAAAATTACTGGCCCCGTCGTAGGCCTGACCCTACACTTCTGCACTGGCAAGTCCAGCCTGATCAAGCAATCCTTTAGCGCATTAAAAATTGTCTCAGCACAGGTATTGTCAACATGCACCAGTCCCACAGGCTCCTCTATGACTTCAAACTGCACAGTTACCCATCTTATGCAAATTACAACCTGCTCCCTGTTTGCAACATCACGGGTTTCGTCAGCTAGTATCGAAAACCAATTCGCTTCTCTGATTTCAAGTACAACAGATCGCAAGACTTTATGTGTCATAATCCCGAGGATCTCGTTGACAATATCATGTGACAGATATTTTGAACCTGTGTTTGTTTTTTCCTTGCAGCCCTCTCCAAAGCAGAACTTCAGCAGCTGTTGAAGGTTGCCTTCCTGCTCGTCATGTCCATGGAGAGGCAGACCCTGACGCAGGAGAAACTGAAGGCTCTTTAGTTCGTTCATCAGGCTTTGCAGGTGTTTCTTTTGTTCTGTTTCATGCTGACACGTCACTCGAGCATACACTGACGTTGTAGACTTCCTACATTTTACATCATACACGGCTGCTCCATGTGAAGATGATTTTTCGTGGCTTGAGAACTTTTCCAGTGCTTTCTTCCAGTTGTCAAAACCGCTCCATACAAACGCTGCATCAGGTTTGCAGCCTTGATGATTGGCCCTCATGCAGAAGAAACAACATACCTTGTTGTCTGTTGTGCATAGGTGAAGCCAAGGGTATTGCTGGAACCAAGATCTTCGGAAATAGCGGGGCCTTCCTGAACTTACCCTGGTCAGTTTGGAGAGGACTGTGTCGCTCTGTGGCTGAAAGGGGTTGACTGCGTCCTTGCAGCGCACAATAGACTGACATTTTGGATTTCTTACAGTAGCAGGTCGGTCAATGTCATCACGAGGAGACTGCGCAGGTCGATTGGCGTCGTCACGAGGAGACTGCATGATTGATGCACCTTCTGTAGGAGATAAGGAAACACTTTCTTCTTCCTTTTCTTCATCATTTTCACTGTCTCTGGTTTGATGAAGTGTTAGGCTCACAAAATGTTCCTCGCCTATTTGCCCTATAAGGGCAGGTGGAAGGGATGATTCAGTGTCTCCCGCCAAAATCTTATTCATCAGGTAGCATATCCTGGAGCTCTCTTGCTGACTTGTTACGATGTGTATGTCCCTACCAATCATTCTCGCCATAGCTTGCATTACAATAGCATCAGCATATATGCCATTCTTGGCAATGTTGGTCAGGTACTGGTCAGTAATGTGTGACCAAAGTGGGTTAGCTGCAGAGAGGTTCCCGAGATATGTGTTGACATCTTTCCTGAGCGAGTTTGACAGGAAGTATGACAAGTATGGCGACAAGGTGATGCACCATCAAACATCTCTCTCTCTCTGATTTTTTGGAGGTGCTCAATATTACGGGGGGCAGTATATAAGGCTGCCCCCCCAATATTTTTCTGGAGGGGGGCATGGCCCCCCCGCCCCCCTGCTTCCGCCGCCTGTGTGTGTGCGTGCGTGCGTGGGTGCGTGCATGTGTGTGTGTGTGTGTGTGTGTGTATGTGTGTGTGCGTGTGCGTGTGTGTGTTTGTGTGTGTGTATGTGTGCGTGTATGCATGTGTGTGTGTGTGTGTGTGTGTGTGTGTGTGTGTGTGTGTGTGTGTGTGTGTGTGTGTCCGTATTAGCATAACAGATGATGACCGAATCCCCGAGGATATTCTGTACGAAGAGCTTGCCTTTGGCACTAAACCCACAAGGAGACCCACTCTACGCTTCAGTGGTGTCAGTAACCCAAACATGAAGGCCAGCGACATCAACCCGACAGGCTGGGAACGCTCGACAGCATCAACCCGACAGGCTGGGAACGCTTGACAGCATTATTATTATTGCGAACATTTATGACGCCTAATCAATTGAATGCCCTAGGCGTTTACAATATCACAACAGACATCAAATCACACAATATATAACAATCATACATGAGAAAAAGGCATCAAAATCCAAAGCAAGGACACAAACTCACAAGCATGCATACACGCAAACACACACTCACACAGACACGAACGCACACAAAGCAGACACTCGCATCACACATTGCAAACGTCGGGTCACAGGGAAGACGAAGTTACCTAGGAAACAGATGAGTTTTGAGAAGGCGCTTGAATGTGGGCAGTGAGGGTGAGTATCTGAGAGAGCGAGGCAATTGATTCCAGGTAGTTGGAGCTTGATAGGCAAAGGAACGTTGACCAAAGGTTTTAGTGCGAACAGTGGGGATACTGTAGATACGAGTGTCACATGAGGAACGTAAAGCTCGAGATGGGGTGTAAAGATGTAACAGGTGGGTGAGATACTCAGGACAGGAAGACTCGATAGATTTGAAGCAGAGAGAGGCAATCTTGTAGGATATTCTTAGCTGAACAGGGAGCCAGTGGAGAGAGCGGAGCAATGGGGTAACATGGTTATATTTAGAAGTGCGGAAGATGAGACGGGCAGCATGATTCTGAACTCTTTGAAGTTTGTTGATGAGATGAGAGGGAGAGCCAGACAAAAGAGCGTTACAGTAATCCAGGCGGGATAGAACAAATGCGCAGACAAGAGCTTTTGTTGTGTTTTCTGAGAGAAGATGGCGAATAGAAGCAATTCGGCGGAGTTCAAGAAAGCAAGTGCGACAGACATTGCTGACATGCTGTTGGAAGGACAGGGTTTGATCAAGAGTTACACCGAGGTTGCGGGCAGAATGAGAGAGAGTGATAGGTGAATCAACAAGTTTGATGGAAGTCGGAACAGAAGGGTGGTTTTGAAGTTTTGGTGGGGTGATCAGGATCAGTTCAGACTTATCTTCATTTAGTTTTAGTTTGTTTCGGGTCATCCAGTCCTTAAGGTTGGCTACACAAGACTGGGTGTTTTGGATCATGAGAGGAAGGTCAGAGAGAGGCCCAGAGACATACAGCTGATTGTCATTAGAGAAGGAATGATGCTGAAGTAGGTGTTCTTGGACGATAGAAGAGACAGGATAAGAGTAGAGAATGAAGAGTAGAGGGCCCAAGACAGATCCTTGTGGCACGCCGTAGGTCAGACAAGAGGGATTAGAAGAAAGGCCGTTGATAGAAACTACTTGTTGACGATCAGTGATGTAGGAATGAAACCAACTCAAGACTGTGTCATCAAGCCCAAAAGAGTGATGTAGGCGGGAAATGAGGATAGAGTGGTCAATAGTGTCAAAGGCAGCAGATAGGTCCAAGAGAGTCAAAAGTGATACATTGTTACAGTCAAGGGCAGTCAGAATGTCGTTACAGATTTTGAGAAGAGCAGTCTCAGTACTATGTCCAGAGCGGTAAGCAGACTGAAGGGGATAGACAAGGCTGTTGGAATGAAGGTGGTCTAACAGTTGGTCAAGAACAACTTTCTCTAAAATTTTTGAAAGAAACGGAAGATTTGACACAGGTCTGTAGTTTTTCAAATTGTCAGGGTCAAGAGTAGTCTTTTTCAAAAGAGGTCTTACAATTGCAGATTTGAAAGAAGAAGGAAAGAAGCCAGTTGAGAGGGAGTGGTTGATGATGATGGTAATATGAGGGAGTAGAGTGTCAAGGCAATGGGTGAGGAAAGAAGCTGGTAGTGGGTCAAGTTCACAGGTTTTAATGCCAGATTTCATGATGATTTTCTTTACAAAGACCTCAGAAACAGGATGGAAGGAAGTGAGGAAAGTTCCCGAGAAAGGGGGATCGGGAAATGGTGCATGAGTATTAGTCAGGGAGCCCAGTGAAAGCCTAAGATTGGTGATCTTGTTGACAAAGTAGTCAGAGAAAGCCTGTGGAAGGTCAGAAGGTGGGAGATTGGAAGGAAGAGGAGAGGAGTCAGTTTTACCAAGAAGAGTGTTAGTAATGTTATACAGCTGTTTGGATGTGGAGCATGCAAGAATTTTGGCATTGTAATAGGCAGATTTTGTAGCGTGAACAAGGCTGTTAACAATTTTGTTGGCAGTTTGGAAAATTTGCTTGTGAACTGTCAGACTGGACTTGAGCCACTGTCTCTCGGCTCTGCGTCTTTCACGCTTGGCTTCTTGCAGCTGAGGCGCAACGGAGGAGAACCAAGGTGATGGTGGCCTCTTGGAGACAAGACGGCATCAACCCGACAGGCTGGGAACGCTTGACAGCATCAACCCGACAGGCTGGGAACGCTTGACAGCTGACCGCCAGTGGAAACAGACCATCAGGTCTGGAACCAAGAGCATCCAACAGTAGCAGGAGAGAAACACACACACACACACACACACACACACACACACACACACACACACACACACACACACACACACTTACTGGCACTGGCCACCCTGACAGTGATTACTTCCGCAATCAGAATCGTCTGTACAATTCTTACTGCCGACTGTCTTCTTATTCGTGGCATATCTGAAAAAGACCAATATTGCATACACGCTCATCCCAGTATACATGCCTGTTGCAATGTGTATCCCATACTCGCTGTTCCGTATGGCACTACGATACAGAACTCAACTTTAAAGGGAACAACATCATGAAAATACTTTTTTGGAAACCACACACACACACACACACACACACACACACACACACACACACACACACACACACACACACACACAAGAAGGAACGCAACACATACACGTACAGAATGTCAGAATTTGCAGTTTGTCCAATAATCCCACATTATAGAACAGACAATTTGATGGTTGTATTGAACTTTAAGAACACCACTGAAAAAAAAAAATCGATATTTTTTTTTCTCCATTCAGTTGCTCGTTGTGAAAGGATACAAAGTACGTAACTTCGAAAGGTGATTAAAGGTACAATAAAGGAATAGGCAGTGACAAAAAATGAAAATATGGAATTAGATCGAGCATATCTCGGTGAAATAGATTGTACAATATTGCATCAGCAATATTCCTGGATGTTCTACGAATGAAAATACGATCAAAAACAATCGGTTACTTTACCTTTAGAAAGAAACGAACAGAACTGGAAAAAAAATGTAATAGCAGAAATTACTAACTTGGAAAGAAAAATAAAATCTGACCCAAACACCTCCATCAATTCGCGTTTCAAACGTACAGTACCCTTGTCCATGACTTCCGACAAAGAAAATTTACAAACTGATCAAATCACCGAAATTGCTTATAAACATGATCAATTATGAAGGTCTGTAAGTGAACTTTTAAGAAAATTGAAAAAAAAAAAAAAAAAACAACCAACAAAAAACGATCGTTTGTACTTAATGGATTTGCATAAGAGAGAGGGGGCAAGGGTCAAAAGGTCAGAGCATTTGTTTGAGGAGCTGAGGGTCATGAGTTTGAACCACTCGTGAGGTGGGATTTTTTCGGCTTGAAAACCCTGTCTGTCCCCCCAGCAGTAAATGGCTACCTGATTCAGTTCAGGGAGGGTAAAAGACGGTGGAAGGAAGGGGGTAGGCGCTATCTACAAATATACCGTGCCCCAGACACGGTAAACCTGGGACGGTTCAGGGGCCTCTACGGTTTACAGGAAAGGAGAACTTTAACCTTTAACCATTTAGTAATTAACTACTTATTCTTCAAATGTACTTTCTGTCTTTGCAGATGTTCAGACGTTGCCTCAAAGATCAATGAAATTCCAGTTGAAATTGTTCAGAAACTACCAGTTTTCATCTTCGAATAAGTTTGCTGGAACATACATAGTTACATAGAAAAATATTTGGAAAGGGGGTGGGTGGAGGGTGGGGGGGGGGGGGGGGGGAGCTGTTGACCTTCTAAAGACCTTTTCGTCTTTTGTACCAGTGTCTTGATAACTTGCACAAATCATCATATGATTTATAAGGTAGGGACAGGGACTTGAAAGCTTTATTGCTCTAATCACGTCTGTTTTTCTTGGCGAGTGAGCAGATAATTCGATCGTACAGATTAGCAGGAGTTTTTCCCATTGGTCAAATGAAAAGGTTAGGATCAGCAACTTCTTTCCTGTCTACTCTTTTGTTCAACTATGGTGGCATAACTCTCAAGCTGCTCATTCCGGCCCCCATTTACAGCCACATCCAGCTCATCCAATCATTGCCCCGCAACCGACAACGTGCAGACCACACGCCACAATCAGGATTCTGCACTGGAACACTAGATAATCCATGTCAGCGTTTTGAGACCTCCATAAATTTGAGCCAGCATTTAATGTTAAACAGATAATTTATCAAAAGAAGAACTCCCCACCAGTTATTTCCCTTGTTTTGGGGATCTTCACCGATGAAATCGCAATCTTCAAATACATGACCTTCCCCGTAATTTCTGCACCATATGAGAGCAATGGCTTACACCTGTGGGTATTTGTAATACTCTGTCTTCTGCCGAGTCCTGTATGACTAAAGGGTATCTTTCTGCGCGGGGCCCTGCGCGGGGGGTGCTGAAGCGAGGCTTGATCAAGTCGGGTGGCACCATGCCATTGGCCATCAAGGCTCCAGCGTTCCCTAAGGTCCCAAAATAAGCAGTCGTCCGGCTGAGTTTGATCGTTCGCTGCGAATGTGGCATAGCAGCGGACGCCGAGGGAGAGGCGGCAGATCTCCTTTGAAGGACACTGATGTGAGAGGTCAGTGTCAGGCGGCGCAGCGATCCTTCCAGCCATATGGGTGACGGCGGGTCTAGCCTATGTCGCCAGGGGACGGTCCTGGAGATGTGGGGCGATCGGCGATGGAGCGCTTCCTGACTGCGATTACCGTGGCCTGAGATACTAGGATGTTCTGAGCCTGGCAGACATGGGCCGCAGTCTGCATGTACCAGCCGAATATTAGGGACTTGTGCAGCGCTCCAGCGACTTTCGTCCTGCTCCCTACTTAAGGCGGCCTCATGCGGCACAGGACCATCACCTCCCGAGCACGAAGCAGGCACGAAGAAGGCCGCCTGGTGGTTCTGAAGACAGCCTCTAGTTTGGGGAAAGGAGGCGAAATACACCGACGCCCATCGCCGGCCGACCAACAGCCGAAATTGAACCGAAGTTCAAGAGGAACCAGAGCTCGAAGAGAGAAATACGACGGCCCCACACGCAACTCACCCACTACTGCCTGCGACAACAGTTGCCACTAAAGATGCAGACCTACGTCTGCAAGTGCACCGTGTCCTTACGGGCCTCAGGCCAACAGGACGTTAATCTCACCATCAACTACAACAACTACAACTGAGCTTGATCGCTTTTTGTAATACTTGCCCAACTGATCGGATACCATGGCCAACACGGATAGTTCCTTTGACCAGCCTGCTTGGTGGGAGATAAATTCCCATGAACACCTCACACGAAAAGGCCACAGCCTTTGGCCCTCATTCCCGTGACAGGTCCTTCTTACTGTCTGACACAGCTGCAAGACGGAAAGACCGCCCGGCAGCCCTTTAAACACGGATTGGGGCTGCTGCACACGTTCTGTGTGTGGACCTGACCCTGAACGAGTTTACAGTGGCAATGTCATCAGTCCAGCCCACTGACGTCTTTCTCTCTAGCCCTGGGACCCCTGGTGACTGGAAACAGCGCTTATGTGAGGATGTGGCGACTCCACTGGGCCATGTCCTCAGAGTGCTGGCTGCAGAGAACTTCAGCTGTGCCTAGACACAGTAGCAGATCAACCGGGAAGGGGCGTGATCGGTAAGATTCCACCTTCAGTCACCGCTCTCTTTGATGGTGACGTCAATGCCGTGATCTACGCCATCAAACTGAGACGGGAGGCTGGAGGACTGTTCAGAACCACCCCGGTACACCGGCCTCCGAAGGGATCCAGTGACAAATCTCCTTCCCGGAAAAGAAGCTTCCCTAGGAAGACAGAGGCCAGGTGGATGACAGACAGCGCTTTCGAGCACAGCCCTACTGGGCAACACAAGGCAGGGCGGCTATGGAAGAGGAAGAAGAAGTGCCCATAGAACTGCCTCCCAAAAGAAGCTTCCCCCAGGAAGACAGAGGCCAGGCAGATGACAGACAGCCCTTTCGAGCACAGCCCTACTGGGCAACACAAGGTAGGACCGGCTATGGAAGAGGAAGAGGAAGTACCCATAGAACTGCCTCCCAAAAGAAGCTTGCCCCCAGATCAGCATGACTACCAGCACACCAGCATAGCAGGGCGCTTGCCCCTGAATACAGCTGTATGGGTCGATATCACAGACAGCCCCTCCGTCATTCAGGCAATCAGCGGCCATCAGCTGGAGTTTATTTCCAAACCTCCCCTTCTGTCACCCAGGAAAGCCCAACGTATGGAGACCAAACTTTCGTCTGCACACTCAAGGCTGATGGATGGAGAAGTCAAAGACTCGCTTCTCAAGGGAGCAATCAAAAGAGTACACAGGGGCGTGGGGTTTTACAGCCGTATGTTCCTTGTGCGAAAAAAAAAAAAAAAAAAAAGGGGGGGGGGGGGGGGGGGGGGGGGGAGACTGCATCCCATTTTAAATCTCAAGCTTCTCAACAAGTTCATAAGGGACCACAGTTTCTCCGTGACCAATCTGAAGGACATACGGCAATTCATCTAACACGCCGACTGGGCTATGTGTTTAGACATAAAGGACGCTTACTTTCACGTGCCTATACACAGGAGACACAGACAGTTCCTGCAGTTCATATGGCGGGGCTGGACCTACAGGCACACAGCTGTTCCATTCGGCCTGTTGTCCAGCCCATACTGCTTAACGAGGGTGACAAGACCAGTCGTCCACCGTCTTCGAGCATTGGGAGTCAAGATCGTCATCTACCTGGACGATGTACTGATCCTCGCCTCTTCCAGGGCCAGAGCTTTGTCACACCTGCAGCAGATGAAGTCCCTACTGACACGACTGGGTTTTTCCCTCCACTTGCAAAAGTCAGACCTTAACCCACGGCAGAATTTTTCCTACATAAGACTACAGTGGGACACCCACAAAATGTCAAGAGTGTCTACCCCCAGACAAGAAAGAAGAGATTTGGTCACAAGCAGACGTCATGTACAACTGCCCAACAGTGTCTGCCAGACAACTCCTGTTTTTTTCTAGGAATTACCACTTTCACTTGCCACGGTATTGCCCTTGCCAGACTACACTCGCGGGAACTCCAAGCCATGCTCCGCTCCGTGTACAAGCACCCGACTCACTTGCTCCGAAGAGTACAGCTGAACCAGGGAGCGAAAAGCAACCTGTGCTTTTGGGGGACATTTCAGCCTACACTCGTCCCGCCACGCCGCTCACCTCCCATAGCAGATTATGGCGATGGACGCTTCCACAACGGGATGGGGGGTGGGGGTGGAGGTGGGGGTGGGGGCAGCCTCCAGTCTCTGTCAGTGAGCGGCCAGTGGTCGAGACTGGAGGGGAAACACCACATCAACTTTCTGGAGCTGCTGGCAGTGTGGAATGAGCTCAAATGGTTTCGGGCCACACTAACAGGCAAGTGCGTGTGCACCAAGTGGACAACAGGATGGCAGTGGCCTACATTGCAAAGGAGGGGGGGGGGGGGGGGCGACAAGGTCACTCCATCTGTCCCGCCTGGCTTGCCGTATCCTGCTGTGGTGCTAACGCAACAACACTGATCCCTGTATGCGTGAAGGGAATCGGCAACACCATCGCCGACTCACTTGTCACGGAACAAGGAGACACAGTCGCACCTGTCCCCACAGATGGCCCAGACGATCTTCTGCCGTTTCGGCAAACCACAGATCGACCTGTTTGCATCCACACAGACGGCGCAGTTAACCAACTACATGTCCCTTCAGCGAGACGACAGTCAAGCATATGCAGTGGACGCTTTCAGCCAAACATGGGACATCCCTCTGTTCTATGCCCTACCACCGCCAACCTTGGTGCCGACGGTGGTGAACAGGCTGAGGGAGACCAACTCCAGGATGCTGCTGGTGGCTCCCTGCTGGAGCGATGCCCCCTGGATGCCCATGATCATCGATCTACTGTATGACACGCTGCACAGGATTCCGATGTCGACCACTCTACCGATCGACACTGCGACTGGTCGGCCGGTCAAGAACCTGGAGACTGAGGCTGACAGTATGGCCCATAAGCATCAGCCACAGGGTCAGCCTTCCATCGTCTACCTTTGAAGTACTTGAAGGTAGCTGGCGCTCGAGCCAATAGTCATACAGGGCTCGGCAAAAGACTATTACAATACCCATAGGTGTAAACCATAGCAGAGTAGTGCAGAAATTCTAATTTTATATCGTTGCACTCTAAAATTTATCAATTGACAAACATGCCAGGCCTTTGCACTCACCCGTGACCCTATCTTTGCGCCAGCTCTAAGAGCGCAAAATAATCCCATTCCTTTGATTTTAATCTGCCTGCTTGGAACCACCTGGCTTGTACCTTGATGGCCATATGAAAGAAAATGAGGAGAATCAACTTTCAGACACAATAAAACTTCTCAAAACAAGCCAGTTGCTCCAGTCTGTAAATATCCGACTCCTTAAGCAAGGTCTCGGCGCATGAATTTTTGGTGTGCAGCCACAGGAAGCAATTGATGCCAAGTCGTCATGAGGTAACCGACCAGACGAGACACCGCACTGCTACCAGGTCACTTTGGTGGTGTTTAATGGTACACATTCAGATCCAACATACAATGGACATCTACTTACGTCCGCCTATTGGCGGCAACAATTACTTAGTCGCAGAGCCAGCGCGAGTGAGCGTCTGCTTCCGGAAGACGTTAACATGTCCAGCCAACGACCTTGCCGATGCCGGTGAACTTTACAGGAGAGGAAATGGAAACGAAGGTCATAATGAGAGCATGGCATGAAGGCCACAGAATTTCAGACTTTTTGAAACAAAGTTCAGACAGATGAGGATGAGGACGATGAAAATGATACCTTGGAGTTCAAATTCTGGTCTGAGACTTCGTGGCAGGACTACGCTTTTTACTTTCATAGAATATCCCTTCGTAAACCAGGCGCAAGAGATGAAACACCTGCTGTGTCGGTCAGAAAATTTCAGCAACACCCTCAGAGACGCGTCTATTATGTAGTTGAGACTCGACTGTATGGTTCCAGCCTTATCACCTGAGCCCATGGGAAGCTGAGCTCTGGGTAGGATCTAGTAGGGGCAAAAAAATCCCACAAAGAAATGGCTCTGATGGGAATCGAACTTACGACCACCCAACCCGGGATCTACAGCACTGACCAGTGCGCTACGTTGGCTAGTAGACTCAGCAAGATGTGTTCGCAGAGCAAAATCAAGGAAAACCCAATGACTCAAAGGGCTTTGATATAATATTATCCAAGCACAACTTACAACAAAGCTATGTTCTCACGCAAGTAAATCTTTTGCATTAAATGTGTGGATTTCTTGCAGGGGTTGAGCGTTCAGATTGGTTTTAAATTCTCTGGTTGCAAAATATTGAAAAAAAAAAAATTGCATGCGTAATGCAAACTTGACGGGTGGAAACATTTGACTTTTTCGTATGTGTAAATGAGACCTTTCAATTTCCTGTTGAAGTCGTTAAAAAATATCGTGCCGGTTCGGTAAGATCGTTTAAAAAAAAAATCTGATAATAAACTGGTGCAAACATATGGCGAGCACTCGCGCGTGCAAGTATATATCTATATCTATATGTATGTATATATGTGTGTGAGTGTGTATGTGTGCGTGTGTGTGTGCGTGTGCGGGCGCGCGCGCGACACGCGTGTATGTGTCCATTTGACCTTGGCGGAAGTCTGCACTGACCCGAGTGCGCCTTCCACTATTTCAATTCCGTCGTTGGTGTATAGCGCTATCACTGCTGGATTATCTGTCTTGGTTTCATAACTAAAGCAAACATCATCATACTTTTTTAGTCTTTACGATGTCATCTCCTTGATAATCCCATCCAAGAATTCATTTTTAACCAGTGAACGGAATTAAGAAAAAAGACACACACACACACACACACACACACACACACACACACACACACACACACACACACACAGACCCACTCACTGGTCAGCATCACGAGCAGTGTGGAGGTCACCCGTCAACGAATCCTGTTGAAGGTCAGCGAAGACGAGTTGAAGGAGACAGATCCCAAGAAGGAGACAGAGACACAGAGTGCTGCTGCCTGATTGCTTCTGCTGTATCATCATCATCATCGTTCCTGCAGTCACACATAATCTTTATCATTACAATCATCATCATCATCAACTTTTTCTGCAATTTCAAGTTAGGATCATCATCATTATCATGAGCATCACTGTCTTCATCATCACGGTCGTCATCTTCGCGGTTCCTGCAATGTCACTTCGTCCTTGTTGTCATCATCATCATCGTTTGCTATAATCATCACTGTCCTCGTAGTCATTGTCGCCACCATCATCGTTTCTGCAGTCACCCATTGTCGTCATGTCATTTTAACCGCATGTCTGGGGAGAGTTTGTGCCAACAACACATGGAAAGGGAGTTGTGCCAGTAAGATATCTTAGGAGAGTTGTGTCAGTTCTGTGTTCTGGGGAGATCTGTGTCAACCACATGTTTAGGGAGAGTTGTGTCAACCATATCTTTGGGGAGAGTCATGTGAACCATTCTGGGAGAGTTGTCTCAGCCACGGGTTTGTGGGGAGTTGTGTGAAACATACGCGTGGGGAGAGTCATGTCGAGGACTTACTTTTCCCAAACGTATGGTTGACATGACCCCCTCCCCCCCCCCCCCCCCCCCCCAAGTATGATTGACACGACTCCCCCATATACATTGTTGCCACGACTTCCCCAAACATATAGATCACCCGACTTTCATCAAACATATGATTCATACGACTCCCCTAAAGATATGGTTGACACGACAACCCCGAAGCGTATGTTAACACGACTCTCTATAAACATATGATTGATATGACTTGCCAAACGTATGGTTGTTACGACTACCCATGGCGTATGGTTGACACATTTTCCCCGAAACGTATGTTGACTCGACTTTCCCGAAAACATGATTTACACGACTTTCCCCAAAACACATGGCTGACACGTTTTCCCCAAAACATGATTTACATGACTTTCCCCAAAACATATGGTTGAGACGATTTCCCCCAAAACATATTGTTGACTCGACTTTCCCCAAAAACATATGGTTGACACGAGTTTCCCCAAACCATATGACTTACTCGACTTTCCCCAAAACATATGGTTGACACGATTTTCCCCAAAACATATGGTTGACACGACTCCTCCAAATATATGGTTGACTCGACTCCCCCAAACGTGTGGTTGACACGACTGTCCCAAACGTGTGGTTGACACGACTGTCCCAAACGTGTGGTTGACACGACTGTCCCAAACGTGTGGTTGACACGACTCCCCCAAACGTGTGGTTGACACGACTCCCCCAAACGTGTGGTTGACACGACTCCCCCAAACGTATGGTTGACACGACTCCCCCAAACGTGTGGTTGACACGACTGTCCCAAACGTGTGGTTGACACGACTGTCCCAAACGTGTGGTTGACACGACTGTCCCAAACGTGTGGTTGACACGACTGTCCCAAACGTGTGGTTGACACGACTGTCCCAAACGTGTGGTTGACACGATTCTATCTAAACAAATGGTTGACTCAACAAATATATAGTTGATACGCCCCCTCATCCCCCCTCCCCCCCTCCCCCCCTCTCCACCCCCCCCCCCCCCCCGAAAGTATGGTTGACACAACTCCCCCAAACCTATGGTTGACTCGACTGTCTCCTAACATATGGTTGACACGACTCCTCCATAGAGGTGGTTGACTCAACTTTCATTAAACATATGATTCAAACGACTCCCCTTAACATATGGTTGACACAACTTTTCTGAAATATTTGGTTGACACGATCCACCGCTCCCCCCAAAACAACAACAACAACAACAACAAAACAAACAAACAAACAAAAAAACATATGGTTGACATGACGTTTCCCAAACATATGCTTGACATGAGACCCCCCGCCCCTCTTACGCAAACATATGGTTGACACGACTCCACAATATAGGTTGTTGACACGACTTCCCCAAACATATAGTTGACCGGATTTTCATCAAACGTTGATTCGTACCACTCCCTAAAGATAATGATTGACACGACTACCCTGAAACATGTTGACACGACTATCTAAACATATGGTTAATACAACTTACCAAACGTATGGTTGATACGACTCCCCAAAGCATATGGTTGACACATTTTCCCCAAACATATGGTTTACATGATTTTCCCGAAAACATGGTTGACACAATTTCCCCCAAAACGTATGGTTTACATGACTCCCCCAAAACATATAGTTGACACATTTTCCCCAAAACATATGATTTACACGACTTTGCGCCCAAAACATAGGGTTGACACGTCCTTCCCCAAAACATATAGTTGACATGGTTTTCCCAAAACATATGCTTAACACGATTTTCCCAAAACATGGTTGACACGACTTTCCCCAAAACGTATGGCTGACACGACTTTCTCCAGAACATATAGTTGAAACGACTTTCTCCAAAACATATGGTTGACACGACTGTCCCAAACGTGTGGTTGACACGATTCTTCCCAAACAAATGGTTGACTCGATTCTTCACAAACATAGGGTTGACACGACTCCTCCAAATATTTAGTTGACACGCCTCCCCCCACCTCCTTCCTCACCCAAAGTATGGTTGACACAACTCCCCCAAACCTATGGTTGACTCGACTTTCTCCTAACATTATGGTTGACACGACTCCTCCGTAGAAGTAGTTGACCCGACTTCATCAAACATATAATTCATACGACTCCCCCAAACATATGGCTGACACGACTTTCATCAAAAATATGATTCAAACGACTCCCCCCAAACATATGGTTGACACGACTTTTCCCGAACATATGGCTGATACAACTTTAATCAAACATGTGATTCGAACGACTCCCCCAAACATATTGTTGACAGGATTTCCCCCAAAACATACTGTTGACACGACTTTTCCCAAAATATATGTTTAAAGTGACTTTCCCCAAAACATATGGTTAACACGACTTACCAAACGTATGGTTGATACAATTCCCCTAAAACATATGGTTGACACGACTTTCTCCAAAACATATGTCTGACACGGTTTTCCCAAAACATATTGTTGACACGATTTTCCCCAAAACATATGGTTGACACAACTTTCGCCACAATATATGCTTAACGTGACTTTCCCCAAAACATATGGTTGACACGACTTTCTCCAAAACAGATGGTTGACACGACTTTCCCCAAAACATATGCTTAACACGACTTTCCCCAAAACTTACATGGCTGACACGACTTTCCCCAAAACATATGCTTAACACAACTGTCCCCAGAACATGTAGTTGTCACGACTTTCTCCAAAACATATGCTTAATACGACTTTCCCTAAGCAAACGTATCGCTGATACAACTCCCAAAAACAAACAGTTGACACGATTTTCTCCAAAACATATAGTTGACCCGACTTCTCCAAAACACATGGTTGGCACGACTTTCCCCAAAACATATGCTTGACACGACTTTCCCCAAAACACATGGTTCACTCGACTTACCAAACGTATGGTTGATACAACTCCCCCAAAACTTATATACTTCTTGACACGACTTTCCCCAAAGCATATGGTTGACACGACTTTTCCCCCAAACATATGCTTAACACGACTTTCCCCAAACATATGCTTCACTCGACTTACCAAACATATGGTTGATACAACTCCCCAAAAACTTATAGTTGACACGACCTTCCCCAAAACATATGGTTGACACGACTTTTCCCCCAAACATATGCTTAACACGACTTTCCCCAAACATATGCTTCGCTCGACTTACCAAACGTATGGTTGATACAACTCCCCAAAAACTTATAGTTGACACGACTTTCCCCAAAACATATGGTTGACACACCTCCCCAGGTACGTGGTTAAACATGAATCCCCAAACTTATGGTCGACACGACGCCCACAAAATATGGCTGACACGACTCGCGCAGAACATAAGTATGGTTGACACGGTTCTTCCGAAACGTATGGTTTCTACCACCCCTTCTCCAAGCATGGCTTTTACGATAATCCCATATATATGGTTGACACGACCCTTCCTGAAAACAGTTGTTCAGACTGTTCCAAGATTACGGTTGATATGACTTTTCCCAAACATAAAGTCGACATAAACTCTTCCCAAACATATCGTTGACACGTTACTTCTCCTCCCCCCCCCCCCCCCCCCCCCCCCCCCCCCCCCCCCCCCCCCCCCCCCCAAATGGTTGATACATTATTTCCAAAACAGATAGTTGACAAGACTCTTCCCAGACTTCTCCAAACATATGGTTGACACGATTCTTCCCAAACATATGGTTGACACGATTCTTCTTAAACTTATGGTTGACACGATTCTTCCCAAACATATGTTGACACGATTCTTCCCAAACATATGGTTGACACGATTCTTCCCAAACATATGGTTGACACGATTCTTCCCAAACATATGGTTGACACGATTCTTCCAAAACATATGTTGACACGATTCTTCCCTAACATATGGTTGACACGATTCGTCCCAAACATATGGTTGACACGATTCTTCCCAAACGCTTTTTTGTTACGATTTTCCAAACATATGATTGACACGACTTCCCAAACATACGGTTTTCAGGATTCTCCAAACATAAGGGTTGTCACGATTCTCCAAACATATGGTTGTCACGATTCTCCAAACATAAGGATTGTCACGATTCTCCAAGCATATGGTTGTCACGATTCTCCAAACATAAGGGTTGTCACGATTCTCCAAACATAAAGGTTGTCACGATTCTCCAGACATATGGCTGTCACAATTGAACGTTTCCCAAACATATGGTTGATACACCCCCCTCCCCATCCCCCAAAATATGGTTGACACATCTCTTCCCAAACATACGGTTGATACGCCCTCCCACTAACATACGGTCAACACTTCTCTCTTCTTAAACATATGGTAAATACGACTCTACCCAAACATATGGCTGATATGTCACCCACCGAACATATTTTTCCCCAAACATATGGCTGACACATCTTTTTCCAAACACATGGTTGCTATGACTCTTCCAAAACAGAAGGTTGATACGTCATCCTTCAAACATCGTTGATGCGACTCTTGCTAAACATACATCAGCCCCACACACATACGGTGATACAACACATCCCTAAATATAGTTGATACGACTTTCCCCAAACATATCTCCTTACCATAATAATTACAAAATTTTAGCAGCAGCAGCAGCAGCAGCAGCAGCAGCAGCAATGTATGCAATGCTACCCCAAGAAAAAGTAACTGAACCTACCTTTTCATTCCACGATCAGCCAAGTATGAAGATGCTCTCCACTGAATACGCAGCACAGGAAAGTCAGTGTTTGAATGTCAGTACAGCAGCTGGCTTTTTTTTTAGTAGGGACCGAGAGGGATGTTGCGACCCGATTTGTCCAAAGCCTTGAAATGTCTCCCATAACGACCCGAATATGTACAAAGCCTTGATTTGTCTCCCATAACGACCGGAATATGTCCAAAGCCTTGATTTGTCTCCCATAACGACCGGAATATGTCCAAAGCCTTGATTTGTCTCCCATAACGACCGGAATATGTCCAAAGCCTTGATTTGTCTCCCATAACGACCTGAATATGCCCAAAGCCTTGATTTGTCTCCCATTACGACCGGAATATGTCCAAAGCCTTGATTTGTCTCCCATAACGACCGGAATATGTCCAAAGCCTTGATTTGTCTCCCATAACGACCGAAATATGTCCAAAGCCTTGATTTGTCTCCCATAACGACCGGAATATGTCCAAAGCCTTG
>CM065738.1:10068251-10083251 GCA_033310375.1 Conus canariensis
TAGTTTAAAACAATAATTAAAAAAAAATATTCTTAGCTTTTCTTGGTATTTCGGAAATCTTTCTCACAATTCAGTCTTTCAGAGCCATTTCTAAATTTACTTCTCACATTTTTTGGCCAACTAAATTAACTTAAATAAAACATTTTTTCAGTGAGGGTGCATTTCCATACTCAATCAAATTTTACTGAAAAAAAAAAAATTCTTTTCTGTCCCGTCATTGTTTTTTTTTGGTTCTTTACAAATTTGAATGTTTTGAGCTCTGTATTCTAGTAATCAGTGCCAAGTAAGTTTAAATTGTTGTTCTATTTTAAATAGTGTTTTTATTTCACATCTTAATTTCTCTACCCCATTTGCACGCTGTGGGATTTCTTTAAGCGTGATCTACACTCTCATACAACATGACTGATACAGTAGATGATCAACAAATAGAGGAATTCCAATCCTTATTTGTGAAGGAGGATGAGGAAACGGTTCGTTTCAACCGATTTTTGTCCCAGGGACAGAAATTGCAGTTGTCTGGTGATGCGTTAATGGCTTACATTGATCAGTGTGAAGAGCGTGCGCTCAGAGCGAAAGAAAGAGAGGAGAAGAAAGAGGCAGATGAGAGAGAAAGGCTTAGTAAAGCAGAGGCAGAAAAAGAAGATAAGATTAGGCAAGCAGAAGCACAGTTAGAAAAAGAAGAAAGGCTTAGACAAGCACAGTTAGAGGATAGACAATCACAGTTAGAGAAAGAAGAGAAGGATAGACAAGTACAGTTAGAGAAAGAAGAGAAGGATAGACAAGTACAGTTAGAGAAAGAAAGAAGGATAGACAAGTACAGTTAGAGAAAGAAGAGAAGGATAGACAAGCACAGATAGAGAGAGAGGAAAAAATCAGGGCGCATGAACTTGAAATGAAAAGAACAGAAAGTCTTAATTTACTTGAAATGAGAAGATTGGAACTTGAACAAAAACGAGTGGAACTTCAGTTAAAGCAACAGGCTGTTCAACAATCTGCAAATGTAAATGTTTCTCAAACTGATGCTGTTCCTGTTCAGGGTGCAGGTAAGACTTCCTACATTCCAAATTACCCCCTTTTGATGAGAATCGTGATGACATAGACTCTTTTCTTTTTAGGTTTGAAAACCATGCTTCATCATGTGGTTGGAGCAAGGACAAATGGACATTGTATGCTGCTTCCCTATTCAAGGGCACCGCATTATCTCTGTATCATAGTTTGGCAGTTCGTGATTCTCTCACATGGGAAGAACTGAAAGCTGAACTTTTGAAGAAGTTTCAATATACAGATGAAGGCTTTAGAGAAAAATTTCGTTCAGTTCGTCCAGAAAAAGGTGAATCATTTGCAGCTTTCCTTATTAGGACAAGTCATTTATTTGATCGTTGGGTTGAATTGTCCCAAACACAGAAAGAATATGCTGATTTGCGTGACTTGTTGTTACGTGAGCAGATTTTACAAAGCGTATCCAAAGACCTAGCTATTTTTCTAAAAGAGAGATCTTGTAAAACTGCAGAGGATATCTGTAAGCTGGCAGATCAGTATCGGACTGCTCATCCGGAAAAGCATTTTTCAAGGAAATCTGACCGTGATGTGTTTGAGGCAAATGTTGCTTCAACAGGCCAGTTTGGTCCGGGTCGTTCTCAACCAAACAGGAGATATGGTCATAGAGGAGGCCAGAGTTTTTCTCAAAGACAGAATACAAACAGGAATAATGTACATTCCTATAATAACTGGCAAGAGAATAATTCTGGACAAACTTTTTCACAGGGTAATCCAAATCCAAGAGGATATACCAATTCTCGACGGACTGGTCAGTTTAGAGCTATTCGTGGCCGTGGACAATTTTCAAACCGTGGTGGTATTGATCATAGTACAGTACCAAATACAGTATCTGGTGCGGACAATGGTTGTTGGCACTGTTCCTGTATATTTCACAAGAAGAAAGACTGTCCTTTTCTAGCACAGGGTAATGTGTGCTTAGCAACAGATCCCAAGCAAACTACTAAAGATACTCAGCATGTTTTAGTGTCTGACACTGATGTTACAGGTCTACACATTGAATCGTGTGCTGTCAATGGGTTTGGTGCTACACTGTTGAGGGATACTGGGTGTACTACTGCTGGTGTACGCAAAGATTTAGTCAGAAAAGAACAATACACCGGGACACATCAGCAATGTCGTACATTTGGTGGCAAAATTGAATCATTTCCTTTGGCATGTGTTTATGTTTGTACTCCCTATTTTACAGGTGAAATAACAGCATGTGTCATTGATGATCCTGTGACAGACCTCATTCTTGGAAATCTCAAGGGTGTTTCCACGTCTTGTGGAGGACAATGTGGTTCTTTTGTGCCTTCTATGGTAAGCACTCGTTCACAAGAGGAAAAAGAAAGGCAAGGTAAAAAACCCCTGGTTGTTCCCTATGTCCCAAAATTGGATGCGACTCCTGAACATTTGAGTGATTTACAAAAGACAGATACAACATTGACTCATTTGTTTCAGAAAGTTGTTCCTGAGGTACCTGACAAAGTGACTGATATCATGTACATAAAAAAGAATAATCTTCTATACCGTCTTTTTCCTAAAGATGAACAGGTGGTGGAGCAGATTGTCGTTCCTATGTCTTTACGTGATACTGTTTTGCATACTGCACATGATTCCATGTTTTCGGGTCATTGTGGAGTCAAACGTACTCTTCAACGTGTGTTGTCTTCATTTTTTTGGCCTGGTGTTAGTGTGCAAGTTTCAAAATATTGTCAATCATGTGATGTCTGTCAGAAAACAATTCCCAAAGGTCGTATACCATTTGCACCTTTGCAAAGAATGCCAGTCATTACTGAACCATTCAGTCGTGTTTGTATTGATTTGGTTGGTCCATTTCATGTTTCCAATTCTGGTTTTCGTTATGTGCTCACTGTCATGGATGTTGCTACCAGGTATCCTGAAGCTGTACCTTTGAAAAAGATTGATACCATTTCTGTGGCAGAAGCATTATTTTCTATTTTTTCCAGAATGGGACTTCCTGATGAAATATTATCTGACTTGGGTACTCAGTTTGTGTCAGATCTCATGAAAGAAATATTTCGTTTACTTTCAATTTCTGCATGTACTACATCTCCATACCATCCACAGTCGAATGGCCTTGTGGAAAGATTTAATGGTACTTTCAAGATGATGTTGAAGAAAGTTTCTAAGGAAAGACCATCAGACTGGGATCGATACATTCCAGCCATACTTTTTGCTTACAGGGAATTGCCAAATGAGAGCACAGGTTTCTCTCCTTTTGAGTTGCTTTTTGGTCGTTCACCAAAAGGACCTATTAGCATCCTGTCAAAGTCATGGTCTGGGGACAATGTGTCTCAAGAAGAAAAAATGTTTTTGATTATGTTTTTACTTTACAAAATCGTATAGCAGATGCATGTCGTATTGCCCAAGAAAATGCTTATAACAGTGCAACTACGCATAAAAAGTATGCTGATCGTGGGGCAAAGATGCGTGTGTTTTCTGTGGGTGACAATGTGTTGGTGCTTTTGACAGATGACAAGAGCAAGATGCATGTGATGTGGAAAGGACCATTCGTCGTCATTGAAAAATGTTCTGATGTCAATTACAGAATTGATATGAATGGTGTGAAGAAAATTTTCCATGTTAACATGTTGAAAAAGTACTTTCACAGGTCTGATGTTATGATCAACAAGGTTGCTGTCCCTGATGATAAGATTTCAGCATTGGCATGTGACATTTCATGTCTGTTACCAATGGATTGTGTGACAGAACATTTGCAACGTCTTGACAAACCTGTGTTTCACAAGGTGCCTGTAATTCATGAAACTGCTGTTGGTGTAGTTCAGGACACTGGTGATGATGTTATTCAACTGCCTACATTATCCTTAAAAGGTGAAACATACGAGGATGTCAAGATCAACGAGGACTTGAAACCATCTCAGGTGGCTCAACTAAAGTGTTTACTACAGGATTATACAGATGTACTTACAGACAAACCAGGATCTGCAGTTGGTGTTGAACCTCATAGAATACGGTTGACAACAGATGTTCCTGTACGAATGAAGTCGTATCCTTTACCTTTTGCAAAAAAGCAAATTATTGAAAGAGAGGTACAGGTCATGTTGGATCTTGGGGTCATTGAAAAGTCAAGTTCTCCATATGTGGCTCCTGTGGTGCTGGTTTCAAAACCAGATGGTTCAGTCAGATTTTGTATTGATTACAGGGCTTTGAATAAATTGACTGTTTTTGATTCTGAACCAATTCCTGATGTGGAGGATTTGTTTTGTCAACTGAGTCAAGCCAAGTATTTTGTGAAAATTGATCTCACGAAAGGTTATTGGCAGATACCAATGTGTGTTGATGATAAAGAAAAAACAGCTTTTCAAACACCATTTGGACTTTTTCATTTTTTGCGAATGCCTTTTGGTTTGCAGAATGCACCGGCAACTTTCGCAAGAATGATGAGACAACTCAGGTTACATGAAATGTCTGCTGTAAGTTTTTTTGATGATATTTTGCTGGCTTCACAAACATGGAGTAATCTGCTGAGATGTTTGAAAAGTGTTTTTGAAAGACTCCGTTCTTTTGGTTTGACAGCAAGGCCATCGAAAATCATGGCGGGTTTTCAAAAACTGGAGTTTTTGGGGCATACAATTGCTGTGGGTTCGATGCAGCCAGAAAAGAAGAAAATGGAAAAGATTTTGGCAATCAAAACCCCATGTTCAAAGAAACAGGTTCGTTCACTTCTTGGACTCTTATCTTATTACAG
The DNA here is from genome assembly GCA_033310375.1 of Conus canariensis. NCBI lineage: Eukaryota > Metazoa > Mollusca > Gastropoda > Neogastropoda > Conidae > Conus > Conus canariensis. The sequence goes on from CM065738.1 coordinate 10,073,023, forward strand.
GCGTTATGTCCCTCACTTTGCAACTCTTACAGCTCCATTAACTGAGTTGACAAAGGGTTCCAAGCATTCATCTATTGATTGGACTGTAGATTGTCAGAATGCTTTGGAAGCAGTTCAAAAGGTTTTGAATTCTCCTGTTTTACTTCTGCCCAACTTGGAGAAAGATTTTGTCCTCCGGACTGATGCAAGTTCAACAGGAATGGGTGCTGTTCTTTTGCAAGAACATCAAGATTTATTGCATCCAGTACAGTTTGCAAGTAAGAAGTTCACTGATGCACAGTCGAAGTATTCTACTATTGAACGGGAATGCTTAGCGATTGTGTGGGCACTTGCAAAATTTGAGCGTTTCTTGCAAGGCAGGTTTTTTGTTCTGCAGACGGATCACAGACCTCTGACGTTTTTGAAGACATCAAGAACAAAGAATAACCGTCTATTACGGTGGTCTTTGGCGATCCAGCAATTCAGTTTCAGGGTTGATCCAATTTCAGGGTCCAGCAATGTGATTGCTGACATTTTGTCTCGACAGTAATAAGCAGTGTGTGTTCAAGTTTGCTGTTGAAAGTTGAATTTATATGTTTGTATTTGAGTAATAGAATGTTGTTGTGTGCAATATTGATTACTTGCGGTAGTGATAGTTGATGCATTGATGTTGGCTTTGGATAATTTTTTTTGGAAACAATGTTTTTATATACATTTTTCTGTTCGCATGTACTCATGTCATTTTGGGAAAGTATTTTTTCAGAATACTGTCAATGGTGTATTTTTTTTTGTGAACTCCTATACTCTTCTTTGAAAAAATTTGAATCAAATTTTTTTATCGGAGGTTGGGGGGTGTCATGTGAATGAGGAAAAAGTGATGTGAATGGAAAAGTTTCATATCAATTAAGAGATTTTGTAATTTTTGCAATTGTGGAATGGAACCTACGGGTTTGATGCTTTTTTGTATTCATGGAGTGCAACCGCCAGTGATGCGGAAGAGTAGGACGCTGAGTGGATTGTGAAGTGTGTTCACCCAATGTGAGGAAGGGTGGAAGATTTTGTTACTTCAGAGGAGCTCTGGACACAGACATAGGAGGATGTCTGATTGTAACCCTCTTTGGGTTTAACATAGGGCTAGGATTGTCCGATGCAACCCTGGGTTGGGTGTGCTATATGATTGGACTGGTTTGTCCGATGCAACCCTGGTTTGGGTGTGCTTAACCCTTGGTGGGTGTAATATGCCTGGCGTGGCAAGTTCACTCGAGTTTTGAGTGTAGATGTAGACTGGAAGTCTACTAGGGTAGGCTTGTCGCTTATTCCCTAGAAGGTGAGTACCAGTTGGGGTTGTAAACTGGTTAAAGCAATTACAGTAAAGGTGTAATTGTAATGATAACAGAAGTTTGATAATTATACAGATTTGATGATATTGCGCTATTTGGGAAAAAGAGAAAGATGAACGTTGAACGCGAAAAGAGAATTGAAAAATAATAAAATATTGTTGTATAAAGATTTCTCTCTGTACCCCAACTGTAGGTAGGAATAGGTTGGCGGAACAAGACTCATGTGAGTATTCTATATTGATCTTGGAGTGAATGTGAAAGGAGTTAAAAAGGAGCTATGAATAAGAGAGAAAGAGAAAGAATAAATAAAATTCATTTTAGAGGTTAACCCTGGACCTAGGGTTTCGTTACAGAATCCCTCAGCGTCCAGTGGTGGTCCAGTGGTGGTCCAGTGGTGGTCCAGTGGTGGTCCAGTGGTGGTCCAGTGGTGGTCCAGGCTTGAGCTGTACGAGCCTAGTGAGAGTCCAGGCTGTGGTGGTCCAGGGGTGGTACAGCCAAGTGAAAGAAAGCTCCTCGACAAGTCAAGATGACTTGTCTTTATTGATACTATTTAATATAAGAACTGATAGTGTAACATGTGTGTGAGTGTGTTGGATTTTTGGTAAAACTTTGAATATTGCATTATTGTTTCTATGTGGGGAATTATCTTGTGAAGAGAAGAAATAATTGTTGGAAAATGCAGTGAAATGCAAAGAATAAGTAAAACCCTTTTCTTTGTGAGTAAAGGGAGCATTTTATAGAAAACTCAGTTCAATTGTGGTAGTGCTCCTTTGGGTGAATGGAGTGATTGCGTGTTGTGTACGAAGTAAGCATACTGTGTTTGTGAATGCAAGTGTGTATGTTCACAAACATGGGTGTGTGACAACCGAATATGCCCATTTTCATAGCAAAACAACAACAAACAAACAACTTAACATTTCTTTGAACATTTTCTTGTCGGCTGTTTTTGAACTTTAAACATCTCATTTTTTGGTTCTGAAATGATATTTTTGTTGTTGTTGTAACTTGCCCAAGGAATTCCACGAGTCTAGGCCATTGCATTGATAATAAGCTTCACTTTGCATTGGTAATGCCGCTCAGGTATTAGCCCGCTTATATGCTCGGGGTCCAAACACTGCCTTTTTCAACACAACATATGTGTGTATTGTGTGCCCGGTGTAAGCCTTCACCTTCTGGTACATCACCAAGGGGGAGGGGAAGGGAGTGGGGAGGGGGGCGTAGGAGGGAACGAAGTATACGTACATCTGGGGCAGAATGCATTCTGTACGAATTCGACAACACACAAAATACCTGTCACCATACGCGCGCGCGCGCGCATGTGTGTGTGTGTGTGTGTGTGTGTGTGTGTGTGTGTGTGTGTGTGTGTGTGTGCCTCAGTTTGATATATCAGGGCCAGGCATAATAGCTACGGCTATCGATTTCATGTAGACAAAAAAGACAATAAAGACAGCATAATCTGAACATTTGGTTACAAGATGAAGTGTTGTATGGAAGACAGGGAGTAGACAAGAACAGGCGAGAGTAGGGGGGAGGGGGTGTACGAAAATAATTGTCTACTAAGTGTATACCTTTAGTTAAGTTTAATACATGTTGCACAAAACATCACATCCACCAACCCACACTGACAAATACACAAACCGTCATGAGCCTGTATACCTTCCCCTCCCTCTCAGACACATACAGACAACTCCTAAAAGTGTCCACCGCATTCACACACACACACACACACACACACACACACACACACACACACACACACACACACACACACACACACATACACACACACACACTGAAATCAGTCACCACACGACACCCCATCTACTCACAGATAGCAATAAGGAGAAGCATGAAATAAGAATAAGGCAAATGTAATATGAAGATAGTTGGACCACCATTTCTTATTCTTCTCACCAAAGTTGATATTATTGTTGTTATGACATCATCATCATCATCATCATCATCATCATCATCATCATCATCAAAATAATCATCATCAACATCATTATTATCATTGTTTTTATTATTATCATTGTTATTACTATTATTATTATCATCATCATCATCATCATTATAATTACTATCATTATTGTTATATTATTATCTAAATAATTATTAGCAAGTATATGCACAATTACTGGAATGCTGTGGTCGTTTGCAGTCAGTACTTACACACATCAAACTGCATTGAAAATAAATAAAAAGCAGCGATACAAACAATGCATGCTGAAACGACACTGTTGCCACATTCAGGCGTCCTACCACCACAACTGGCCATCTGACTGTCTCTCCACCCATCCCCCATCTCTAAAACAAAGACAATAATTCCTCTCAATAGGTAAGCAAACACCTACGACGACTTGCTTTTTGTAAGGAAATCATGAATGAGACAGGGAACAGTCAAGAGCAAATAACGAACAATTAAGGTGACTCTTGCTCCCATGATGAAAGTAATACAAGCCCATATCTCTAAACGAATGCTGCTTTCGACACCAAATCGCCTAGCGGAAATGACAATGCCAGATGCGTTACACGAAGGACACATGGGCAAACTTGGAACATCCTTTTGGGGGGATGTCTCCTTATTTGTTCTGTGTGTTCGGAGTTGTCATTTCCGCCAGCTGATTTTTTTTTCTCCCGCCCCTCCCCCCGCCCCCCTCTTCGTTTTCTTACACGAGTAAACTTGCCGTTAAAACACAACATTTAAAAAAAATCTTTATTGCAATTCCCTTACATACATGAAAAATGGTGTTTTGCTATTGCCAATGTCCATCCAAAATAGGTAAACAGCATCGAAATATGCTGTGAAATATCGGCCCTGTCTTTACTTTAAACATCAACAAAACCGTCTTGTCTTCCAAATACGTTTCCCGACCACCTTTTCGTCCCCCCCCCCCCCTTTCTCGAATCAAGTGTGACCTTACCATGACCTTCCACTTTTCGCCCCTGGTTATATTTTCTCTCCCTCCTCTCCAGTAAGTCCATGCGTTTTTCTTTTCCTTACAAAACTGTTTTGTTCTTGAATGATTGTTTCGTTATTATTTAGATTCTGATGTCATCAAAGCATTTCTTATTTGACAAAGTAACGCGCCAAAGCAAAATGTAGACCTTTATGCATGCAAATGGAGAAATAGTACATAGATATCATATTCTCATTAACAAAAAGTGAAAAAATAGTGCGATTAATTGCCAGTTATAAAAAAAACAACAACTCTTTTCTTCTTGAATTCTGACCATCGACCATACACGTCAAAAATCAGACTATCACTTAGAGCCAGCAAAATGCAGAAGTCCAAGAAAACATGATATTACCGGTCAAAGTTGATCTCTGATGAGAAAGTAAGAAAAGCATATTCAATCGAGGTCAGAAACAGGTTTGAACGTCCGCAATAGCAATGAAAAAAAATGACACAGCAAATACTATAAATAAGCATATAGTTCAGGCACATATTCCACACAAGTCAAAAACCAATAGAAAGATTGCCCTGGCAAAGTGATAACTTTACTCAGAAGAAGAGGAAATCACTTCACGACGCAGCTGAAAGCAAGAAAGCTGAACTGAATTCAGATAATGCTGCGAAATTGGAGAAAACCAAAGATGACCTGGAAAAAGTCTACGACACTGACCAAGAAGTCTAGTGGAAGTGGCCTACACCTTTCTCACAGTCGTGAGGAGCATGGCACGTGCTGTCCCTCACAGAGCCAGTTCCAGCAAGTGCGCGCCTTCAGTAAGATTCCCACGCACGGGAAGATGCTGTTTACCTTATGGGCATGCGCGCTCTCTGTATCTGCCTCTGTCTGTCTGTCTGTCTCTCTGTCTGTCTCTCTCTGTCTCTCTGTCTCTCTCTCTCTGTCTCTCTCTCTCTGTCTCTCTCTCTCTCTCTCTCATGTTGATCAGTGACATGTGGACAGGTGCGCTGACCCGGTTCTCGTTGAACGCACGTGAAGCAGACAATACTGTGGTATGGTTTCAATCATCAAGTGGGGGAGCGTGCAGAACTGCGTTCCATTGCAGAAATCGTGTTTTCTTCTTTTGAAATATCCTTTCTTCGTGGTGGATTCCGAGCTCAGTGCATGAATTACAATACACACATGTGGGATTCATCGACAAAACATGCCGACAATAAACACAAAATGTTCTATCAAGGACTGCTGTGAGGACATGGTGCTATTGTTAGCGTGGAGGGCCACAGTCGTGGTTTCTGGACTTTCCTCCCATTCCCTCTTCGCTAGCAAAAACGGCATTTTTGGCAACTCTCCCCCCCCCCCCTCTCCATTCCTACGTAACTGATCCGGCCCTGGTGATGACACGTGTCAATGTCACTCATTTCCAAATAGATGTTTGTTAATTTACAGACGCCTTCCTTTGCCCCCCCCCCCTCCCCCGGCTCTCCCTTTCTACGTAACTGCTCCGGCTCTGGTGATGACAGATGGGAATGTCACAGATTTCCTGATTACAGTTTAAATATACATGCCACAATTCACGTGGTGTTGCTGGCACATCTTGGCGGCATGGTCGGTGCCAAGTCAGTCCGGACAGACAGCATTATTGTACCGTTCTCTCAGCGAGTCTCAAAGCCCCAGAATGGGTCTCTGTAGCTTCATCATGTAGATCCTCTCTCCAACTTGCCAAGAGTGCCACAAGGAAAGAGTTGACCAGATTGTCTACCCCTCACATTGATCTGAAACCCAAGGCCCAGACTTAAGTCAAAGACCTCTGGCAAGAGGAATGGAACTCGCGAACGGATAACAAACTGTTCAAAACCCGTCCAACCCGAAAGAGTTTTGACCGTGTTTCCGAAGAGAAGCAACAGTCTTGTACCGTTTGCACACAGGCCACTCCTTTACACTCACTCTTATCGTTTAAAAGGTGACGAAGCTCCGTGGTGCATTCCATGTCATGTACCATTCACAGTGAAACATCCTTTTAAAGTGCTGGGATTTGCGTGATGTGAGACATAAACATTTTACAGCAGACTCCGTCCAGAGATATCACACCTGATGTGATCTTTGAATCTCTGAAAGAGATTTACATTTTTCAACTGATGTAAGATTTTACAGAAGGAAGGTTTTAAAACGTGTATTTCAAAGGGTTGTGTAAATGAGTTTTTATGTTTTTAAATGACTTGTGAGTTGACTTTAACACGATGACAGCTCTGATATGGCCCTTTGCGGTCGGCTGGGCTATAAGCAACATTACCTTACCTTACCATTGAATGAGGAAAAGACCACACAGAAAGGCCCTTAGGAGATCCGGACCTGGGCCAAGATTGAAATCATTCTGGATCCACAGTTTCATAGAAACTGAACGGGTTTTTTTTTGTTTTTTGATGGGTTGTGTTTGCTGTGAAACAAGAAAAAAAGCCTGCGCGAAGCTATTTTTACCTTCACTTAAACAAAACAAACGAACAAGGTAAGCAGCGAAGTCCCAAATATGAAAGAGTTAGTTCATGAGCGAAAGCAAGTTTGTGTGTAAAAGAGCTCGAAATAGTGAGCACACTTAAAGAGTTACTTCCCTTGGATTACAAAACAAGGCTCTAAAAAGTACGAAAAGTCAACGGTTATATTACATATTAGTATTCAATGGAAAAAAATGTATAACATAGAAACTAGTCTATTCATAAACAGTAACATCAAAGCATTCATATTCAATGTAAAATTTTAACTGTCTTACTGAGCAGATTGTGAATCAGCCTTTTGGTGGAAATCCCCCATCATGGATCTACGCCCAGTTTCAACACATTTGTCCTTGGACCCCGTTCCACCATTTCTCCCTGTTTTGTTAGAAATCGATTCACTAATATTGTGTAGGTTGATATTTTGTTAGAAATCGATTCAGTAATTTTGTGTAGGTTGATATTTTGTTAGAAATCGATTCAGTAATTTTGCATACGCTGATATTTTGTTAGATATCAATTAAGTAATTTTGTGTAGGTTGATATGTTGTCAGAAATCGATTCAGTAATTTTTGTGTAGGCTGATATTTTGTTAGAAATCGATTCAGTAATTTTTGTGTAGGTTGATATTTTGTTAGAAATCGATTCAGTAATGTTGTGTAGGTTGATATTTTGTTAGAAATCGATTCAGTAATGTTGTGTAGGTTGATATTTTGTTAGAAATCGATTCAGTAATGTTGTGTAGGTTGATCTTACTGGCGGACAGACCAGTCAACAAAACAGGACGACATTCGGGACAGCGCAGAACTCCTTAAGATTTCAACAGATTCTGAATCCATCTTTGATCCGCATATACAGCTGAACAAACAACCGAGCTGTGTGTGTGTGTGTGTGTGTGTGTGTGTGTGTGTGTGTGTGTGGAGAGAGAGAGAGAGAGAGAGAGAGAGAGAGAGAGAGAGAGAGAGAGAGAGAGCGAGAGAGAGAGAGAGCGCAAAAAAAGAGAAGTCTTTATGTTGAATGAGAGAGGAGAATGGCATCTTCATTCCAATAGCAGATGGTCTGTATGTAGCCTTCATAAGTTTTATTTTTCAACTTACGTGGCCAAAATCCAGTCAATTCAAAAGTTCAAACTTTATTTTGTCTGCCAAGGGAAATAAAACTAGGTACAAACTGTGATTTTTTTTTTCTAATAGAATGTAGGAAATACGAAAAGGTTGACGTTGGATCACTGGAAAGTTTTAACATCTATCAAAATTCTTAACTTCCTAGTTAGTCCTCAATTCACAAACCGTGACTTCATAGTGTTCATGCGCAGAGGAAAAATTGTCATAATTTTAATGGACGCATCGTGCGCTTCGCTTTAGAAAAACAACAACTAATTTTTGTAAAAAAAAAATGGCTTCGTTCTTAGGGCCAAATTCCACTGACTCCTGTAGTACGTTTTATTTAGTAATCTTGACTCCTGTAGTACGTTTTATTTAGTAATATTGACTCCTGTAGTACGGTTCATTTAGTGATCTTGACTCCTGTAGTACGTTTTATTTAGTAATCCTGACTCCTGTAGTACGTTTTATTTTGTAATCTTGACTCCCGCGGTACGTTTTATTCAGTAATCTTGACTCCTGCAGTACGTTTTATTCAGTAATCTTGACTCCTGTAGTGCGTTTTATTTAGTAATCTTGATTCCTGTAGTACGTTTTATTCAGTAATCTCGACTCCTGTAGTACGTTTTATTTAGTAATCTTGACTCATGCAGTACGTTTTATTCAGTAATCTTGACTCCTGTAGTACGTTTTATTTCGTAATCTTGACTCCTGTAGTACGTTTTATTTCGTAATCTTGACTCCTGTAGTACGTTTTATTTAGTAATCTTGACTCCTGTAGTACGTTTTATTTAGTAATCTTGCAGACTGACAAACAAAGAAGTCAAAAGCCTGCATGAAGACACAACGTCCCTGGCGGCGGTATATAAAAAAAAACAAACGAAAAGGAAGAAAGACAAAGAAAGAAAAACAAACAAACAAACAACAACAAAAAGAAAAACAAAAACAAAGGAAAAGTGACATGCCCTGAGAGGGCAAATAAAACTGAACGACACCAAACAGGGTCACAAAGGATTTCAAGTCATCAACATGTGATCACATTTTCACAGCAAAAGGATTTCCTTACACAGCAGGACCAAACATCATCAGCATATATTATTTTCACAGGACGGTAGTTTTCGAACGACAATGCAACTCAGATTAAAAATGATTTCCAACGATGAACATGTACTTTAACGAGAAACATATCTTTTAATTGTTTTCAATGATCAACATGCATTTTCTCTCTCTTTCTCTGTCTCTCTGTCTCTGTCTCTCTGTCTCTGTCTCTCTCTCTCTCTCTCTCTCTCTCTCTCTCTCTCTCTCCCTCTCCCTCTCTCTCTCCCTCTCTCTCTGTGTCTTTGTCTCACACTCACACACACACACACACACACACACACACACACACACCACACACACACGCACGCACGCACGCAGCACGCACACACACCACACACACACACACACACACACACACACACACACGCACACACACACATATCTATCTCTCAAACGGCAGCATTAAAGAGGCAATGTCATGGCAGAATTAAACAGGCAACACATGATCAAAAACCACTTCCAAAGATGCTTGACATATATTTTCGAAAGAAAAGATTCCTAAAACGACTGTGCTACACAGATGATAAATTATTTCCAGTTTTGGTCATCACGTATTTTTCACACGGAAACCTCTCTCAAACAACAGCAAACGGATTATAAGTAAAGTTCAACACTTATCAATATATCAATATACGTTCATATCTAAAATAAGAAAACGAAAGGTAGCATAGGTGGGGGAGGGGGGGGGAGGGGAGGACAGTGGACGGATGGGGGCGATAGAGCGGAGGAGGTAGGGTGTGGTGGGAGGGAGAAAGGAGGGATGGCGGAAGAAAGTGAAGTTAGGACAGGAATTCAACGGCATCTGGAGTCAAGTCATACTGAAGCAAAAGAGCAAAAGTAAGTTACTAGACCGGAAAAAGGAATGGAACAAACAACATACAAAACAAAACAAGCACAACGCGTTTCGACCTGTTGGACTTTTTCAGGCACGACAATCAAACCGTCTGCAGTCATGCCACTCCGAAAACCAAGTCACAATAGTTATAGCCCAGGAGTCATAATAGTTATAGCCCAGTAGTCATAATAGTTATAGCCCAGTAGTCATAATAGTTATAGCCCGGGAGATCACAAGGCCACATGAGGGCTAAAATAGTGTGTCATCCTGCTTACCATTAGAAAGAGGACCATTCTCGCACAGTGAACTAACGTTTTGTTGGAGTCTCTTGATGACGATTCTGTTGTATGGCGTTGACATGTATTTGTTGCGTTAGACAGTATTGCATTGAAATCCATCGTACTGTATTGTATCGCATTTTCGTATCATGTTGCATCGTATTGCATTCTACTGTAGAACTTTGCATTGGACTGCATTG
>CM065738.1:10090751-10095751 GCA_033310375.1 Conus canariensis
GTCACTGGGTGGAGACGTCTCTGATCTATTCTTACCATGGTCACTGGGTGGAAACGTTTGTCACCCATTCATTCAGAGTTATTGACCGAAAACATTTATGATCCACTCCCCCACGATTTATCACTGCAGACATCCCTTCTACCAAAGTGAATGGGTGAACACACCTACAACCCACCCCTACACTCCCCCAGGATTTATCACTGCAGATATCCCTTCCACCAAAGTGAATGGGTGTACACACCTACAACCCACCCCTACAGAGTTTAAGGGCTAAAACAAGTATAAGCCACTCCTCCAAAGTTAGGGGGGGGGTGTAGATACAAATTCCACCAGTGTGTGTGTGTGTGTGTGTGTGTGTGTGGTGTGTGTGTGTGTGTGTGTGTGGTGTGTGTGTGTGTGTGTGCATTGTCAGTGTAACTATGAGTTAATCTGACAGTTCAGTCAGTCAGTCATGTGTTGTGTGTGTGTGTGTGTGTGTGTGTGTGTGTGTGTGTGTGTGTGTGTGTGTGTTAGTTCTTTAGTTTAACGTCTATTCACTATAAGTGTTATTAGACGAGAATAAAAACAAAAACAAGAAACAAAAACAAAAACAAATAACATATGATGTGTGTTGTGTGCGTGTAAGTGTTGTGTGTGTGTGTGTGTGTGTGTGTGTGTGGTGTGTGTGTGTGTGTGTGGTGTGTGTGTGTGATGTGTGTGTTCTCGTGTCTGTGTGTGTGTGTGTGTGTTGTGTGTGTGTGTGGTGTGTGTGTTGTGTGTGTGTGTGTGGTGTGTGTTTGTGTGTGTTGTGTGTGTGTGTGGTGTGTGTGTGTGTGTGTGGTGTGTGTTGTGTGTGTGTGTGTGTGAGTGTGTGTATGTGTGTGTGTGTGTGTGTGTGTGCCTGTGTGTGTGGGGGGAGGGGGGTGCAAGAGAGGGAGAGAGGACTGTGTTAGGGACAAGAGGGGAAGGTTGGGATGGGTGGTAAGATAGATAGATATTTACTTATCTAGCCTTTAGTGTATGTTGATCGGGGGAATTAAAGTATATCAAATGAAACAAGTTTAGTAGAATTGGAGCATAATGCAGGGGGATGGGTGGGGGAGGAGAAAGTTTGCGGGTGGGGATGGGGGGCATCAGGGTGGAAAGGAGGACGGAATAGAGGAAGGGAGTGGGATGGTGGGGGTGGGGGGATAACCATATATGTCATAATCGTGACTCTTTTATATTAATGTCGTACAACACAACAATTTTAGTTTAAAGTACATCAGAGAAAGATACCAAGTGGACCGGAATTAAAAATTTCAGAGAACACGCAAAGTAATGAGTGATTATTTAAAATATTTTCAGTGGATACTGGTGCACTGGCTGACAACTGATCTGCTAACTTTATCTTAGGAACAAAGTGCCTAACTCCTGGGCAGTGAAGAAGTAGGTGGTTTACAGTTATTTGTTTGCCACATATGCAATGTATATTTTTTAGAGTACTTTGTTCTAAAAGCATTTAATCGGAACCTATACATCAAACTAATAACATGTCTGGAATGATTACAGATAAATTGTTTAAAAAGGATTTCGGATTCGCTGCATTCTTTACTTGTACACAGTGCTGGTAATACTGACTATTTGTTTTCTTGTGCAGTTCAGCAACCTGATTTTGAGACACTTTTTCTATGCGCTGGTTAAATTCATGCAGATCTGGTCGAATGTCGAGATGCTGTGACCCTTCTTTATTTTTTGCTGCCCTTTTAGCCGCATGATCTGCCCACTCGTTTGGGGTGATTCCGGAGTGAGAAGGAATCCAGCAAAAGGTAATACTGTGTGTGTGTGTGTGTGTGTGTGTGTGTGTGTGTGTGTGTTGTGTGTGTGTGTGTGTGTGTGTGTGTGTGCGTGCGCGCGCGCGCGCGTGCGTGCGTGCGTGCGTGCGTGCGTGCGTGTGTGTGAGAACAATTATAATCTTTTCCCCTACAGTTAATAGGGGAAAAGGTGGGGTGGGGGGTAGGGACAGCAATAATCCTATCCACCAGAAGCGAACTAAGTTCGTATAGCCACTGTTAATACTGTAACTACTATCATCATATTATTACTAGAAGTGGTAGTAACCCTCTCTTTATTATTATTTTTTTTATCATCATCATCATCATCACTATCAAAAATAATATAATTATCATTAGTATAATTATTTACTACTACTACTCCTACCGCTACTACTACTTGTACTACTACTACTACTGATACTACTACTACTGTCATTAATTATTATTATTATTATTATATATTATCATAGTTATTATTTTCATTGTGATGATGATGATAATTATTATTATGTTAACTCACACTGTCTCTTATTCAGCAGCCTCGCTTTCATTCCACATCCATTTTTGTGCCCAGTGTGAGAAGAAAAGTGATTGTTCGTTCTTTGTTTTCATTGTCTTGAATGTTGTTTGATTGTTCGTTCTTTGTTTTCATTGTCTTGAATGTTGTTTGTCCTGCCTGAAGAAGACCAACGATGTCGAAAAGCGTCGTGTTCTGTCTTGTAATTTGTTTATTTCTTTCGCACAGCAGAAAAGGGATCTTTCTTTTCATTTATTTCTCTCTCTATCTGTCGGAGATAAGGGTGGAAACAAATATAATCCACTCCACAAGAAAAGTGATGAAACAACCATGATGATCTCCCCAGAGTTGTGAAACATTCATGATCATCTCACCAGAGTTGTGAAACATTCACGACCATCTCCCTGGAGTTGTGAAGCATTCATGATCATCTCCCCAGAGTTGTGAAACAACCACGATCATCTCCCCAGAGCTGTGAAACATCCATGATCATCTCCCCAAAGTTGTGAAACATTCATGATCATCTCCCCAAAGTTGTGAAACATTCATGATCATCTCCCAGAGCTGTGAAACATTATGATCAACTCCCCAGAGCTGTGAAAATTCATGATCATCTCCCCAGAGCTGTGAAACATTTATGATCATCTCCCCAGAGCTGTGAAACATTCATGATCATCTCCTCAGAGCTGTGAAACATTCATGATCATCTCCTCAGAGATGTGAAACATTCATGATCATCTCCTCAGAGATGTGGAAACATTCATGATCATCTCCTCAGAGATGTGAAATAACCAGTATCATCTCTCCAGAGCCGTGAAACATTTATGATCATCTCCCCAGAGATGTGAAACATTCATGATCAACTCCCCAGAGATGTGAAACATTCATGATAATCTCCACAGAGTTGTGAAACATTCATGATCAACTCCCCAGAGCTGTGAAACATTCATGACCATCTCCCATGAGTTGTGAAACATTCATGATCATAATCCCAGATTTGTGAAACATTCGTGACCATCTCCCCAGAGTTGTGAAACATTCATGACCATCTCCCATGAGTTGTGAAACATTCATGATCATAATCCCAGATTTGTGAAACATTCGTGACCATCTCCCCAGAGTTGTGAAAGAACCAGTATCATCTCCCCAAAGTTGTGAAACATTTATGATCATCTCCCCAGAGCTGTGAAACAACCATGATCATCTCCCCCAGAATTGTGAAACAACAACGATAATCTCCCCAGAGCTGTGAAACAACTATTATCATCTCCTCAGAGTTGTGAAACAACCAGTATCACCTCTCCAGTGCTGTGAAACTACTATTATCATCTCCCCAGAGTTGTGAAAGAACTGTTATAATCTCCCCAGAGTTGTGAAACAACCATGATCATCTCCCCAGAATTGCAAAACAGCCATGATCATCTCCCCAGAGTTGTGAAACAACCACAAACATCTCCCAAGAGTTGTGAAACAACCATTGTCATCTCCCCCAGAGTTGTGAAACAACCATTGTCATCTCCCCCAGAGTTGTGAAACAACTATTATCATCACCCCAGAGTTGTGAAACAACCATTTGTCATCTCCCCCAGACATGTGAAACAATCTTGGTCATCTCCCTAGAGTTGTGAAACAACTATCGTCTCCACGGAGTTGTGAAACAACAACGATCATCCCTCTTAGAGCTAGGGAATGAAAACAAAAGAAAACAAAAACACGTTATAATGTAAACCTAAGCAGTGAAACAGATTCCACCCCTCCAAACATACTGTCTGGAAACTGCTATAATCCATTCCGCCAAGGTTAAGGAATAGAAAAAAGCTATAATGCATTCCATTTCCGCCAAGGTTAAGGAGTGGAAAATGGCTATAATGCATTCCATTTCCGTCAAGGTTAAGGAATGGAAAAAGCTGTAATGCACTCCATTTCCGTCAAGATTAAGGAATGGAAAAAGTTCTAATGCTTTCCATTTTAAGATTTGTTTAGATTTCCGCCTGCAGTCACCTTACTTTGCAATTAGATCTAACTTTCCATTTCCGTCAGGGTTAAAGGATGGAAAAAGGTTTAATGCACTCCATTTTCGTCAAGATTAAGGAAGAAAAACAGCTATAATGGATTCCATTTCCGTCAAGGTCAAGGAATAGTTAAAGCTATAATGCACTCCATTTCCGTCAAGGTTAAGGAATAGAAAAAAAGCTATAATGCACTCCATTTCAGTCAAGGTTAGGGAATAGAAAAAGCTATGATGCTCTCCATTTCAGTCAAGGTTAAGGAATAGAAAAAAAGCTATGATGCACTCCATTTCCGTCAAGGTTAGGGAATAGAAAAAGCTATGATGCTCTCCATTTCAGTCAAGGTTAGGGAACAGAAAAAGCTATGATGCTCTCCATTTCAGTCAAGGTTAGGGAATAGAAAAAGCTATGATGCTCTCCATTTCAGTCAAGGTTAGGGAATAGAAAAAGCTATGATGCACTCCATTTCCGTCAAGGTTAGGGAATAGAAAAAGCTATGATGCTCTCCATTTCAGTCAAGGTTAGGGAATAGAAAAAGCTATGATGCTCTCCATTTCAGTCAAGGTTAGGGAATAGAAAAAGCTATGATGCTCTCCATTTCAGTCAAGGTTAGGGAATAGAAAAAGCTATGATGCTCTCCATTTCAGTCAAGGTTAAGGAATAGAAAAAAAGCTATAATGC
>CM065738.1:10100751-10108251 GCA_033310375.1 Conus canariensis
GTAGTGACAAAACACGAAACAATGAAGAGGTAACTCACCTAGACTAGTAGTGACAAAACACGAAACAATGAAGTGGTAACTCACCTAGACTAGTAGTGACAAAACACGAAACAATGAAGAGGTAACTCACCTAGACTAGTAGTGGCAAACCACGAAACAATGAGGAGGTAACTCACCTAGACTAGTAGTGGCAAAACACGAAACAATGAGGAGGTAACTCACCTAGACTAGTAGTGACAAAACACGAAACAATGAAGAGGTAACTCACCTAGACTAGTAGTGGCAAAACACGAAACAATGAAGAGGTAACTCACCTAGACTAGTGGCAAAACACGAAACAATGAAGTGGTAACTCACCTAGACTAGTAGTGGCAAAACACGAAACAATGAAGAGGTAACTCACCTAGACTAGTAGTGACAAAACACGAAACAATGAAGAGGTAACTCACCTAGACTAGTAGTGGCAAACCACGAAACAATGAGGAGGTAACTCACCTAGACTAGTAGTGGCAAAACACGAAACAATGAGGAGGTAACTCACCTAGACTAGTAGTGGCAAAACACGAAACAATGAAGAGGTAACTCACCTAGAGTAGTGGCAAAACACGAAACAATGAGGAGGTAACTCACCTAGACTAGTGGCAAACCACGAAACAATGAGGAGGTAACTCACCTAGACTAGTAGTGGCAAAACACGAAACAATGAGGAGGTAACTCACCTAGAGTAGTAGTGGCAAAACACGAAACAATGAAGAGGTAACTCACCTAGAGTAGTGGCAAAACACGAAACAATGAAGAGGTAACTCACCTAGACTAGTAGTGGCAAAACACGAAACAATGAAGAGGTAACTCACCTAGACTAGTAGTGGCAAAACACGAAACAATGAGGAGGTAACTCACCTAGACTAGTAGTGGCAAAACACGAAACAATGAGGAGGTAACTCACCTAGACTAGTAGTGGCAAAACACGAAACAATGAAGAGGAAAACTCACCTAGAGTGTAGTGGCAAAAAAACACGAAACAATGAAGAGGTAACTCACCTAGACTAGTAGTGACAAAACACGAAACAATGAAGAGGTAACTCACCTAGACTAGTAGTGGCAAACCACGAAACAATGAGGAGGTAACTCACCTAGACTAGTAGTGGCAAAACACGAAACAATGAAGAGGTAACTCACCTAGACTAGTAGTGGCAAAACACGAAACAATGAAGAGGTAACTCACCTAGACTAGTAGTGGCAAAACACGAAACAATGAGGAGGTAACTCACCTAGAGTAGTAGTGGCAAAACACGAAACAATGAAGAGGTAACTCACCTAGAGTAGTGGCAAAACACGAAACAATGAAGAGGTAACTCACCTAGACTAGTAGTGGCAAAACACGAAACAATGAAGAGGTAACTCACCTAGACTAGTAGTGGCAAAACACGAAACAATGAGGAGGTAACTCACCTAGACTAGTAGTGGCAAAACACGAAACAATGAAGAGGTAACTCACCTAGAGTAGTGGCAAAACACGAAACAATGAGGAGGTAACTCACCTAGACTAGTAGTGGCAAACCACGAAACAATGAAGAGGTAACTCACCTAGACTAGTAGTGGCAAAACACGAAACAATGAAGAGGTAACTCACCTAGACTAGTAGTGGCAAAACACGAAACAATGAAGAGGTAACTCACCTAGACTAGTAGTGGCAAACCACGAAACAATGAAGAGGTAACTCACCTAGACTAGTAGTGGCAAAACACGAAACAATGAGGAGGTAACTCACCTAGACTAGTAGTGGCAAACCACGAAACAATGAGGAGGTAACTCACCTAGACTAGTAGTGGCAAACCACGAAACAATGAAGAGGTAACTCACCTAGACTAGTAGTGGCAAAACACGAAACAATGAAGAGGTAACTCACCTAGACTAGTAGTGACAAAACACGAAACAATGAAGAGGTAACTCACCTAGACTAGTAGTGACAAAACACGAAACAATGAGGAGGTAACTCACCTAGAGTAGTAGTGGCAAAACACGAAACAATGAAGAGGTAACTCACCTAGACTAGTGACAAAACACGAAACAATGAAGAGGTAACTCACCTAGACTAGTGACAAAACACGAAACAATGAAGAGGTAACTCACCTAGACTAGTGACAAAACACGAAACAATGAAGAGGTAACTCACCTAGAGTAGTGGCAAACCACGAAACAATGAGGAGGTAACTCACCTAGACTAGTAGTGGCAAAACACGAAACAATGAGGAGGTAACTCACCTAGAGTAGTAGTGACAAAACACGAAACAATGAAGAGGTAACTCACCTAGAGTAGTAGTGGCAAAACACGAAACAATGAGGAGGTAACTCACCTAGAGTAGTAGTGGCAAAACACGAAACAATGAAGAGGTAACTCACCTAGAGTAGTAGTGGCAAAACACGAAACAATGAAGAGGTAACTCACCTAGAGTAGTAGTGACAAAACACGAAACAATGAGGAGGTAACTCACCTAGACTAGTAGTGGCAAAACACGAAACAATGAAGAGGTAACTCACCTAGACTAGTGGCAAAACACGAAACAATGAAGAGGTAACTCACCTAGAGTAGTGGCAAAACACGAAACAATGAGGTGGTAATTCACCTAGACTAGTAGTAGCAAGTTTCAAAACGGAGCGACTGAGGGCGGAAAAATGAAGCAAAATTTAAAAAGAGAAGGGGTTAGGTACCGCCAAGGACACAGACAAACAGAGTACAGGACTAGACACAATGCATTTCGACCTCTTGGGTCTTCTTCTGGCGGAAACAAATGACACTTAGGACAGTGCAAATGAAGAACGAGAAACCACTCATCTTCTCTATGCATTGTGTCTAGTCCTGTACTCTGTTTGTCTGTGTCCTTGGCGGTAACTAACCCTCTCTCTTTCTAGATTTTAAATATTAGTGGCAAGACAAGAAACAAAGACAGATGTAACGTGCTTCGGTCATTAGCACAAAGACTAGAAATAAGAAAGAGGTAATGTGCTGCAACCATCAATGGCGAAACAAGAAACAATAGAGAAGTAACGCGTTTTGACCTGTGACGCGCTTCAATCATTAGTAGCAAGACAAGAAAGAAGAATACAGAAGTAACACCTTTCAACCACTAGAGGCAAGACAAGAAACAACCAGGAGTAACGCGCTTCGATCGTAAGAGGCAAAATCACACACACACACACACACACACACACACACACACACACACACACACACACACAATATATATATATAATCCTGAACAATTAGGTAGCAGGGGAAAACAAGTGCATGCTAACGATTCTATAATTCTTCCGTCATTATAGTAATGACTTAGTAGAGAACACACACACACACACACACACACACACACACACACACACACACACACACACACACACACACACACACACACACACACACACACACACGTATGCCTGTCTGTCTGTCTGTCTCTCACTTCGTCTCTCTTTCTGTATGCTCGTCTGTCTGTCTGTCTGTCTTTATGTAACCACACATATATTTTAACTATGTATCTATGCATCTAAGTATGCATATATTTATCTAAATGTAATGAACATAATTTGATAGAAAATGGGAAGTGGGACCCGGGGGCAGCCCCCCCCCCCTTCCCCACACTCACACATTCGAAAAAAACCCCCCATAGTAACGATAATGGTTAGTGCCAACCTAAAACCATTCGGAATTGTTCTCGACATTTTACTACTTTTCCCAGCTTAGAATGGAATTTGACAGTGGTTGGGTTGGGCATTTGAAGAATTTGTTCTCTCCAGATATTGAATTCTGTTTTCATTAAAAAAACAACAAAACCGAAACTCTTAACCGAGTTCTCCTGCATCGCACTTTTGACATAATGTCTAATTTAGTGACACACTTTGCATTCTACCTCTCTGTACAGGTGGTTTAAATATCAAAAACGGATAAACGGGAAAGCAAGATTCTAAGACAATATCTTAACATGATGTGAAAAAATAATTAAAAAAAACCCAAAACAGTCAGCAGTTGTTAAAACAAACAAACAAACAAAACGAAACAAAACAAAAGAAAACAAACAAACAAAGAAAAACACCTTTAGAATCAGGAAACCATTGTTGGCTATACTGGTCTTTTGAGGTCCTTGCAATTTTTGTACGCTTCGAAACGCGTTGCTTCTATGTCGTCACGTGTCTGTTCATTCGCTGGGCGGTCTAGTGACTTAACTTTCTTTTCCTTTTGCTTCGGTTTCCTCCTGCAAAGTCAATTTTCAACTTTGCTGGACATCTACAGATTGTGATCTCTTAAACGCTCACAGTTTATTTCTCTGTGTGGAAATGGAGGACAGGTGCTTCTCATCTAGAAATTTAAGGAAAGCCCTACTGATTGTGGAGGGCAGAAAAGGAATTTGCATATAGATAACAGCAACAGATATTTTTGATTAGCGGTATATTCCAACAGTCTTAATATGAGTGTGAGTGTGTGTATGTGTGTGTGTGTGTGTGTGTGTGTGTGTGTGTGTGTGTGTGTGTGTGTGTGGATGTGTGTGTGTGTGTGTGTGTGTGTGTGTGTGTGTGTGTGTGTGTGTGTGTGTTGCGTGTACGTACGCACGCGCCTCTCTCTCTCTCTGTCTCCTCTCTCTGTGCGTGCGTGCGCGCGCGCGCGCGCGTATGTATGTGTGTGCGCGCGCGTATGTGTTTGTGTCTGTGTGTGAGTGTGTCTGTGTCTGTCCGTGAAAGAAGTCCAATAAACTATAAATATTGTACATTTCAGTTGTATCTGCAGTTCTTATATTTCTTTTCCTACCAACTATCGACATCATGCAGTGATCAAAGGAAAAAAAAACTCACACACACAAAAAAAATCCTGCAGCAAGGAATGGACTAAATCCATGTACTATTCATTAAAACTGTTTAAAACTAGTCCATCTACCAAAACTGTTTCAAACTACGTCATGTATCACTATTGCTCTAAAATTAGGTCACTTTGTACGTGACCTATATACGCTTCACTTACTCATAGTTTGGTAAATTCTCCTCTCCCACGGGTCGATCCATTTTCAAAGCAATATCTCCCGCGAAAAGGCTTTGAAAGAGCGCACAGCAAAGATTAGCAACAGCACACAGCACAGCACGAACTAGCTGATCTGAATCGGGAAGAGTCGGCTAGTGGATTTTGAAAGAAAAAGTGAGCAGCCTTGTCATTGGACTACAACGTCCAGATAAGTCAGGTCTCAGCCAATGAACTTCGGGTGCTCTCTCTCTCTCTTTGAATTCTGTTGTAACACTGGGAAGAAAAACAGCTAAGGTACCAACGGTTCCATTCGATTCCAACAGACAGAAAACCGATGTTGCAGTTTCTGTTGGTCCGAGTAGTTCAGAGACTTGGTGACTGTTGGCCATTCACATGGAGGTACACATCAACTGAGAATGCACAGGCGACCGATCTGAGCGGTCGGTGCTCATGGAGGATTCTTCGCTGTCGTGCCGTTCCATCAATGCCATACACAGTGTAGCTGTAAATGGTTCGCAAAACTTTCTTGCCAGGTGAGAGTTGCAAAATTTTCTTGCTATGTGACAGTTGCAAAACTGTCATGCCAGGTGACAGTTGCACAACTTTCTTGCAAAGTGACGGTTGCTAAACTTACTTACAAGGTGACAGAAAACACATTCTCTTGGTCAGTTCTGAATCTGGAAGGATTTTAGTGCATTGAAACAAACAACTAAACAAACAACAAACAAAAAATAAACAAACAAGCAAACAAATAAACAAACAACAAAAATAACACAGACGCTTAAAAGTTGTTGGCCGACGAAACACAATAAATATAATCTTATGCACTGGTATGGATAAATAAACTGAAAGTCATTTTATTCATCAGTTAAAGAAGAAAGAATAGTATCTCCACACCATCTGCAGTATCTGAATTTTACAGATCTGCGTTTAAGAATGAGCGATATATTTGACTAACACACATTTCAAGTCCATTAATCCATCCACTAAAACAAGAAGAAGAAGAAAAACAACAACAATCGCTGTTCACAACTTTACATAAGTTATTCAACAGAACCAAAGAAGCATTATGAGAGTTCCCTGATGATTTGTCTAGCAAATCTCTATGTGCACAATCTTTTGGAGACAAACGTTGTAGAATCCACTCTGAGGAAACAAACCCATACATAAAGAAGTCCATTCGCTTCCAGCACATTAATTCTATCCACAAACGAATCGTGTGTTGTGTCCAGCCCAGAATATTTCGCCACAACAGAAACCAGCGTATTCGCCCACGCACACAACTTGTTGTTGTTGGCAATGCAGTCCCGGAGGACAATGCTTGATGCGCCAAGTGAGGTTTCTCCTAGGGCTGTGAACAGCGCTCGGTGTGGCTGTGCAACCCAATTCTGGAGTGACAGTCTCTGTTGCAGTTGGTGCAGACGAAGCAGGACGACTGGGAAGAAGCAGAGGCTGCTCGCTGTTTGCGGCGTGCTCGTTTCTCTGCCGCCTGCTGGGTTCTCTCCTCTCAACTTAATACCAGCAAAAACAACTCCCACCGACGCACAATAGCCTAAAAAACTGTATAAGACCACCGCCTTAAATCTGTAACACTCTCTAACAACCCAAACAACCGGTACACCGTGTCTACCACCTCCAACCGATTTTCAAATCAAACTGTGACAACATTCTTTTCCAGGTCTCTGCACGATATCAAACGCACTCGCTCTCAGCGGATGAGAGTTTTCAGACCCTACAAACACGGGGTTGTTTGTCAAACAACATGAACGCCTACTTGACAAGCCGTCCGCCGGTTCAAGACACGAAGAACCACCCGCCGTGTGAACTAAAGAGTTTCTTTCTGTCCAGCCCGGGAACTGCGACAGAAAGCAAAGAGCTGGAACGACTCGTCATAAAGAATAACAGAAAGAGTTAAAACGTTCCCCTCACCTAAACATTCATGTGTCGCTGAGAGCTGGTATTACTCATCGAAGGTGCTGCTAATCTTTCCCCTCCCCACCACCCTCCACCTCCTCCAGGGGTGTGTGTGTGTGTGTGTGTGTGTGTGTGTGTGTGTGTGTGTGTGTGTGTGTGACTTCACAAACGTTGAATCAGCGTGAAGCGCGGCCTGAATGGAATAATATATTTTTCTTTACAAGAAGTAGCAGAAGAAGAAGAAGAAGAAGAAGAAGAAGAAGAAGAAAGAAACAAAGAAACAAAGAAAGAAAGAAGAAGAAAAGGGCGGGGAGGAGGAGGAGGAGAAGAAGAAGAAGAAGAAGAAGAAGGAAAAGAAAACACGGACGACAATGAGGAGACGAGGAGGGGAGAGAAAGAACACACACACACACACACACACACACACACACACACACACACACACACACACACACACATACACACACACACACACACACACACACACACACACACACACACACACACATTTGGTCATACACACACGCACACACGCACACACACACACACACATTTGGTCATACACACACGCACACACGCAC
>CM065738.1:10123251-10125751 GCA_033310375.1 Conus canariensis
TCTGTCTTAGTAAAACTTGTATACTGTCTGCAAGTCATTTAGTGTTGACTTCTGTCTGGAAGTTATATAGTGTTGACTTCTGAATCCGTAAAACTGAGTCACATGCTCAGGGGAACTAGGTAAAAAAATAAACACCCTGAGCCATTAAAAATTTAAATAGCTAGGGAGACAAAAAGATGACTTTGCAATTCAGAACATGTTTGTGTTATGCGAAAAAAAAAATCCCTGTTTCGTCATTTTAGCTTTTATTTAAATGGAAGACTTGATCGTATTACACACAATGTTGTGACCTATATAACTTGTTGCAAAGTGAGACGACTGCAGGCGGAAATCTAAACAAATCTTAAATAAATGTTAGCGAACCGCCCAGAGAAACGTGGACAAATGAGTCACAAGACAACTTGATAGATTGTCAGACTTGAATGAAAGAGACAACAATCAAAAAGCTGTCGAAAAGCACCAGAGAACAGAGTGGCGCAGTGATACAAGAAGGCATCTTGAGTGGTGCAGGGTTGTTCCCAGCTGGTTTGTTCGGCAGTAGAGGATAGTACTTCGAGTCCCACCCGCATCTTCAAGTGTATCATTTTCTTAGTTGGGTACTGGAAATGATGCTTGTTTTCTTGTCCATCTTCTGTGCCCTTCCTGGGCCCTCTCCGCCCCCCCCCCCCCCAACCTCTTCACACCTCCTTGGAGCTGAACCCACGCCGCTGATTCCTGCTCCCCGTAAACAGACATACCCACAGGTTTGTCCTGCCGCAACTTCAGCTCTGGTGGTTCACAGGGAACAATCAATAT
This sequence comes from Conus canariensis, assembly GCA_033310375.1. Taxonomy (NCBI): domain Eukaryota; kingdom Metazoa; phylum Mollusca; class Gastropoda; order Neogastropoda; family Conidae; genus Conus; species Conus canariensis. The sequence goes on from CM065738.1 coordinate 10,124,047, forward strand.
CAAGTCGTCATGAGGCAGCTCACCAGAGGAGACACTGCACCGCTGCCGACTCAATTCGGTGGTGCTTAGAGATGCCTGTTCTGACCCGTCTCATGCTGGACGCCACGTAGTCAAGACCCCTATATGATGATAATTGCTCAGTCGCGGAGCCAGAGTGAGTTAGTAGGCTTCTCTGAAGAGCGCCACCACGTCCATCTAACGACAGTCCCATAATCTCGCTGATACCGATCCCTTTCACACCAAATCATCCCTGGCTTTGGTGTGGGGAGGGAATCCGAATTGAGGTCACAATAAGAGGAAAGCAGGAACGGCCATAATTTTTTTTTTTTTTCGTAAGAAGATCGACGAGGATTAGGATGGTGAATATGATGCCATGAAGCTCCCTTCCTGTCAAAGACTGCATGACAGGATTGTGTTTAATTCTTCTTTCTTAGCATATCCTGGAGACAACCAGGCCCGAGAGATACATACCCCTGCAGTGTTGGTCAGGCAATTTGAGCAGCACTCTCTCAGACACGTATATTAAGGGGATGAAACTCATCTGTGTGGCTCCAGTCTTCTTACACGAACCCACAGTAACTCAGACACATCTATTAAGGGGATAAAACTCACATCTGTGGCTCCAGTCTTCTTACACAAACACACAGTAACTCAGACACATCTATTAAGGGGACGAAACTCATCTGTGTGGCTCCAGTCTTCTTACACGAACCCACAGTAACTCAATCTTAGGCAGGAGCTGGCCAGGGCCACAATCCCCCCCCCCCCCCATCCCCATCCCCATCACACCCCACCCCTTTTAATGGGATTAGAACCCATGACCGCCCAACCTGCATTTCTGTGACGCGAACCATTGGATTGTGGACGGTGTTGAAAAATAATCATGTTGAACATATAGGTACCATGCCTGCTTAACTGGGTTGTACCGCTCTGATTACCCCCCCCACACACACAACACACACACCTCCCTCCTTTCGATCAGCTGGGCTATGAATTTCATGAACGGAAATAATAACAACAATAATAATAATGATTATTTATGGCGCTTAATCTTACATCTAAGCCCTAAGCGCTTACAAATACAGAAAAGATTAAAGAAAACATAGATACCAATAAGAAGATGAATATTGCAATAAGTACCATGCATCTACAAACAAGGGTGCATATTGACACCCACCCACGCACACACAGAAACACACACACACAGAAACACACACACACACACACACACACACACACCACACACACACACAACACACACACCCCCACACATGATCCCAACACACTGTCGCACAACAATGGACACAACAGCATACGGGCGCGCGCACACACACACATGCGCATGAAATGAAAGGTAACGACTTCTCATTGGTGCAGGAAACGAACGGAATTCTCCATCTCCCCTGACGGGAAGAAGTGGTTTTCTGCCGGAAAACAACCAGCCAATCGTGGCAAGAAACTGACGTTGTGAGGTCAAAGGGCAGGACTATACACACATGCACCAGGTTAAATGTAAGCGGAGGTTCACTTCAGAAACCCACATGTGCAATAACGAAGGGACAAACATACCGCTGTTTCTGATCCTTCATGGAAAAGTCAGTCGCACATGCATGCATGCGAGTGTGTGTGTGTGTGTGTGTGTGTGTGTGTGTGTGTGTGTGTGTGGTGTGTGGCGTGCGTGCGTGCGTGTGTGTGTGTGTGTGTG
>CM065738.1:10138251-10143251 GCA_033310375.1 Conus canariensis
AAAAAAAAAGCACTGAATACTTTGTAATCGACATCAGTTAAAAGTGTCAACATCTTTTAAATGAGGGTCTGTGACGGACCATATTTCGATCTGGGGTCAATCTCTACATAAAAAGAGAGAGAAAAACACTGAATACTTTGTAATCAACATCAGGCAAGATTGTCAAATTTTTTTGAAATAAGGGTCAACCTCTTGGTAATTGAGATGAAATTGATGAGGACATTGATCACGCTAACAGTAGTGGTGTGACTGTAGTTTGTAGATGACAGTCTGTCATGGTCCAGTCTTAGTGTGTAAACATATATCCCAAAGCACCGTAGATCTGTCATTTTTTTAAGAAAAGATATACATCATCGTAAGTTATTATTAAGTGCTATAGGGAATCTCAATTAACTATACTTCTACAATCTGGGATTCAAACGGAGAAAATACTGTAAAACAAAAATTGCTCAGTTGACTCAGGTAGGGTATAAACTATATGAGCACTTACGAATTCTGCCCCTTAAACTAAACATAATGCTTTAACAAATGTATATGTAGCGAAACAAACAAATCAAGACATCATATTTTGTTTGAATGTGTGCCCCTTAGGACATACATACCATGTTTATCAGGCATGTCTGTAACTGATGTTTTTTTTTTCTTCTGATTTTGATCTTGCTTTTAAAGCTACCTCTTGTTTGACGTACAGTCCGGCTAGGTATCTACTTTAATATGATATTGGCGGTCTTACTGTGATCATACGCAAAGATATACACGCACGTACGCACGCACATGTGAGCACAACACATACTCTCTCTCTCTCTCTCTCTCTCTCTCTCTCTCTCTCTCTCTCTCTCTCTCTCTCTCTAATATCACATAACTTTGTGAAAAGACGCAAAATGAAAGTACTACCACTACTACCTCTTAAACAGAAAACATGCACAAAAAATGAAACCGTTTCTTTATTTTCAACATAATGTCCGCTCATGCCCTGGAGTGTCTTTGAAAAATGCGTTTGGAATGACACTTTCGCCATGTTAACGAGATTCATACCTCTTCAGACGGTTGATCTCTTTACGAATCTAGTTTGGTTGTAATTCAATGGATTTTCTTTTACGGAATTCCATCATAAGGTCGTGGATACGTGCGCTGGCTGATAAAAAGTATCCTTTTCATCTTGAGGCGAAACACACAAGTATCACCAATCAGTCACTTGATAGTCAATGAAATACTCTTTCAAACCACTTCTCTGTCTGTCTGTCTGTCTGTCTGTCTGTCTGTCTCTCTCTCCCCTTCTAATGTCATCCATGTTGTAACTGACCATCTCCTGAAATCCAACTGTAATGTGTTTTGTTTTTGAATGGCAACGGTGAAGATTTTAAAAGGATTGGGGGGGGGGGGGGGGGGGGGGGGGGGGGGGGGGGGGGGGGGGGGGGTTGGTGATCTTAGAACAAAGGGGGAAGTCAGTCTGAATTGTCTTCCCAGGGAGGTGCGCAGGGACGAGCTTAGGAAAGAGGGGCGAGGGGGGAGTTTGGACACGTGGACACGTGTCCTTTCCCACCCGGGGTATAAGTGATTTCGGGTGTGTACCCGATTCCAACACATGTCATCGGGAAAAAAGGTAATTTCTTCTTCTTCCGGGTTCCATGGCCTGAATCTTATCGAGACTCGACCTTTTTCGAGGACGTTCTGTTTTCCCTCGCGTGCGCTGACTGGACGACCGGTCGGTTCATCTTCAGCAATATAATGCAGAAACTACTCAACCCGTTCGGACAGAACTCGGTGGAAGGATAGAGTATAACCAAAAGATGAACCTTTCAATCTCTGTGTGAATTTACATGGAAGTTAGGACCCAGAATCCGTTCTGTCTCGGTGTAGGTCTGTGCTGTCACAGACAGCGGCATTCTAGTTGTGTATGTGACTGCTTTTATTACCTCCCCATGAAGGTGGCCGCATTCCTGGTTCGGAGCTGGGTACAGCTATGGGTACAGGTACGAATGTCACGTTTAGTTTCATTGTTGGTATATTGCTGTCGTCCTCATCCTCCTCTGTCTCTGTCTGTCTGTCTGTCTGTCTGTCTCTGTCTCTCTCTCTCCTCTCTCTCTCTCTCTCTCTCTCTCTCTTCCTCACATGCACGAACGCACGCCTTCCCTTCACACACACACACACACACACACACACACACACACACACACACACACACACACACACACACACACACATTCGTACTCTGTAATGACAGTTACTATAATCAGCTAACTTTTAATATCAATCAGTTAAGCTCATCATACAAAGACGATGATGATGATGACGACGAAGACGACGACGACGATGATATGACAATGATGATGATAATCTTCATATTCGATGGAACATATACACGCAAGTACATGCTCTTTGGCATCCGGTCCTTGTGTAAGAATCTGCCGACCGGCCGACTGACAAAACAAGCAATTTATGTTAAACAACAACAACAGCAGCAGCAGCAGCAGCAGCAGTAGCAACAACAACGTCAACAACAAAAACATGAACAAGAACATCCAACTTGTCAAACAGCTTACTTACTGTTCAGCCAAAAGCGGTATAACACTGCCACACAGTTGAATCACGCACAGTCATGACATTTGAAATCAAAACGTTGATTTGTTTGTTCGTATGTTTTGCTTTCGATTCGTCGTCTCACGACTGCATAAAGTATTCGGGAGAGTAAAATCTCTCTGGTATTTCAATATAGAATTTTAACAAGGATGTCACCTTTTTGTGCCTTTCTTCTTTTTCCTTCTTTTTTATTTTTATTTTTTTTTTTGCTAATCCGTCCAAACAATTAGAAATGTATGCATAAGACGGAAACTCGAAATTACGATGGAGTTGTAAGAATGTGTTCGTATCTTCCTTCTTTTCGTCTTTAGTGAGTCTTAAGCGGTAATTTCTGTGTGTCTTCAGGTTTAATTGCCAGTCTTTCTGAATTCCAAATATCCTCACCGATTTCTGAATCAGAACCTGTCTGCTTCACACTCCCTCATGTATTAAAGTAACAAGCAAGAACCTCATCTGTATTGACCGTCAAAATACGCATAAGACTATCGTTCAAAATCTCAAGGCACTAATAAACAAACAAAAAAAATCTCCTGATAAGTTTTTTATCACGTAAAAGTAGCAAAATCAAAGTCTCGAAACTGGACAGGTTTCTTTGTTTGTTTTTTTTTTAATCGTTTTGTTTTGCTTTTGTATTTAGCTGATAAAACTGACAAAATCACATCCTCAAACTTTCGAAGCAGCTGAAGAACCAGCGAACATGTCAACGACAACGTCAACGCAGAAAACGAAACAGTCATCCGACTTCGGGTCGGTTGGAGATGGCAAAAGGCAGAGCGTGGACTCAGCCCTTCACTGCAGACACACCACAGGGTATACCACCCGTCACCACGTCACTCATGTTACCACCACTCACCGCCTCCCCCAGGGAGAGGAGAGCACGGGCTTTGTCCACGCCGCCGGAGAACAGTGAAACCCAACAGAGAGACACAAACAATACGCGGTCCTTCCTTTTTGTGTATGGGGGCGGGAGGGTAGGGGAGGAGGAAAAGGGGTGGATGGACTGGGTGAAAAAGAGGAAAGGCGGGGGTGGGGTGGGGGTGGGGGTGGTAGGGAAGTTGGGAAAGCAGGGGGGAAGGTGGGGGGGGGGGGGGGTCTCGACAGACAACGTTTCGCCGAGACTGGTATCCATAGCGGGAAGGGAGGAAGATCGATGGGCTGTTTTTCCTTGGCCAGACCAAAGATGTAGAAGTAGACAGGATCAGTATCTCCTTCACCTTTCGTTATCGGCCTTCCATTGCTCCCAGCTGGTGGGTTCAGCAGCTGAGAACAGAACTTCTCTGGGTCCCACTCGCACCTTCAGGCTGCGTCTTTTTCTTGTCTGCCTTTCGGCCGACTCTGTGCCAAGAACGAGTGACGATGAGGAAAGACCCACTAACCGCAGGGAAAGTCCTGTTGACCGCAGGAAAGACTGACCCGGTATCCTCTTCAGAGAGTACGCAAGATCTAAGTGGCCAAAGCCTGACCTTGTCCGGAGTTGTGCTGTTTTCAGCTATCAGCGGAACAGCAACAAGTCGAAAAGCAGGTTGCACGCAGCAGTCGCTTGACGATGGCGGTTTATTTTTATTTGCCACTTACTCTGCAGTCATGAAATACAGGCTGGTACACCCACGGGGACGCTCCCTTACAGGATTTGTCGCGTTACATCAAGAGGCCATTAAACAACAGCATCTGGCTGGGAGCAATTGTTTCACTTGGCATCTTGACGGAATGCCCTGTGCGTGCCTGCACCCTGTGTGAACACAGCGCAGGCTTCTGAGAGTGGAGCAGGATTGCTCCCAGCTGGTTGGTTCGGCAGGTGAGGACAGTACTTCTCTGGGTCCCACCTTCGGTTGTATCTTATTCTGAAAGGCGTTCACCTCTTTCTGTAGGTCCGATCAGGTCTCTGACTGACTCCTAATCTCGGGCTGGTCTCCTTATCCAACATTTGCCGTTGACACTGACACTTTTTTTATCCTCATATCTCATATTTTTCCACATTCAAAATTCTTTGTCACCCCCCCCCCCCTTTTTTTTTTCATCGATTATTTGTTGAAAGTTGGGCCTCCATCCTTCTCTTTTTCGCCCAGGTTTTTTTTCCTCCAACAAATAATCACCATGGACTTTTAGTGTTTTGGCGTTTGATACAAACCGTCAGAGTGTACATATAATGTTCTATTGTTACTGTAGAGACACATTCACTCCGTGTATCCGAAAAAAGAGAACGTAAGAAAGAAGGAAAAGACAGAAAGAAAGACAGAAAAAAAAGAGGATGAAAGAAAGACAGACAGTGAGAAAGAGAGAAAAAGAAGGCAGAAAGAAAGTAGAAAGAAAAAAATACGCACGGAAGGAAAAGGACTACACTGCCACTATCTACCGAGCCTGGCCAGCCGGCGGCCTGAGCAACTCCGTTTACATGGACTTTTCTTCTGTGCTATGCTATA
>CM065738.1:10155751-10158251 GCA_033310375.1 Conus canariensis
CTGTATGGGAAATGGAGTCAGAACTAATGTTAACTCCGAGGGAAAAATCCCCCTGTACCGAAACGGCCCGGCGGAGATTCGAACCCGCAACCCGAAGATTACGAGTCCGGCGTTCTACCAACTGAGCAATTCTGGCCCCCGTTCTGAGCTTTCCACCCGTGATCGCTTATTACTATTGTTTTTGTTTGTTTGTCTGCAATAAAAGTGCAATGCTCTCCATAAGCTCATACACATTCTTATAATGCTTTTACATATAGTGTTGAAATAATGTAGTAGCAGCGATGGTGAAACTGTATGGTTGCAGACGATATGAAACAACTTTTCTTATATCGTACCAGCCGTACCGTATGATTCTTCGGCCGGTCAAATACAGATGAAATCAGCTTCTCTATTTGACGTGCTTTCTGCTGTCTGTCTATAATGGCTGAAGTTGTGATTCGAGTTTATAAAACGCTCGTTTCAACATCTTTAAGGTTGTGATTAAACATTCGTACCTGGTCTCTCAAGATAGACGGGCGAAACCGGAGCTTTCGGCTACCATCCGGCAGCCTTCTTCAGCACTGTTCGACTGACGGGGTGAACTGTGTTCGGTGCGCACGTCCGTGAGTCGAGCTCACGTCATGCGACCACCGATCTTTAAAGTTATATGTCCGTGCTAGTCTCGACTTTTTCCAAACGATTATGGATTTTAGTTCGGTGTGCCAAATTTACCGAATCTCCATCACACAACGGTGCCCTGTCAACTGATCGAAAGTTGTCAAGATTATGTAAATAGCCAGCTGTTTTGCACACGTAGCCTCTATGGTGCCAGACAAAATAAGGATAGGATTTCAAGATTCTCAGCTCATTCTATTTCTGTGAGAAAAATAATAGAAAACACTGATATGAGTACTACTTTAATTTCGCTGCTAATATTCAGGGGATGAAAATGATAGAAACACAGATACAATCTCCAGCTGGGGTTTTCTTTTATTATTAGCACTGGTTTTGTCAAGAACTCTGGAAAAGCAGCATTCACACAATCTTTTCTGTCTGTTCGACCACAGCGCAGCGATTGTACGCGGTCACAAAGCCGTTTCAGCCAATAGTCAATGCCAGAGTGGAAGCGTATGTGCGTATTGATCCGAGCATGCACGTAGGCGTACAGTTGGCGTTGACGTGAATCGCATGGACGTGCATAATACCATCATAAACTGGGCTTGACAAGAACGCAATTGTGCGCGCTCCCTTTGTGGTATATTATTAGTATTATTGTTATCCCCAAGGTGGTGTGGTGTGTGGGGAGGAAGTGAGGGGCGCACTGGCCTGGTGAGACAATCACCGGTCGGAGGTTCCAGTCTTGTATGAAGGGTCGCTCTCTCTCTCTCTCCCTCTCTCTCTCTTTTTCTCTCTCTCTCTCTCTCTTATTTCTCTCTCTCTCTCTCTCTCTCTCTCTCTCTCTCTCTCTCTCTCTCTCTCTCTCTTCAACCGCGCCCCTTTCTGTTAGAAAGTGCTAAGTGCTGATCTTTGGGATGCGACAAAAGACCAAGGTCCCGTGTGAAAACTTCCACCTAGTGCACGAAAAGGAACTCATGGCATTGAAGGAGTTAGTTGTCCACGGCTAGATTCCGTGAACATATCCACTTTGGGAGGAAAATTGAAACATACTTTAATTAAAAGCAAACTGATCAAAACCTCAGACAAACTCACGAATACACGTGCATGCAAACACACACACACACACACACACACACACACACACACACACACACACACACACACACACACACACACTCTCTCTCTCTCTCTCTCTCTCTTTTTCTCTCTCACACACACACACACACACACACACACACACACACACACACACTCATACACACACACACACTCTCTCTCTCTCTTTCTCTAACACATACAGACATACGCACACACACATACACACACACGCTCTCTCTCTCTCTCTCTCCTCTCTCTCTCTCTCTCTCTCTCTCGCTCTGTTGCGATGTATATCTTCTATGCCTTGAAGAAAAGAGAAGAATTGTTACTGGGGAGAGAACATTAGGAGTACCATATGTTTTCATAAATTTATCTGTTTTAACCTTGTTTCGTGGTCGATACGTCCTGTGTATACTTAGGGATCATGATGAAAAATGTGTATGTGTGTGTGTGTGTGTGTGTGTGTGTGTGTGTGTGTGTGTGTGTGTGTGTGTGTGTGTGTGTGTGGTTTGCGCACGCGTAATTGTAAGTGCGAGCGAAATTGTATGTGCGAGCTGTGCGAGTCTGGGAGAGTGCTACATACGGGTGTGATTTTGTAAGTATCTTGCGGTATTCTCAGTTTACGATTATACAGTTGGTGTGAGCAAGTTTTGTAAATGAGCGTGATCAGTAGTAATGTTACAGCGTCAGTGTGTGTGATTTCATTTTTGTTTCTTGACCTCATTGCAGATAGGTCGGTGGCCTTGCAATTAAAATTTTCCGAGTTCCGAGTTCCGAGTTCTCTCTCTCTCTCTCTCTCTCTCTC
>CM065738.1:10163251-10175751 GCA_033310375.1 Conus canariensis
ATACTTGTGAGGAATACCCCTGAAAGATTTGTTTTCTAGCACCTGGATTTTCCCCCTCAAGGTGTACTTGTGGGTAAGCCACCCATAAGATTTATTTTCTAACGCCTGGATTTTCCCTCCTCAAGATGTAGTTATGGGTAAGCCATCTGCAAGATTTATTTTCTAACACCTGGATTTTCCCCCCTCAAGGTGTAGTTGTGGGTAAGCCATCTGCAAGATTTGTTTTCTGACATCTGCATTTCCCCCCTCAAGGTGTAGTTGTGGGTAAGCCATTTGCAAGATTTATTTTCTAGCATCTGTATTTTCCCCCCTCAAGGTGTAGTTGTGGGTAAGCCATCTGCAAGATTTATTTCCTAACACCTGGATTTTCCCCCTCAAGGTGTAGTTGTGGGTAAGCCATTTGCAAGATTTATTTTCTGACATCTACATTTTTCACCCTCAGGGTATACTTGTGAGTAATCCACCTGGAATATTCATTTTTTAACACCTGCATTTTCCACCCTGAAGCCCTCAAGGTGTACTTGTGTGTAATCCGCCTGGAATATTTAGTTTTCAGCAGCTGCATTTTCCCCCTCAAGGTGTACTGTACCAAAGGGAAGTAAGAATATCATCCGTGGTTTGTACAGGTTTATCTGCACTGAGAAGTCGACAGATTTACTGACGTTGAGCGAGTTTCGTCTTCACCTCTTTTGTTGAGTTACCGTCCCTGTTCAGAAGAGACCCAAGCTACTTGAAAAGGATTAGATCTTCCAGTATCTGCCTTCACAGGCTGTGTGTCTAGTGGACCCGGACCCGGCCGTGCGTCGCCAGTCCAGGAGAAAAAAAAGAAACCTTGCTCCGGTTCATCTCTATTCCAGCTTACTGACGACGGCCAAAGCCGTGCATAGTGCACCCGGCCCGACCCGTGTGATGAGAACCGTGGTTTTGCCGGTCGTGCAAACCGTACTTTCCCCGGCCATCCGGGTGAAGGGACCGAACTCCTCCTCTGATTTCTTTGACACTTGTTTTCCAACATGGACGACAAAAGCTCGTTGCTGCCGTGAGGCTCATATCATTTATTTATACAAAAAGTGAAAAAAATCATGCTAAGAGAGATATTCTCTCTGCTGCTTGGCACAACAGTGAACAAGAAGTGAAAGAAAATGGTAAATAAAGAAAATGTTATTATCTTTTTCCCCCACCAAATGAACAAAGTTACAAATAAATTCTTCAACTTTAGATCCAATGCTGCTCATATTAACGAAAAAAAGTGCCAGTCATGGATGCATTTTCTGCAAAAAAAATTGTGTTTGGCAGACGGCTCCGTCCGGGTCTATAATGCACACTGCTAAAGACCCAGACAACCGGATGGCATGGCCTTGCAATGCACGGTCGGGTCCGGGTCCACTATGTACACAGCCTCAGCATCTTATTGACTTCTGCAGGTTGCGTGGAATCTGTCAGCCAAGCTTGCGCTTTCTTCTCTGAGGTGAGCTTGGATTCCATTGTGCTGGATGCAGTTTCCAGACCGATGGCGTGTGAATGAATCGTTTGAGAGGCAATGTTGTGTGAGTCTGTTCAGAGACAGTATACTGAGAGGCAATGTCCGCGGTGGAGTCTCTGTGATGTAATATTGTGGTGGAGAATTGTAAGAGAGAAATATTGGGGAGAGAGAGAGAGATTGTTGCGTATAGGCCAGATGCCCGCAATAGGCCATATCAGGTTTATCACTTCGTTGGAGATAACTCTCAAAATAGGTTTTCGCACACACACACACACACACACACACACACACACACAGTGTAATTAAAACAGCTAAAAAAAAGTGCCTCCAGATTTGCTTTAGAATCTTTCTTCCGTAAAATCTTAGATCACACGAAAAATGTGAAACTTAAAAAAAAAATCACATTAGTTGGGGCATTTTTGAACAAGACCATAGTGGAGTCGGCTGTGAAACTTCATTCTTACATCATGGAAGTCTCAACACTTTAAAAGAACATTATTTTCAGGAAATGGTACCTTACATGGAATGCACCATAGAGCATCAGGAACCAATTGTATTGGAGTGTGTCGAGTCACAATATTGCGGTGAAGTCTATTGAGAACAACATTGAGAGAACTTGAGAGAAAACATTACGATGGGAGTACATACAGAAGCAATATTGTGGTGGAATTTATTGAGAGGCAACGTTGTGGTGGAGTGTGTGTGTCTGTGGGGAGAGGGGGGTGGATGGGGTTAATAGTAGGGTGGATTCTTTTGGGAGTCAATAGTTGGGTGGATTCTATCGGGAGATAGTATTATAGTGGAGTCTGTTTTGGAGACAATATTATGGTAGAATCTGTTGGGAGGCAGTATTATGGTGGAGTCTGTTTGATAGACAATGTTGTGGGAGTCTGTTTGATAGACAGTATTGTGGTGGAGTCTGTTTGATAGACAATATGTGTGGAGTCTGTTGATAGCAATATATGGTGGAGTCTGTTTGATAGACAATATTGTGGTGGAGTTTATTTGATAGACATATTGTGGTGGAGTCTGTTTGATAGACAATATTGTGGTGGAGTCTGTTTTAAGGCAATATGTGGTGGAGTCTGTTAAGCAATATTGAGGTGGAGTCTGTTTGATAGACAATATTGTGGTGGAGTCTGTTTTAAGGCAATATTGTGGTGGAATCTGTTTTAAGGCAATATGTGGTGGAGTTGTTGATGCAATTTGTGTGGAGTCTGTTTTGATGCAATATCGTGTTGTGGTTGTTTTAAGGCAATATGGTGCTAGAGTCTGTTGTGAGGCAATATTGTGGCTTAGGCTTTTGAGGGACTTGGTGGAGTCTATTGAAAAGCATTTTTTTAAATGATAATGATGATGATGATGATGGTGATGATAATGCTGGTGATGATGATCGTAATGGCGTTGGTGGTGATGGTTAGTATGATGTTGATGATGATGATTTGATGACGATGATGATGATGATGATGATGATGATAATGATGATGAAGATGATGATAATGATGATGATAATGATGATGATGATGATGATGATGATGATGATGGTGATTTTGTCGTCGTCGTCATCATCATAATCATCGTGGTCGTCATCATCATTATCATCATCATCAATATCATCATCATCGTCATCATCATCATCGTCATCATCATCATCATCATCATCATTACGACGATAACGACACAGCAAACACCTACCATCATCATCATCATCATCATTCATCATGTTATCATCATCATCACTATCATAACCATAATCATAAATGATTATCTTAATCATACTCATAATGATGATGATGATGATGATGATGATGATGATGAAGATGATGATGATGACGACGACGACGATGATGAAGATGAGAGCAGCAGCAGCAGCAGCAGCAGTAGTAGTAGTAGTACTAGTACTAGTAGTAGTATCGTTGTTGTCATTGTTGTTGTTGATGTGGTTTGTAAATAAAACATATTGAAGCATTGTACGTATTTGTTATCTTGCGGCTTTCCTTCAGATCACCACCTTGAGATCTTTAAATGCAGTCCCTTGTAAACACCGACCCTACAAAGAACTCTGTAAACACTGACCCTACAAAGAACTCTGTAAACACTGACTCTACAAAGAACTCTGTAAACACTGACCCTACAAAGAACTATGTAAACACTGACCCTACAAACAATCTTGTAAAACACAGACTCTACAAATAACTTTGTAACATGTGATCTACATCCGCCCAGCTATTTACATTGTCATGCTGAATAAATAAACGAACACACGGACAAGATGAAGACAGGAACAGGTCACTTTGTCTTTGAGGAGGAAAGCGTAGAGGGCGAAGGGGAAAAAAATTGATTCTCGTTAACCGAATAAAGTTCACGCCTTAAATAGTTGCTAAGGCGAGTGAGGAAGGGAGCGAGGATGGGGGGCTGGGGAGTGGAAGGTGGAAGAGATGAGGTGGTGGGGAATGAGGGGGGAGGGAGACTGCTGAAGGGAAGGGGTGGGGGGTCGGGGAGCAGTGCATCATCAGCACATTGTTTTCTTCTTCTCTTCGTTCACTCAGACAGGAAGCCCAGAGGCACTGACGAAGGCTGCTGTACGCGGAGGCCTTCAGTGATCCATAAAGCTTTTCCTCATCGGTGTGTCAACAGGCCAGGTCTCTGCCCTATAAGAGCTCTTTCCGCTCAATCGGTGAGTGTTCATATCAAGAGCCCACGGTCTCTGTCCCCTTGAGCCTTTCCCGTCGTGACCGTTCCCTTACTTTCTCTGTCCTTACCTCCTACTCCTCCCCCCCCTCCCTTCGTGGATCCCGCTTACCCCTTCTTCTATGATCTGCGACCAGCCACATTACAATCACACCTCTCTTCGAGTGCAATAAATCGAGTAAAATATTAAAACAGGGATTGTGGAGTGACAGGCTTTTTGCAATGTGTATGCGTACCTTACACCAATCACCCGTTCCAGCTTCTAAAAGCACGCATGGTTTGTTCGAGAGTTGAGAGAATCCAAATGCACCCCTCCGCCCTCCATTCTCCCCTCCTCTCCCCCAACCCCTTGCCCCAACCCGAGGCGAACACAAATACTGATAACACAATATTGATCCTACATTTATTGATTCAAGACCTGGCTATTTTCTCAAGTAGGCCGTTTTGCTGTTGAGCGATACTGGAGGAAACGCAACGCGTGTGAGGTTCTTAGCAGCCGTAATGGGCTGTTTAGGACGTATCAATCATGATCAAGTTGACACAAGTCAGCGAATCAGATAGCACGGCACTTAACGTTAATGTCAATGAATGAACGAGACAGAGATGACAAACAAAGACACAGTTTAAACAGCCTAGTGTATGATTCCGCCTTTATCTGTTTAAAGCCCTATCAGACATTGGTCCAGTGAAGATCGATGTTGTCTTTGAGGGTGAAAGGTTGGAAGGAAATTGTTTTCTTACGACATAGCGCTACACCCCTCTCCCCCCCCCCCTCTCTCTCTCTCTCTCCCATGCATACAGATAGATGCAGGTAGGCAGGCAGACGGAGACACAGACAGAGACAGAGACAGAGAGAGAAAGACAGACACACGCGCGCGCTAACACACACATACACACACACACGCACACACGCACACACTCACACACACACACGCACACACACACACACACACGCACACACACACACCACACACACACACACACACACACGCATGCACTCATGCACGGACACACGCATGCCCGTGCGCACGAGCACACACACACACACACACACACACACACACACACACACACAACACACACACACACACACACACACACACACACACACACACACACACACACACACACACACAACACACACACACACACACACACACACACACACACACACACACACACCACACACACACACACACACACACACACACACACACACACACACACACACACACACACATGGAAGATCGCATCCCCTGGGGCTCACCTGGATTATCCACCTGAGATATGTCCACATATATCGCCTCCTCCCCCATTCCCCAATATTCTTCCAATATTGTCTTTGTCATATGAATGAGTTATTGTTAAGTAGATCAAATTCAAAGGTTATGTGACCCAAAATCTAATATTACGACCCAGTTATAGACTGAATTCATGTGATTCTTGATGGACCAACCGTTCCAGATGTTCGTTAGGTCAGGTGACCCAGTAATGTAAAAAGAAAACCCAGAGAGAGAGAGAGAGAGGGAGGGAGGGAGAGAGAGAGAGAGAGAGAGAGAGAGAGAGAGAGAGAGAGAGAGAGAGAGGAGTAGAAGAAGAAGAAATAGAGAATAATAATAATAATAAGAAGAAGAAGAAGAAGAAGAAGAAGAAGAATGAATGAATGAATGAATGAATGAATGAATGAATGAATGAATGAATGAATGCTAGGAAGAGAAGAAGAAGCAAAGGGAGTAAAAGAAAGAAGAAGAAGACGACAACAACGAAGGGGGGGGGGGGGCGAAGAGCAGCAGGATGAAGGAGGAGGAGGAGGAGGAACAAGGAGAGAGAGAGAGAGAGAGAGAGAGAGAGAGAGAGAGAGAGAGAGAGAGAGACAGACAGACAGACAGACAGACAGACAGAGAGACAGAGACAGAGAGAGATAAACCTTGCTATAAATGAGATTCTATTTTTCTAATGAGATTTCATTTTCATTTTATCTCATTTTCAACTGACTTGCGCAGACAAAGAACAAACTCCGAATTACAAAAAAAAAAAGAAAAAAAAAAAGAAATCTAAATCAGTGAGTGTTGTTGAACTGGTCAGCGCTGCGTGTCCCTTCGCTTTCAGACCGCAGCAGATGAAGAGCGGTCTTGTGGCCAGTGCAAGTCCACATTGTCATAGCGTGGGTCTGCGAGAGGTCATCACACGGTCATTAGAAAGTCAGGACGGTTGATCGGGTCAATGGCTCATGACTGGTCAAGAGATGTCATAATAAAGAGTCAGATGGGACCACTGATAATCAGCAAGGAGGGAGAAAAAGAGGGGAGATAGTAAAAGAGGGTTCGAGGGCGAAGGGGGCGGGGGGGAGGGGGGAGGGGGAAGGGGAGGGGGAAGCAGCAGTGTGTCTCCTCGCAATGACTTTTTTTTTTTTGGGGGGGGGGGGAAGGGGGGGGGAGGAGAGAGAGGTCAGTCGGGAATGGCTCTAAGTGATCGAGTGAGGAGTGATGTCCCTTGAGATAGTACTGGTCTGCTCTTGGATTCAGACATTACCAGCCATCCAATGGTGTTCCTTCCCCTATAATCTGTCTAAGTATTATCCGTTAGTTTTTAGACTTTCAAAAAATGACTGTTTGTCAGTCATTTTGGATGGTTTCCATGGAAACGGCATGCCAGATCGCCCAATCCAACACATTTTCATGCTTTTCAAGTGATGTATGTTACCTTCAGAACAAAAAAAAACCCCATCTAAACAAGTGATAATATTGGATCAGTTTAAACCCCCCATGTTTGGCCTTAACCCAAAGGTTCTTGCAGGCAGTTGACGTTTTCTCAGCAGGAAGGCTTTCCAGATTCGAGTGGGCAGCGGCGAGTGCGCCCCCTTCTTCCTGACTGTTCCTGTCTTTTGAACAGACCTTGTAGATGTTGAGGTCTTCGCCAAAGAGCGAACCGGGTTGAATGGTTTCACCCAGCCGTTGTCTCTGTTGCTATTAGCATGGCTTCAGGCCTGACACTTTTGATGAGGTTCGACAGCCACGCCTTTTTTGTGATCTGCTGATTGAAAGTGGACGAGGTCAGATCGTAGCGGTCACTCTTTCCACTTTTCTTCCTCATTGACGGGTGCGGGTTGGAGTGGAGGCACGTGTGTGTGTGTGTGTGTGTGTGTGTGTGTGTGTGTGTGTGTGTGTGTGCGAGCGTGCGTATGTGCAAGGGCGCGCGCGCGCGCGTGTGTGTATGGTGTGTGTGTGTGTGTGTGTGTGTGTGTGTGTGTGTGTGAGAGAGAATCAGAAGTGTGTGTGTGTGCGTGCGTGCGTGTGTGTGTGTGTGGTGTGTGTGTGTGTGTGTGTGTGTTGTGTGAGAGAGAGAATCAGAAGTGTGTGTGTGTGCGTGCGTGCGTGTGTGTGTGTGTGTGTGTGTGTGTGTGTGTGTGTGTGTGTGAGAGAGAGAGAGAGAGAGAGAATCGGAAGTGTGTGTGTGTGTGTGTGTGTGTGTGTGTTTGCGTGTGTGTGTGACAGACAGACAGACGGACAGAGAAAGCTTTCACAATGTTCCCACTCTTCTGTCCACCATTGAAAACCTCCAAACTCAACAGCCAGATCAGCAAAAAGTGTCTTGATTGAGCTTTATTAACACCTCTACTGTACACCATTGGAAGCCAGCGGGAACACACTTATAACAAAAACAAAACAAAACAAAACAGAAGAAATCAAACCAAAAACGTAAACAAATTCTGGTAAGCTCGTGTGCGCCTTTGCATGTTGATGGAGGGTTAGGGGGAGGGAGGACAGGATAGAAGAGGGAGGCAAGAAGAAGCGTTGAGAAGGAGCTGGAGGGTGGTGGTGGTGGTGGTAGTGATGGTGGGGGTGATGGCAACAGTATTGGGGTTTTGAAAATACACAGAACAGCTTGTTCGAGAAGACGTATATAGCGTGCATACAAAACTGAATAAAAATGATGACCAAAACACTAGACTGCTTATCCTCAGCGTCCTACCCATCATTTTCTGTTGTGAACAGGTAAAATGTACGTGATACTGAGGGCGTAAGGAATCAGAGATTTGATATGACATGAGACCATGTGGTGGTGGTGGTGGAGGTACTGTGTGCGGGGTCATCCATATGCGTTACATCACATCAGCAATATCACATGCCAGTCCATCCACATTATCTCGATGGGGAACAGGTGTTAACGAATTTCATGCCGGCTAGCAGTGAGAATGTATGGAGACAGAAAAAATACAAACAAACAAACACACAAAACAGGGGAACAGAGAGATATGGAATGGAAGAACACCAACATGACTCCCCGGTATCTGGGAAAGGAAGACTGATTTTCTGATGTTGTTGTTGTTGTTGTTGTTGTTGTTGACAACGTTGTTGCTGCCGTGTGAGTTATTGTTAATTTCACGCTTGGCGAAACTCACGTACAGCCATGGCAAGAAACAGTTGGCAAAAATGATCGCAAGAGCGCCCTTGTGCGTGCGTGCGTGCATGCATGGCTCGGTGTGTGTGTGTGAGTGTGTGTGTGTGTGTGTGTGTGTGTGTGTGTGTGTGTGTGTGTGTGTGTGTGTGTGTGTGTGTGTGCATGCATCTCTCTTATTGTGCGTATGAGCGCGTGTAATGTGTGTGTGTGTGTGTGTGTGTGTGTGTGTGTGTGTGTGTGTGTGTGTGTGTGTGCTCGCAGTACGCGCAAGTGCGTTTTTCAGAGTGTATGTATGTATGTATGTATGTATGTATGTATGTATGCATGCATGCATGCATGTATGCATGTATGCATGTATGTATGTATGTATGTATGTATGTGTGCGAGTGTGTTCACGTGCATGTATCAGAACGCGAGGAAAGAGAGAATGAAAGAGAGCGAGCGTGACACACAAAGAAAGTCAAAGAAACAGAAACAAAGGTAAAAAAAAAAAAAGGCCGGCAAACAGACAGTGACAGGGACAAAGAGACATAGAAACAGAGAGACAAACGGGAAGAAAAAAAACGGCAACGAACACCAACAACCCAGATACGGAATTTCCAGATGATCCGGATCAATACGGTGACAGACAAAGGGGCGCAACCATCACTGAGGGTCCGTAGACAGTGGGATGTTCACATAGTGTTCCACTTGTGATAGATGAGGACGTCCAGAGATTGCAACAGATGACTGGCAAAATGTCCGGCAAAACAGTGTGTGTGTGTGTGTGTGTGTGTGTGTGTGTGTGTGTGTGTGTGTGTGTGTGTGTGTGTGTGTGTGCGCGCGCGCGCTTTGAGAAAAATGTCTTAGCAATCGGAACGTTTTTAATCTGAAAAGGTTTCGAGAATACATGCTAACAAATCGGGATGACAGTGATTGGTTTGTTTGTTTGTTTGTTTTTGTATTCTTTCACATTTCACTTTACTAGAACAGCACAGCAGGCTCGTCTCTTCGCCATTTTGGAGATGGACATCACTTTGTCCCAAAGGATTATGTCCTTTTTCCTGTCCATATCTGACCAAATACAACGAGAAGATGCTTGCTGGGAACACCTACTTCAGGAAATCAACGGTTTGGATTTCTTCTCCTTCTACATAATTATTTCCTTAGATTCTACTGTGCACTGAACCTCACCCTCAGATCAGTCGGCGTTGTAGCCTCTTTCACACACATAACATCGTCACTTACGCCCCTTTGTTCAAAAGGTACCTGGCGTCTCTTTGTTGTCCTACCTTCGCACCTCTTTGTTGTCCTACCTTCGCGCCTCTGTGTTGTCTCACCTTCGCGCCTCTTTGTTGTCCCACCTTCGCGCCCCTTTTTTTGTCCTACCTTCGCACCTCTTTGTTGTCCTACCTTCGCGCCTCTTTGTTGTCCTACCTTCGCGCCTCTGTGTTGTCCCACCTTCGCGCCTCTTTGTTGTCCTACCTTCGCGCCTCTTTGTTGTCCTACCCTCGCGCCTCTTTGTTGTCCCACCTTCGCGCCCCTTTTTGTCCTACCTTCGCACCTCTTTGTTGTCCTACCTTCGCGCCTCTTTGTTGTCCTACCTTCGCGCCTCTTTGTTGTCCCACCTTCGCGCCCCTTTTTTTGTCCTACCTTCGCACCTTCTTTGTTGTCCTACCTTCGCGCCTCTTTGTTGTCCTACCTTCGTGCCTCTTTGTTGTCCTACCTTCGCGCCTCTTTGTTATCCCACCTTCGCGCCTCTTTGTTGTCTCACCTTCGCGCCTCTTTGTTGTCCTACCTTCGTGCCTCTTTGTTGTCCTACCTTCGTGCCTCTTTGTTGTCCCACCTTCGCGCCTCTTTGTTGTCCCACCTTCGCGCCTCTTTGTTGTCCCACCTTCGTGCCTCTTTGTTGTCCCACCTTCGTGCCTCTTTGTTGTCCCACCTTCACGCCTCTTTGTTGTCCCACCTTCGCGCCTGTTTGTTGTCCCACCTTCGCGCCTGTTTGTTGTCCCACCTTCGCGCCTGTTTGTTGTCCCACCTTCGCGCCTCTTTGTTGTCCCACCCTCGCGCCCATCTTTGTTGTCCTACCTTCGCGCCTGTTTGTTGTCACACCTTCGCGCCCCTTTGTTGTCACACCTTCGCGCCCATCTTTGTTGTCACACCTTCGCGCCCCTTTTTTGTCCTACCTTCGCACCCCTTTGTTATCTCACCTTCGCGCCTCTTTGTTGTCACACCTTCGCGCCCCCTTTTTTTGTCCTTCCTTGGCGCCTCTGTGTTGTCCCACCTTCGCGCCTCTTTGTTGTTCCACCTTCGCGCTTCTTTGTTGTCCTACCTTCGCACCCCTTTGTTGTCTCACCTTCGCGCCTCTTTGTTGTCACACCTTCGCGCCCCTTTTTTTGTCCTACCTTCGCACCTCTTTGTTGTTCCACCTTCGCGCCTCTTTGTTGTTCCACCTCGCGTCCCCCTTTGTTGTCCCACCTTCGCGCCTCTTTGTTGTTCCACCTCGCGTCCCTCTTTGTTGTCCCACCTTCGCGCCTCTTTCATGTCCTACCTTCGCGCCTCTTTGTTGTTCCACCTCGCGTCCCCCTTTGTTGTCCTACCTTCGCGCCTCTTTGTTGTTCCACCTCGCGTCCCCCTTTGTTGTCCTACCTTCGCGCCTCTTTGTTATCCCACAATCGCGCCTTTTTGTTGTCCCACCTTCGCGCCTCTTTGTTGTCCTACCTTCGCGCCTCTTTGTTGTTCCTCTATCGCGCCTCTTTGTTGTCCCACCTTCGCGCCCATCTTTGTTGTCCCACCTTCGCGCCCATCTTTGTTGTCCCACTATCGCGCCTGTTAGTTGTCCCACCTTCACATCTCTTTGTTGTCCCAACTTTGCGCCTCTTTGTCGTACAACCTTCGCGCCTCTTTGTTGTCCCACCTTTGCGTCTCCCTTTGTTGTCACACCTTCACGCCTCTTTGTTATCCCACCTTCGAGCCCCCTCTGTTTTCCCCACCTTCACGTCTCTTTGTTCTCCAACCTTCGTGCCCCTTTGTTGTCCCACCTTTTCGCCCCTTTGTTGTCCCATCATCGCGCCCCCTTTGTTGTCCCACCTTCGCTCGCCCCCCACGCCCCACCCCCTCCCCCCACCCCGCCCCTACTTTGCCGTCTCCGCCAGCCGGATCACTCAGTACTCCTCCTTCTCCTCCTCCGCGGCCCCTTCGCCCAGCAGCGTGTCCACGCCCACCTCCTCGTAGTCCTTCTCCAGCGCGGCCAGATCCTCGCGGGCCTCGGAGAACTCGCCCTCCTCCATGCCCTCGCCCACGTACCAGTGCACGAAGGCCCGCTTGGCGTACATCAGGTCGAACTTGTGGTCCAGGCGGGCCCAGGCCTCGGCGATGGCCGTGGTGTTGCTCAGCATGCACACGGCGCGCTGCACCTTGGCCAGGTCGCCCCCGGGGACTGCCGTGGGGGGCTGGTAGTTGATGCCCACCTGTTGGAGATGATGGTGATGATTGATGGTGGTGGTGGTGGAGGTGGGTGGGGATGGGGAGGGGGGAAGGGGAGTAGTAGTGAGTGATACAGCTGTGTCTGTGTGTGTAGGGGTGGGGTCATGGGGGTTGGGGGGGGAAGTGCGGGGGTAGGATGGCGGTTGGGGGCTGGATTGGTGTTTGCGGGAGGAGGGACAGGGAGGGGGGGGGGGCTGAGGAAATACTATCTGATCGCCGTGACGGTAGTGTATAAGTTCGAGCAGCAGTAGCAGCAGCACTTCGCAGTAGTAGTGGTAATAGTGGTGGTAGTAGTGGTAGTAGTAGTAGTGGTAGTGGTAGTAGTAGTAGTAGTAGTAGTAGCAGCAGCAGCAACACTAATGGTAATAGTAGTAGTTGTGGTATAAGTAGTAATAGGGGCGGCAGCAGAAGCAGTAGCAGCAGCACTACTAGTAGTAACAGCAGCAGTAGCAGCACTAGA
>CM065738.1:10198251-10203251 GCA_033310375.1 Conus canariensis
ACACAGAGTCACAGACAGACAGACAAACAGTCATACAGATGGACAGACAGACAAACAGACAGACAACACGAACAAACATTGTCTGACAACCAAATCTATTTTCAACAAACATCAATACTGCAAATCTTAAATAAATGTTAGCGAACCGCCAAGAGAAACGTGGACAAACGCGTCACAAGACAAAACACGACGCGTTTCGACCTCTTAGGTCTTCTTCAGGCAAGACACAGACACAACCTTGCGCTGAAGAGTGAAGAAATCGATGCTGAGTACCAAATTCGTTCATTTTCGTTGTATTATTTGTTTGTGTCTTACCTGAAGAAGACCTAAGAGGTCGAAACGCGTCGTGTTTTGTCTTGTGACTCGTTTGTCCACGTTTCTCTTGGCGGTTCGCTAACATTTATTTAAGATTTGTTTAGATTTCCGCCTGCAGTCGTCTCATTTTGCAACATGAATACTGCAGTTAAACCACAATGGGTCGAGAGGAGTAAGCGATGGGACAAAGGGGCAAGTGGGAGGCGGGGAAGGAAGGGATGTGTGTGTGTGGGGGGGGGGGGGGGGGGAGGGGGGCAGAAGGGGGAGGGGGGGTCAGAATTGACGGGTATGGGGGAGGGCGATTCTTTGACCCAGTCACCCACACTTGTTTCCCCGTGTCGCCAATGTTAATGTGCTCACCCCACTTGTTGCGTCGGTACAGCCGGCAGCGCTGCCATGCCAGCCAGCCGGTTCCAGAGCAACACACGTTATGATGATGCCACGGGCCAGCAGCCAGCGCTGTCCCCCTTCGCCGGTGCTGCTGCTGGCTGCTGGTATTGCTGCTGAAGCGGGAGGAGACACAGAATTGGCTTTGGGATGAAATTCCGCTTCTTTGGAGGGCCGGCGTGGATGGAGCCTCTAGACTTTCACGTAGTGGCTGCAGTGGCTCGTGGGATTATGATAATCAGTAGTATACAGTGGTGTATGGTGGCTTGAGAGCTTTCAAAAGGAGAGGTTTTTTTTTTTTTTTTTTTTTTGTGGGGAGAGAGAGAGAGAGAGAGAGAGGAGAAAAGAGGAGAGACGAGAGAGAGAGAGAGAGAGCGTGCGTGCGTGCGTACGTGCGTATGTGCGTGTGTGTTTGTGTGTGTGTGTGTGCGCGCGCGCGCGTATTAAGGCGCGCGTGCGAGTATGCGTGCGTGCGTGCGCTCTGTGTGTGTTTTGTGTGTGTGTGTGTGTGTGTGTGTGTGTGTATGTGTGTGTTGTGTGTGTGTGAGTGTGTGTGTGTGTGTGTGTGTGTGTGTGTGTGTGTGTGTGTGTGTGTGTGTGTGTGTGTTGTGTGCGTTTCCTGATAGTTATGCTAATTGTCCACGTGGCATATTAGTGAGAAGCTAGGGGAATGACCGACGGTGGGGCAATGTCCTCTCTAAACAGCTCACATCACCTCTGCACTGTTGCACTTGACTGGGTCAGGGGGTTGTGTAGATCCTGACTGCCCAGATGTCCGTCACGAAGAGAGAGAGAGAGAGAGAGAGAGAGAGAGAGAGAGAGAGAGAGAGAGAGAGAGAGAGAGAGAGAGAGAGAGAGAGAGAGTAAAATACACTTCCAAAAACCACCCTAGAAATTTCGTTAAAAATCTTTCTTCCATAAAAATCTTGGATCAGATGAAAAATGTTGATTTTTCCCCCCCAGAAATTCAAAGATCACATCAGGCGGGACATCTCCACGAGGCATCTACGACCTACGATTATGAACAATAAACGAGTAATTGCGTTAAATTCGTTGATCCATTTGAGCACGGTTCGGATTATCTTAGCCGACCATAGACCTGGTATCTGTGTATTTCACCGTTTAGAGACCTTGCGTCTGGATGTTTCATCCACACAGCTTTCCTCTGGATTTTTCAGCCATCCATACACTTTGCATCTGCATGTTTCACAATTCGTAGTCTTGTCCCCTGCATATTTCACCGTCCATATATCTTGACCAGTATTTTTCACTTTCTACAGACCTTGCACCTATATTTTCCATTATTCAAGCACTGTGTGTATGTATGTTTCTCCATCTATTGACAGCAGATGATTTCTCACCATCCACAAACTCTACATCTGTAGTTTCATTATGCCTAAATCTTCGTGTGCACGTGTCCATTTTTGTCACGTTCAGCAGACTTTTTATCTGTATTGTTCACCGTTCACGGACAATAAACACAATCGAATTTTTTTTTACTGTTTTGTTTTGTTTTACTGTTTTGTTTCCACCATCTATTGACCACGCGACTGGATTTTTTTTTACCACCGATAGACCACGCAACTGGATTTTTCACCATTTATAGACCACGAAACTGGATTTTTCACCATTCATAGACCAGGTAAATGAATTTTTTCACCACCTATGGACCATGCAACTTAATTTTTCATCATCAATAGTCCACGCGACTTGTTTTTTTCACCGTCAATAGACCACCAACTGGATTTTTCACCATTCATAGACCGCACAACTGGATACTTTACCAGTCATAGACCTTGTAACCGTATTTTTCATCATCCATTGCATTGCATTGTACTGTGTTGTATTGTATTGTATAGCAATGTTTTGTATCATGTCGTATTGTATTGCATTGCATTGTATTGAATTGAATTAAACTTATTGAATTGTATTGAATTGTATTAAATTGAATTGAATTATATTCTGTCGTATTGCATTGCATTGAATTGTATTGAATTGCATTGTATTGTATTCTGTCTTATTGTATTGCATTGCATAGCATTGTATTGTATTGAAGTGTATTGCATGGCATTGTATTGAATTGTATTTGTCGTATTGTATTGTATTGCATGGTGTTGTATTGTATTGCATTGTATTGTATTGAAATGTATTGTGTTGAATTAAATTGTATTGTATTGCATTGCATTATATTGCATGGCATTGTATTGAATTGTATTGTAGTGTATTGTATTGTATTCAAATAAATTGTATTGTACTGCATTGCATTGCATTGCATTGTGTTGTGTTGTATTGTTTGTATTGTATTGTATGTATGTATTGTATTGAATTGAATTGTATTGTATTGTATGCATTGCATTGCGTGGCATTGTATTGTATTGTATTGCATTGAATTGTATCGTATCGAATGGTATTGTATTGTATTGTATTGTATTGCGTGGCATTGTATTGTATTGAATTGTATTGCATTGCATTGAATTGTATCGTATCGAATGGTACTGTATTGTATTGTATTGCATTGCATGGCATGCATGGCATGGCATGGCATGGCATGGCATGCATGGCATGTGTATTGTATTGAATTGTATTGCATTGCATTCCATTGAATTGTATCGTATCGTATGGTACTGTATTGTATTATGTCGTATTGTTTTGTATTGTATAGCAGTACATGGTATTGTATTGTACTGCATTGCATTGCATTGCATTGTGTTGTATCACATCATCGTCACAACAGATTTCACGGTGTGAAATTTGGGAATGCTTTTCCAAAGGGAGAGCACCTCGTAATGGTACAGAGCCACCCATTGTCTTGCTCTTCCTTTTTCCTCTTGGATATCTTTCTGTTGTATAAAACTGAATTTGCTCATCTCCAGAATTGTGCCAGAGCCATATCCTTTGTTGCTGCGTATTTTCTTCTTCTTCTTCTTCTTCTTCTTTTACGTCAGTTTGGTGTATGCTGGTTCGAATCTCCGCCGGGCTGTTTTGGTACAGGGGGATTTTTCCCTCGGAGTTAACATTGGTTCTGACTCCATTTCCCATACAGTCCTTCGAATGAGACTATAAACCGAAGTTCCGTGTGTGAACGCACGCATAACATCTTGCACACACGTAAAATCCCATCACCATCTTTCGGAAGAGAAGGCCAGTTTGGCCGTTGGTATGGATGACAAGTTACACATAGCATGTACCTTCCCCGAAGATGGAGTATGGCTGCCTTATTGGCGGGATAAAAAACGGTCATGCACACAAAATTCCACTCCCTTTGTTGGGCAGATGGGATTAATACTTGCTTGTCTACACAGGGAGTGTCCGCAGGAGTATCAGCCTGCGTGCGCAGAAGAAGAAGAAGGTTTATGCTGTTCACGGGATCACGATCAATAGTCTAACCCAAGAGCCTAGCGTCCAGACCAAAATAATGCGGAAGGGGTGGTAGGTGATGGAGGAGGGAGCGTGGCTGGAACGGTGGTAGAGCTCTAAATTTGCTCTCAAACTAAGAGTTCGAATCTGGCTGACGCCCATCACAAAGAAATGGCAAATTTTGCTCGCCTCGTTTAAATGTGTTGCCGTTCTGGTGGTGTGTGTGTGTGAAATAGGCCCATTTATCCCACTCTTCGGGTGTTTACCCCTGTGTGTCACATCCCTCTGAGGTGGTTGTGGACTAAAACATGAATGGAGCTAACGAAACAGGTGCACTACAAAGAGTTCCTTTAGAGTCAGCTGTTCAAGGACGCTGAATGCGACCACAGTTTTCAGCATCTGTTTCAATGCGATTTGATTTGACGAATCATGGCCTGATTTGATCACATGGACACAGAATGTAGAACATAAAATCTGTTTGAAATATTGATCGTTTTGACTTGAATCTTGCTTGAAAGTCAAAGGATCACATGAAGCGTTTGGAGATCGAACCTACAATGCTTTCAAACCTTTTGGCTGAGTTGGATGCAACTGACATGCCATGGATGCAAGTCTGACTCATCTTCTTCTCCCCTTACTTACGTGGCGAGTACGTGAGACAGCGGACTGAAGACTAGTTCACCAGGTTTGTCCAGCTCTGTAAGTTGTGTGCCAGTTGTGTGGGCCCGAAGAGCGCAGTTGGTAGAGCGCCGGACTCATACTCTTGGTGATCCTGGGGTTGCGGGTTCGAATCTCCCTCAGGCCGTTTCGGTACAGGGGGATTTTCCCCTCTCAGTAAACATTGGTTGTGACTCCATTTCCCCAAAAGTCCTTCGAATGAGACTATAAACCGAAGTTCCGTGTGTGAACGGATACATAACATCTTGCACACGCGTAAAATC
>CM065738.1:10215751-10225751 GCA_033310375.1 Conus canariensis
CTTCTCAAAGCACAAGGGTTTAATCGAACAAAAGAGGGACAAAAAGACGAAAACATGTGCTAACCATGATTCATTTATCATATGAACTAATCATTATTCCATCCATTAAGCCTACCATTCTAGAAAGTATGTTTCTGAAACATTGATTATGATCTGTTTGTGTATTAAAAACTGTAAAAATTACCGTTCGCACTTGAATTAACAGTTTACGAAGTGATAAACTACTGTCTGAACAAGAAAAATAAATGATTTTTTTTTTTTTTTTTTTACAAATATTGTCAGTACGTATTGTTACTCCCCTTTCTTTGCTTCTGGACCTAACATGGCGGTAAAATGTGATGATCCTGAAAGCTGTGGCTATGATGTATGAAAACGGGTAATTATGCTAACCTCGGGGGAAAGGGAAAAAAAGCAAAAAAGCTCATGAAGCAAAGATTAGGTGGTTCAAACTATCTGCTTCTTGGTTTCTTCTTCCTCGTCTCCTTCTTTTATTTGATTTTTCCGTGTATTTTCTTTTAGCTTATTCATGTATTTTAATTTGTGTATCGTGCAACTCGATTCCCCGAATTTTGTCAGCCTAGAAGCGAACGGTTGAGACCCAATACTGCGTTCTTCTGTTGAGATGGGCGGATTACGTTGACACACCAACGGTTTAAAAAAAAAGAACATGAAAAAAGTATTACAAAGATAAGATGTTAAACATGTATCCAAAAAGATACTGATTTTTTTTTTTGGGTGTGTGTGTGTGTGTGTGTATCAGAGAATAATGTAAGACAATTAAAGAAAAACGTATACGAATCTGAAGAAGAAGGCTTTTTTTTCATTACACAATGTCAAGGTCTGAAGGCATCTCCCGTTTTGTTTTGTTTTGTTTTGTTTCTCTGAAATACACGTTGACCAGCTGCCAAACGTAAGCCATCCTTTATCATCATATCATCTTACAACCGACAAGTCGCAGGCGCGCCTTGACAGACACAATCATAAACAGCCATGCTGCTTTTGTGGATCTCCCTCAGGTAGGTAATGTTTTCATTCGCGTCTGTAGGTTTATTTGTTTGTTGTGTGTCTTGTCTGTCAGCACGATCACGCGAAAAGCACTCAACTGGTTTTAACCAAACTTGGCGGAAAGATGGAACGTGACCAACGGACGGAACAGCAATGTTTTAGTATACCGATTCTTTGTACGGATCCGGATTGAAGACTAAATCCAGGATCCGTCAGCAAGATTGAGTAACACCCCCCCCCCCCCACACACACACACAAAAAGTAAAGCGAAGCAAAAGAAAAGAAAAACAAAACAACAAAGCAAAACTAAGCAACTTTTTTTTTTATCCGATTTAAACGATCCTTGGTGAAAAGATAGAACACAGACCCCAAACGGAACCATTCAATTTTGTCGTACTTCTTTGGTGGTGCAGGTACCGGACAAGAGGACTGATACAGGATTCGTCCGATCTTAGCAACGCTGGGCGCTCCCCCCCCCCCCCCCCCCCCCCCCCCACCCTGGCCTCCTGTGTTTGATTCTAGAAAGAAGACACACCAGAAGGTGCAGGAGGGACACAGAGAAGTACTGTCTTCCACTGCCCAACAAACCAGCTGGGAGCAATCCTGCACCACCCTTGGAAACCTGGGCTGTGTTCACATAGGGTGCAGGCAGGCCCATGGCATTCCATTCAGGCGTCAAGGGACATAACTGCTCCCTGGCAGATGGCATTGTATGATAACTACTGGATGTGACACAACAGAACCTCCACTGGAGCGTTCCCGGCCCATATCACTGTAGAGCCCACCGATGAAAAACGCTACCGTGAACCAACTGCCGTTTGCATCCGACAGCCTCACTGATTGCTGTTCCGCGGACAGGTGAGGACAGTACAACTCCAGACATGTCCAAGCTTTCGCCATGGCGTCTTACAAACTCTCGCTACCGTAATTCTATACGCAATGGGAAATTAACTGAGCGGGGATCATCTCCTCTCCGCATACTCTAACGCATGCTTTTGATGTGATAGTGTTTCCATACATCACCGAAACGCCATACTCTAAACCGATCCTTGGTATTTGCATATTACAGAAACAAAGTCAGGCGACATCACCAAATAAGACTGTGAATGACATGCGTTGGGCGGCTTTGGTGGTACGGTGTTTGAAGAGGGTCAGGGACAGGAAGGTGAGAACAGAGAGACATAGCCGTGGCATTACTTTGTAAACATACTGTTTGTTCCTATGTCCAAATCTGATCAACAGGACCGATGATGAGACGTCAGATGAAAATACATGACTGAACGAAAAAAAAAAGAAAAGTTTTCTTTTTCTTTCTGCCTGTCACAGCTATAGTGTCATAAAATCATTCTTCTGAAGGAAGAGTCTACGTGCGTACACCTCAAACTGACGAAAGCATAAACACATCGAGAAACGAGAACTGCTCTGTGTGTCTGTCTGCCTGATTCCTGCTTTCTTTCTAACCTTTGTGTCCCTCCGTCTGTTTGGTCTTACTTTCTCTCTAACCTTTGTGTCCCTCCGTCCGTCTGTTGGTCTTACTTTCTCTCTAACCTTTGTGTCCCTCCGTCCGTCTGTCTGGTCTTACTTTCTCTCTAACCTTTGTGTCCCTCCGTCCGTCTGTCTGGTCTTACTTTCTTTCTAACCTTTGTGTCCCTCCGTCCGTCTGTCTGGTCTTACTTTCTTTCTAACCTTTGTGTCCCTCCGTCCGTCTGTCTGGTCTTTCTTTCTTTCTAACCTTTGTGTCCCTCCGTCGTCTGTCTGGTCTTACTTTCTTCTCTAACCTTTGTGTCCTCCGTCCGTCTGTCTGGTCTTACTTTCTTTCTAACCTTTGTGTCCCTCCGTCCGTCTGTCTGGTCTACTTTCTTTCTAACCTTTGTGTCCCTCCGTCCTCGTCTGGTCTTACTTTCTTTCTACACCTTTTTCCCTCCGTCTGTCTGGTCTTTCTTTCTGACAGCTTTTTCACTCCGTCTGTCTGGTCTTACTTTCTGACAGCTTTTTCACTCCGTCTGTCTGGTCTTACTTTCTGACAGCTTTTTCGCTCCGTCTGTCTGGTCTTACTTTCTGACAGCTTTTTCGCTCCATCTGTCTGGTCTTACTTTCTTTCTGACCTTTTCTCCTCAGTCTGTCTGGTCTTTCTTTCTGACCTTTTTCACTCCGTCTGTCTGGTCTTACTTTTCTTCTGACTCCCTCCCTCCGTCTGTCTGGTCTTACTTTCTTTCTGATTTTTTTTTCGCTCCGTCTGTCTGGTCTTACTTTCTTTCTGACCTTTTCTCCTCAGTCTGTCTGGCCTTACTTTCTTTCTGTTTTTTTTTCACTTCGTCTGTCTGGTCTTACTTTCTTTCTGTTTTTTTTCACTCCGTCTGTCTGGTCTTACTTTCTTTCTGACTTTTTTTTCACTCCGTCTGTCTGGTCTTACTTTCTTTCTGTTTTTTTTTCACTCCGTCTGTCTGGTCTTACTTTCTTTCTGATTTTTTTTTCACTCCGTCTGTCTGGTCTTACTTTCTTTCTGACTTTTTTTTTCACTCCGTCTGTCTGGTCTTACTTTCTTTCTGTTTTTTTTCACTCCGTCTGTCTGGTCTTACTTTCTTTCTGATTTTTTTTTCACTCCGTCTGTCTGGTCTTACTTTCTTTCTGTTTTTTTTTCACTCCGTCTGTCTGGTCTTACTTTCTTTCTGTTTTTTTTTTCACTCCGTCTGTCTGGTCTTACTTTCTTCCTGACCTTTTCGCCCTATCCTACTTCCTCCCCCTTTTTTTTCTTCCTTTTCCCGTTGTCTTTCTCTTTTCCTCTCTCTCTCTCTCTCTCTCTCTCTTCTCTCTCTCTCTCTCTCTCTCAGATTTATTATGCCAACTCTGCAGAGAGGAGAGAGAAAGTGAAGTTCATTTTGTGTTATGTTGTCTTGTCCTGCAAAAATTAAGAGCTCGGTATATACCTTTGAAGTATTATAAAGTCCCAAATCACTTCAGATTAGCACTTCTTTTGGCGTGTACTTGTGAACAAACAGTCAGACATTTGTCGATTTATCTTTTAAAGCGTTCAAACTGCGGTCTTCTATGTTATCTTAGAATAGTTTATGAACATATATTGGTTATGTCTGTGTGTATCCTTAGGGTGCTTTTGTGATTGTATTTGCTAGCACCCCTTCATGAGGGGCAATGGCCTAATCATGAATAAATTATCTTGAGTCTTGAGTCTCACTCTCTTCTCTTCTCTCTCCTCTCTCTCTCTCTCCTCTCTCTCTCTCTCTCTCCTGTGCGTTTTCATTTTCTCTTTTTTTCCCCTTCATTTCTTTCTGTCTTCGTTTCCTTCTCTTTTGTTTCCTCCCTTCCTTCCTTCCGTCCTTCCTTCTTCTTTCCTTCCTGACTGTATTTTCTTATTTCTATCCATATTCAACTATCACAGTGCTTCTCGTCAATCGGAAATTTGTGGCACATTGCTGTAAACCCGCAGAAACATAATGGTGCATTCATGTATTTCTGTTTTATAATGTATTTGTTTTCATTATCAATTAACGTACTTGTTTATCCATTTTCTTCTTTTATTCATTCACTTGCTTATTCATTTATTCATTCATTCGTCATTTAACGATTCAATGTACGAGAGCCGTTTTTTGGAAGGGAATATTAGTGCATGATATATTGATCGTAAACACACACACACACACACACACACACACACACACACACACACACACACACACACACACGCGCGCGCGCGCGCGCGCGCGCACACACATACACACACACACTGCATACTGCATACTGGATTTATTGACTTTTCAAATACATTCTTCAAGAGCATTGTAATTCATAGAGCGAATGTAAAGAAAAGACATGTCCTTTTGATACTGAAATCCCGCCTTTAAACAAAACAACAGCGCTGTACAGCATCTCTTTTTCCCCCACTTTTTCAACACATTAATAACTCAATTTTTTTTTTTTTTTTTAGAAATGTACTTGTTTGTTTTTACTTAGTGTAAAAACACAATTTCTTGACTTGAAAAATATGTCGGTGTGACGTACCGCAATCGCTCCATACCTAAAAATCATTCCCCGGCGGAAAAGACAGGGCACATACTCAAACGCAGTCTCCCCCCCCCCCCCCCCCACCCCGCCTTCCTCCCTTTGTGTGGTTCTGGGCCTGAGCCAAAACCATTCCCATACATGCTCCGAAACCATCGTGAGTGATTGGAGTTGAGACGTAGTCCAAAAACAGCTAATGCAGTGAACATATACTCTCCACTCTCGTCTAATATCACATAATAGTAATAATAATGATGATTATTATTATTTATGGCGCTTAGCCTCACATAAGCTCTTAGGCGCTTGCAAATACAAAAGAAAATAATGAAGAAAACATAAATGAAACCAATAAGAAGATAGATATTGCAGTAAGTACCATGCACCTACAAACAAGGGTGCATATTCACACACACACACACACACACACACACACACACACACACACACACACACACACACACACACACACAGACACACACACACACCACGATCCCACACACACTGTCTCACAACAACGCACACAACAGCATGCGCGCACATACACACATGCACACACACACACACACACACACACACACACACACACACACACACACACACACACACACACACGTCGAAGAATCAATTTGATGGTGAAGGGAAGGGGAAGAAAGAACTGCTATTGATAGGTGAAGAGGGTTGTTTTAATTAAGAGATGCCTTGGAGGAAGACAGAGAGTTTGAACTACGCAAAGATATTGGGAGTTTCTTGGACACATAATTTTGTGAAAAGACGTAAAATGAAAGTACTACCAGCACTGCTCTCCTCGCTTCCAGTCAGAAACTCCTGAGGACACCGAAGCGAAATCTGAAATCGTTAAATGAGCGTTCCTTCAGATATTACTGCCCCAGCTGTATGGAACTCACTGCCTCCCACGCTATGGAAACCTGCCCACCTTATCTGTTTTTCTAAGGCACAGCTAAAAACTTCTCTTTGCAACCAAGGGTTTTGAACAATGCTTTTCCTACATTATGTATACATAAAAAGTGTGTCGTATGACAGCTGTTATACATGTGAATGGATGAAAGTATGTATGGTGTATGACAGCACAAAGAATAGCTTTCAACTAGAATTGCGCTGTAGATATACTATTTATCATTATTATTATCATTATCAATATTAATAGACATGTGCCCAAAAGAATCCACCCTATGCGACAGGGAGACGGAAATAGCTACGTGCCTAATGAACTTACTAAGTGCTCTATAGGGGGTTTCTGGAGCATGCATGTGGTAGCTGTTGTTGAGTTTGTTTGTTTGTTCGTTTTATTTTATTTTATTCTTTTTTTTCTGTCCTATCTTCTGTGCCACCTCAGTGGCAGTGCACCCACGCCGCTCATTCCGACACCCTGTCCACAGCCCGGCTCGGCCCGCTGCAGCCCCGGCACCGGCAATCCACAGGGAGCAGTCAATGTCAAGTCGTCAAGAGGCAACCCACTGGAGGAGACACTGCACTGCTGCCGAGTCACTTCGGTGGTGTTCAGTGGCGCCTGTTCTTATCCAACATACGCAGGACACCACCTACTAAGCCCCCTACAAACGACAATAATCGCTATGTCGTGGAGCCGGCGTGAGTGAGCTCTCCCTCCCGAGGGTGATGTTGGCAGTGTTTGGCAGGTGTGTCGTGTATGAAGGCATCGTTGTGTGTAAGTTTTACATTCATATTTATTAACGAGTACATGACGAATTAGTTATTTGCACGTATAAAACGTATACCACTCCATCTCTGTCTGTCTGTCTGTCTCTGTCTGTCTCTCTCTCTCTCTCTCTTCTCTCCTCTCTCCTCTCTCTCTCTCTCTCTCTCTCTCTCTCTCTCTCTCCACCCCACCCCGTCGCTCGTATGAAACATATACGTCTCCCTATCTCTCTCTTCTCTGTCTATGTGTCTGTCTGTCTGTCTGCCTCTCTCTGTTTGTCTGTCTGTCTGCCTCTCTGTCTGTCTGTCTGTCTTCTTTCTTTTTTTTCTCTTCTTCTTGTATTCTCTCTCTCTCTCTCTCTCTCTCTCCTCTCTCTCTCTCTCTCTCTCTCTCCCCCACCCCCACCCCCTCGCTCCATTCGGTTATGTGCGTATGAAAAACACACCTCTCCCTCTCTCTCTGTGTCTATGTGTGTGTGTCTGTCTGTCTGCCTCTCTGTCTGTCTGTCTGCCTCTCTGTCTGTCTGTCTTTCTTCTTCTCCTTCTTCTTCCTCTTCTTCTTCTTCTGATCTCTCTCTCTCTCTCTCTCTCTCTCTCTCTCTCTCTCTCCCCCCCCCCCCCATCCCACTCTCTCCCGTCGTGCCCTCACCTGAGCTCATCAAAGGCCGTGTTGATGCTCATCATCCTCTTCCTCTCCCGCACATTGGCCGCGAAGCGCTGGACGACGGGGGGTTCGGGGGACTGAGGGTGCAGCGAGTGATGATGAGGGTGATGATGAGGATGGTGAGGATGATGATGGCTGCAGGAGGCCATGGGCAGGAACTGGCAGCTGCCGCTGTCCTGGGATATCTGCACGCGCAGGCAGGTAGGTGTAGGAGCGACCACAGGAATCAGGCCAGGACGTGGGGTCAGTCCATGATGGAGATGAGGACAGAAACGGATGCGTGCAGTGCACTCACACGTTGACAGACGGTCAGACAGGCAGGCAGACAAACAAACAAACAAACATACAAAACACATAAAAAACAAAACCTGAAAGAACGCTCTCTCTCTCTCTCTCTCTCTCTCTCTCACACACACACACACACACACACGCGCGCGCGCGCATGCGCGCGCACAACGCACGCACGCACGCACACTCACACACACACGCACACACGCACGCACGACACACATACACACACACACACACACACACACACACACACACACACACACACTGCAATAGTCTATAGACTAGCGATATATGGATCAAAACGCATGGGTTATGTTTGCAATTTAAACAGTTTATCATCTCTTATTTCTATATTTCACAAAAATGTCCCATCAAAACACGCCAGAAAGAAGCAAGAAGATTATGGTTATGCTGACGCTGCAAACAAAGTAAAGCAACACCTGAAGTTTGACAATGTTCTATGGTCATAATTTACCAATGTCAGGCCAACAGCTTCTTTTATTTATGGATTGAAATTTAATGCTTTTAAAAGAAAGTTTTGTGGAAGCGTCCGCTGTGTTTCTGGCGATGAAATATAAATCACATACTTTTTCATGGAAGGTACTTGAAAAAAAAGGCCTTAAATAGACGAGATTTTTTATAACACCATTTGTTCTTCTTGTTCTTGTTCTTGTTCTTCTCCTTCCTCTTCTTCTTCTTCTTCTTCTTCCATTCAGACAGGGAGCCCAGAGGCACTGACGAAGGCTGCTGTACGGCGGAGGCCCTCCTGAGATCCATAGTGCTTCTCTCTCGTCGATGTGTCGGCAGGCCAGGTCTCTGCTCCTAGCTTTTGATGTGTGGGACAGTCCTGCAGGAAGTGTTCCACAGTCATTAGGGCTGTACCATATGGAGACCCGCCAACGTAGAATTGTCTGAACATGTGGTGTTTGAGTCTGGAGTGACCTGTCCTCAGTCTTCCAATGCTCATTTGGTCTGGTCTGGACAGCAGGTAGTACGCATCCTTCCTGTTGAAGCCTGGGTGCTGCTCAAGCCGTCTTCCTTTTTCTGCTTCTCCTTGATAATGCTTTTGGCTTCTTATAACGCCATTTTAATTTGTGACTTTGCTTGGGCATTAACTCGAAGTCCCGTCAGTTGCTTTCTGTGGTGAGGTGCTGTTGTTCAATGTTTCCTGTAATATTACGTCTGCATACTCTGCAGCGTTGCTTACGTAGACCTTTTTTTCTCTAATATCACACAATGTGGATAGACATTAAACTGAAGCACAACACACACACACACACACACACACACACACACATACAGAGAGAGAGAGAGAGAGAGAGAGAGAAACAGACAGACAGACGGGCGGATGAATAGTTAGCTAAGATACAAGCGGACAGGGGGTAATATGAATAAAATTAGCAAAATGAACTATAATCTGGGGGGGGGGGGGGGGGGGGGGGGCGTGCGCATATCACACACACTCTCTCTCTATTTATATATTTGTGTGTGTGTGTGTGTGTGTGTGTGTGTGTGTGTTCGAGAACCATGACGTGATCCAACCAATCAAGATACATGGAACAATCTAGAAAGTCTCTGGATCCTGAAAACTCCTTGCACTTTCAGGATGATTCGGGGAGGCTAAATATACTTTTGAAATTGTGACGTAGTCTGCGGATGCGTCATTTGGTAGACAAACGTCACGTGAAGCTAAACATATAAAAAAAAAAAAAAAAAAAGAAAAAAAAGCAACAACAACAACAAAAAAAAGCACAAAAGCGTAGGTCTGAATCACCAAACCACGATCATTAAACTGAATTTGTTAATGGCAAGAAGGCTCATCAGTAACCTTGGCTTTGGTAGTGATGGTCCACAGTATCTGAAAGTCATGCAACTTGAAAGTCAGTGGTGTTTTCACCATCACAGGAAAATATGGTCATCCAGTGGCATTCCAAGGATGTTAATAAAGCGTTGAAAAAAGGGGAAAAAAATTACCACACACAAAAAAGGAAAAGAAGTGGTCCAAAATAAATGAATACAGACAAGAAACAAAAACCGCCTTATGCTCCGAGGATTCAAAAGGAAGCAAAGGGAGATCTGGTTTTTGTATATACACGTATCACAAATATAGTCAGACAAACTAATGACACCATCGGCTAAAGAAATCAGTAAAAAGCAACTTTTACTTGAATCCTCAAAGAGATACAGTCCCTCCCTCCCCTCCCTCCTCCACTCCTTTCCTGTCGTCCCCCCCCAGTCTCACTACTCCTGCCTTTCTCCAAAATGGCGCAGTTTCGAGCCATGTGCACTGAGAGATACGTGAATCGTAACAACAAAAATCGAAACGAGCCGGAGAAACGTAGCTTTTAA
>CM065738.1:10230751-10245751 GCA_033310375.1 Conus canariensis
TTAATGATGATGATGATGATGATGACGACGACCACGGCGACGATGATGATAATATTAATGATGATAATAACAATAACAATGACAATGATAATTCACAATACAAGAACAATGATTATTGAAACGTTTAGAATTGTGGTGATGTAGATTCAGCCGGTTGTTTAGCGCCTGTTGTTGTCTGCATTTCGACTTTCATCTATAGGTTTTTTTTCTCGATGGACTTTTATCAAACCGAGCTTGATTTGGCGATTCCAATACAAGTAAGCACATGAAACACAAATTAAACTGAGATTCTGAGCGAGCTAAAGATAAATGAATAAATAAATAGATAACAAGGACAACAACAAAATACTACTACCACTACTACTACTACTAATGATAATAATGATAATGATAATAAGAAAAATGTTAATAATAATGATGGTGATGATGAGATGATAATAATAACAACAAAAATAATAACATTAATAATAATAACGAATAATAATAATAATAATTATGGCAATGATGATAATAGTAATAACAATAATAATAATCCCTGGAGTCTTTTAGCCAGGGTACGACAACAACAACAACAAAAACATAATAACAATAATTAACTAAGTAAATGAATAGAATTAACTAACTAGCTAAGACGCTAACTAACTAAAATGAATCTGGCAACTGAAAAAAAAGTTGAAAGAACAAAACGAAAGCAGAAAACAAAACCCGGCCTCTTTACATGCCTCATAGTAGGCCCTATTTCGGTCCATACGCATTAAAAAAAAAAACCCACACACATTAATACATAAATGAATGAATGAACGAATAAAGAAATAAACGAAAATGTGTTATTAAGAACAAAACATTTCGAGTCAAATTAGCCAACATCAACAATAACTGTATCAACAATCATGAGAGAGAGAGAGAGAGAGAGAGAGAGAGAGAGAGAGAGAGAGAGAGAGAGAGAGAGAGAGAGAGAGGGAGGGGTAACACATTTGTGGTTAAATCAAAGACGTATTTGCGTCGAAATACCCCATTTAATTTTTTTTCTTTTCTCTCCTCTTTTTAATTAACTTTCTATGTTGAATCAAAATTTCTCCTCGAACTTTCTCATTGTATATTTAAACATTTTCCCCAGTGATATTGAAATGACAATGATGACAACAACAAAAACAACAAGATCAGCAACAACAACGATAACTATAATAATGATAAGAACAAGAACAACACCAACACCAACACCACCTCCACCACCACCACCACCAATAATGATAATAACAATAAACAATAATAATCACAAACACTACTACTACTACTACTAACTACTACAACGATAACGATAATAATGATAATCATTATGATGATGATGATAAGAAGAAAAAGAACAACGATGACGGTGATGATGGTGGTGATGATGATTAGGAGGTCGACGACGACCACAACAGCAAGAACAAGAACAAGAACAACAGCAACAACAACTAACAGGTTCCAGCCGATTTGTCTCTTACAGCTCTAAACTGACCTACATATAGTTTTATCAAACATTTTGTAAAAATCACACTGACGAAAATGTTGTCAGGTGTAAGTTAGTAAAATCGTCGACATGTCAGTAGATGTCAGGATGGCCGAGTGGTCTAAGGCGCCAGACTCAAGACTGCTGTCTTCCGCCCTGTGGGCGGGGAGTGTTCTGGTCCACGAATGTGGGCGTGGGTTCGAATCCCACTTCTGACAATTTTATTTTTTTTGGGATTGAGATTATTTTTTTCTTTGACTGTTTGTTTGCCCGAAACACGAAATAAAACAAGAATAATAAAATGATTACATTAATCAATAAAACAATTGTGTAATTTTTACATTGACCAATCTATTGATCAGATTTTACAGTAAATCCTTTTATAGATTTATTGATCACACTTCATAGTAAATCCTTTTTTTGGTCAATCACTACATTAACCGGGCGACAACAGCAGATGATTATGAGCTATTTGTGTATTATCCAGATAATCAAGCAATAATGAAAAGAGGAGCTATTTGTGTATTATCCAGATAATCAAGCAATAATGAAAAGAGGAGCTATTTGTGTATTATCCAGATAATCAGGCAATAATGAAAGAGGAGCTATTTGTGTATTATCCAGATAATCAGGCAATAATGAAAGGAAAGGGATCCATAAAGACACATACACACACAAATATATTTCGCTTTTATCATTTGAGGATAAAGTTTTTAGTCAGCGCCAAGTCTTCCAGTGTCTTTTTGAGAGAGAGAGAGAGAGAGAGAGAGAGAGAGAGAGAGAGAGAGAGGGGGGGGGGGGGAAGAAGAAGAAGAAGAAGAAGAAGAAGAAGAAACAAAAGAAAACACGAGAGAGAGAGAGAGAGAGAGAGAGAGAGAGAGAGAGAGAGAGAGAGAGAGAGGGGGGGGGGGGGGCAAATACTATGAAAGAGAGAGGAAGGCAGGGAGAAAGAGAGAGGAAGGAGGGGGTCAAAAAAGAGAGGAAGGGGTGGGGGGATGGGGGAGTTATCTAAGAGGGATGAGGAAGAAGAGAGAGAGGAGAGAGAGAGAGAGAGAGAGAGAGAGAGAGAAGAGAGAGAGAGAGACGGAGATGAAGAGAGGGATGGAGAGAGAGAGAGAGAGAAAAGACCTAAGGCGAGTGACAAAGGGAGGGAAGGAAGAAGAAGAAAGAGAAAAGACAAGAAAGAGAGCCGGATAGGATAAGAGACTGAGGGGGTGGGATGTGGGTGGGGGAGGAGAGAAAAAAGACTAGAGGAGAGAGAGAGGAGAGAAGAGGAGAGAAGAAGAAGAGAGAGAGAGCAGAGAGAGAGAGAGGTGGTGTGGGTGGGGGGTAGGTAGGAATTGGGGACGAGAGGGGCAGAGTAAGGAAATACAAAGATAATACTCCCAGAAACAGAAGAGAGAAGACAAAGAGTAAAAAATAAGAGAGAGGAGGAGGAAGAGAGAGAGAGAGAGAGAGAGAGAGAGAGCAGGAGAGGCAACGAAACCAACACGACCAACCAACCACACGCAAAATCTCAGTGTTAAGTAGAACTACCAGTTGAAGGAACAATACTCCATACACGTACTAAAAACCCGTTCGGTACCTAACTTGACGTGATAGCTCGACGTCAAGGGCGTGTACTCTTCGCTGCCATGGCCGTCGAGTATACTCGTCATGGGGAAGTCCGGAATATTCCTCGTTTTATATTTACACTGCTTACAAAACAGAGGATATTTTCGGAGAGGTGAAGTCTCTAGATTCTATTGATAGTTGGTAATCTCGTTTTCGGCAGTGAGAAAGTCAGTAGAATTTTTTGAAAATATATACTCTTTTTTGGGGGGAAAAAAAACCTTGGCAAACAGGATTTAACTTTAAGCTTAATTTCCAAGCAGCGAAAGGGTTTTAATATTGTATCTTCGTAATGTTTTCCAGTGACGACGAACACTTTCACCATGATTTCTGCTGCGGTTATGACGGTGATGGTTTGTGTGATATTTGGTTTCAATGCTAACTGTAATACCTGCAACACACTCTTACCTATTCTTATGGGGCTTTGACCATACTGCAGGGCTGGACAAGAGAGAGAGGAGGACAAGGGTGGTGGTGGTGGTGGTGGTAGTGGTCAGGACTTCTGGACCCCCCTCCCTCCCCATCCCCACCCCCAGCCTCCGCCAGGCAAAAGTTACATCTTTTGTTTACTTCGCCTTCTGTGCCCCTATGCCCCCACTGGGGGAGGACGACTAAAGCTCCCCTTTGCAGCCCCCCCCCCTCTTCCCCTATCTTCTTTCCCTCACCGTTTCATATAACTGAATCTGATTCCTAATCTGCACAGAGTAAATACTCTCTCTCTCTCTCTCTCTCTCTCTCTCTCTCTCTCTCTCTCTCTCTACACACACACACACACTGTGTGTGTGTGTGTGTGTGTGTGTGTGTGTGTGTGTGTGTGTGAAGAACAAGAACATATTTTATTGCCATAAGAAAACCAGTGGTTTTGTGGGACACAGATGATCAAGTTAATGTGTGTGTGTGTGTGTGTGTGTGTGTGTGTGTGTGTGCGCGCGCGCACTGTCCTCCTCATTCACCCTCTCTCTCTCCCTCCCTCCCTCAACCTCCCTCTCTCTCTATCTCTCTTTCGCCTCCTCCTCCGCTTCCTCCTCCTCCTCTTCCTCTTTCTCCTCGTCCATCGTCTCTCTTCACCTACTCCTCCTCCTCTTCTCTCTCTCTCTCAATCGACCCCCCCCCAAAAAAAAAAAAAGAAAAAAAAGAAAAAAAAAAAAGCTCCCTCTCTCATATTCAATCGATAAAAAATAAAATTAAAAATGAAATGAGGCAGGGAACAGTAAACAATAAAAAGTAAACAAGTAGGGTAACCGTTGCTCCCATAAGAAAACCTAACACAGAGTAAGTTTTAGTAAACAATAAACAGTAAACAAGTAGGGTAACCATTGCTCCCATTGGAAAACCTAACACAGAGTAACTTTTAGTAAACAATAAAAAGTAAACAATAAACAGTAAAAGTTACTCTGTGTTAGGTTTTCTTATGGGAGCAACGGTTACCCTACTTGTTTACTGTTTACATAAAATAAACAAAACAAAACAAAAACGCGTAAAGAGCATGATCAGCTAACCTGACTGCAGTCCTGGTCAAGCAGCGGGCAGTGGGGAGGCAGATTGTGCTGGGCATTGCCGTGTGACAGCTGGGACTGGCCTCCACCCATGGCCTGGACCTGCACACCCCCAAACCCGTGCTCCAGGTTCCCCGCCGGGGCGGAGTCCTCATGCACGCAATCCCCGTGGCTGAACGCCCCCCTCAAGGCAGCCGCCGAAGACTGCTCCGACATCCTCATACACGACGGTTCTTCCGACATCGGGCCGGTGGTCGACGACTGCGAGATGCCCCCCGTCTGGGACTCCGAGGATCTCATTGCCCGATCGTCCGTCCTGAAACAGGATGGAGATTGGTCGGAGAAACGTAGAGAGGATGGCTCGTCCAGACTTGTGGCCAGGCTTCCCTGGTGAACGATTAGTCTGCTGGGAAGGGGGTGGTCCAGGAACCTGGCGGGCAACATCTGGTCTGATGACCTGGAGCTCGGGAGCTCCGACAGTCGAATGGAGGGGGAGGACTGGTTGATGGAACAGGGAGGATCAGACAACCTGTACTCTGGCTCTCCGGAACAGCAAGACGTCGGAATCCGGTCATTGAAGGAATCGTCCATACAGCGAGGAGGGTTTTCTGAATACGTTGCATACATGTAAGCGCAGGATGGCAGGAACTCCGCTTCTTCTTCAGGTTGATCTGAAGGGAAGAAGTCGACGAATCTTCTGGGCTGGGCATCCTGAGAACCGTGACAGGGAGGGAGAGAATCTTCCTGCCTTTTTGGCCGGGGTCCTGGGGGCGGCTGGAGAATGGTGTGGGGGTGCTGGTCGAGGTGATGGTAATGGTGAGGTTGTGGCTGTTGTTGGAGGTCCGGGAGAGTGCTGATGTCCACGTTTTCTCTGTCACTGTCCAGCTGGAAGTAATCGGAGTAGCGGTCTTCGCTGCAGGGCGAATCCATTCTGGCGGAGAGTGTCTGTCGCTCCCGGTCCTGGTTGAAGTCTTCTGTTTGTTTTATTTAGTGTATTTCTGACACCGCATGGAATTTTTTTCCCTTGGTAGCAAGCTTAGGAACATTGGTTTATTTGGCGTAAATTAAGAAGAAAGAGGCGTTCAAAAACTTTGGTAGAACAAAAAGTAAAAAGACCAGGGGAAGGTCTAGCCTGTTGCTTTCATCATTCTTTGCATCCGAGTACACTGTTTCACAGTAATAATAATAATAATGATAATTATATCAATAATGAATAATATAAGATAAATAATGATAATGATTTGATATTGCCAAGCGCTTTTCCTTCTTTCAAGAAATATATCGTTTAATTCAACTGGAGACAAATCATTTGCTTTGAATTAAAGACAGACATTCTCAAAGTAAGAGTCGATTCAACTTTCATTTTATGTTTAGTATAAATCGCAATCGAAGTGCTTCGCAATTCAACATTTCAACGGATTAGACATATCACTAAAACATGATAGTAAAAATACAAATTTTCGGTATGTCTGTTTTTTTTTGACAACATTCTAAAATGAGTTTTATATTCTTATAGCATATTACTTATCAAACTAGCATTTAATGCGTTGATTTCTGTTGATTAGAAAAAAAGTGTTGTCTCCATAGATGAGCACTTAATAATCCGTTTCCATTGGCCTTTATCGTGCTGTATACTCCAACTGTTAAACACTCTCCCGGCAGTGGCTTAAACAAACAGAAATCCAATTTCTATTGCTGTTTATTTGGCGAGTACACAACTGCGAGCGGTGTTTCCGTGAGAGCGCTTCACCAGCCAATGAAAAGCCAGCACAGGCAGACCGGATCATTAGCTATTCACAGGCGCAGAGTCCGCAGCCAGTTAATTGGCCGAGTGACGCTCCGCCCCTGCCTGACCTTTGGGTAACGTGTCCAAGGACCCACCCCCACCGAGTCGTTGGCTGACAAGCCCATTGAATTCACGCGTAAGAGTTTAACCTATGGAAAGAATACCCATACACACCCCGCGGGCCGAACGCTCGCCACCTCGTGTTCGTACAATACCAAGGCGGTCGTCTCACATCCTCCCACCCCCCTCCTCTCCCCTCCCACGAGAGGAAGCTGAGATCATCGCGAGTTGAACTCGCATTGGATAGTCATCACGCTGTACCCGAGGCTGGGCCTACACTAAACCCTCTTGTGAAGAATGGGGGGAAAAACGAAACAGAAGAAAAGGCAGGGGTCCACTCGGAAGCCGCTCTGGCCGATTGGCAGCCCCCAGATTGTCAGCGCCACTCGGGACAAGTGCAAGCGAGTGTTTAGCCGCCGATCACCGACGGGCCGTTGCCCAAGTGTCAGCGCCAACTGTGGGTCCGGTAATTACCGCGAGCCCCGGGCGGTTGGCCCCGTGAAGAAAGAGGAGGAACGCGTGGGGGTTTAGACGGGAGTGTTGAGGGGACGTCCTGCTGAGAGTCTTCAATGAGATCCCCTTCCCCAACCCACCTCTACCCCCCTCCCCCCACCCCCTCACCCCGCTACCTCTTTCACGACTTCGGGGAAGAGACTTGGCTGCAAGCTAGGAGTTGCTTTCTATTCGTTCTTTTTTTTTTTTCTCTCAATTTTTAAGTTGCAGTCGTCTTTGGAGGGATTTGTTTTGCTTAATGCGCACTTTGTGTGTGTGTGTGTGTGTGTGTGTGTGTGTGTGTGTGTGTGTGTTAAGGGGGATGGGTGGGAGAGTTCTTGAGTCAGATTTAAAGACCTGGGATGAAGTGGGGGGAGAGAGAGGGGATGGAAGGGTGGTGTGTGAGGTGATGATTTGGTGGCGTTTGTCGGAACTCCTTGTCCAAAACTGATAATGGATGTGAGGA
Source organism: Conus canariensis (assembly GCA_033310375.1). NCBI lineage: Eukaryota > Metazoa > Mollusca > Gastropoda > Neogastropoda > Conidae > Conus > Conus canariensis. Next base: position 10,238,155 of record CM065738.1, read on the forward strand.
ATGTGTATCATCGACTTGAATTGATCAAAGTGTTTGTTTGATTTTTTCCGCTAAAAGAATTTCAAGGAGTATTACACTTTGTTTGATTTGCACGCCCTCTTCTTTTTACCTAAAAAAAAAGTTAGCTTGATCATTTTCATACCCAGAATACTAGACGTGTTACAAAAGCGAAGTGAATATATTATGCAATAAGAGGCTGACAATAAGGAGTTCCTTCTGTTTAGTTTTGAAACAAATTGATTGTTGAAGACAGCTGATGATGAATATTTCAATATTGTAAATAAATGGGCAAGTAGGATCTGTAAATAAAAACTGAGCGCAGGCATGTTTATAGAATGTTACTCAGTTTTCAATTCTTTTTAAAGAGAAATCGGATTTCCAAGGACATTCGCAATCATTATGATAAATATCATCATCATAATGATTAATAAATTATCGATGACGACGACGACGATGATGATGATGATAGTCACTCATTTATTCCACAGATGGGCCTGTTTATGTTCACATGTCTCACATGTGTGCAAGGTATAATGACAAATAGCAACAACGATGACAAATATAACAACAAAAACTGCAACCAAAATAGAACAATTAATTACGACTTCTTCCAGGCGACCATATACAAAAGGCAATAGTAATACTAATCAATGGTACTGGCTACTACGGGGCTACTACTACGTTTGATAATAGCAATTAATAGCAATTAATCTTGATTAGTTCATAAACTGCTAAACTGCAAATCATGTTGGTGATGATACTTATAAACGAAATACATATGAATAATGAACAGACGCTTGGTAAGCACCCAGTCGATTTGTCCAGTCATACAAGATCTTATCGTTTAGCCATAATGTCAGTTTTGCAGGGAAACATGATGAAATCTTAAAAACAGAAAATAAATGTTTCTTTTTAAATAAGGAGGAAAAAAATAATAAAAAGAAAGCTAGAAAAGATTTATTTGAAGGACGATATGGGATGAAGGAAATACACAACACTCTCAAAAAAAAAAAAAAAAAAAAAAGAAAATGCTGTATGGGTTGCATGCGGTTAAAGAAAAAGGAAACAAACAAAGCAAAACCTAGTTTGGATAAAAACAATACTCTAAAAAAAAAATCATGCTTGCTGGGTAGAGTCGTAATGATAGTAAGAACAACGACGACGACGACAACGACAACAACAACAACGAAAACAACAACGACAACATTTGTCTTCTCCTTGTTCTACTTCTTCCACAACTGTCTGTCGGTCTGTCGATCCTATGCCATCATCCAGTGATAGTAACTAGCAGAGTACCTGCATTGTTCTCCTCCGGCACGTGGCATATTGGAGACACGTGCCACTGCTGCAGGGGGGAGTGTCACCTCTCCTCCGCTGTCCATTGGCTGACCTCTGGGGATGGGAGGGGGGGGGGAGGGGTAGCGGGGGGGGGGGGGGGGTCGGAGGTGGGGGGTGGCCCTTCTGTCACGGTGTGGACGCCCATGTATGATGACCATGTCAAATTACGTGATCTCATTTTCCCGGGCAGAAGGAAACAGAATTCGACGTATTGTCATTTATTGTGTCACTTCTCTTCCCCTACCCCCTCTTCCCGTCTCCAGTCCCGCCCCCCCCCCCCTTCCCCAGTGATAGAATTCAGAGTGTAAACTCTGTGGTTGCTCTGTGTGTGTGTTGTGTGTGTGTGTGTGTGTGTGTGTGTGTGTGTGTGTGTGTTGTGTGTGTGTGTGTGTGTGTGTGGTGTGTGTGTGTGTGTGTTGTGTGAGAGAGAGAGAGAGAGAGAGAGAGAGAGAGAGAGAGAGAGAGAGAACGTGTCGCCATGATGTAGCACCACTACTTATCAATCAATCAATCAACTAATCAACCAATCAATCAAGCAACCAACCAATCAATCAATTTTAAACAATTCAATCATATGGATGATCCCCATGTTGCCGTGGGATCTTTAATATATGGTAAAGGCAAGCCGTACATGCATGGTACGTACGTCTGTTTAACGGTCTCATCCAGTCAGTCGTTCACCATTAAAGGTCTGACAGAGAGAGAGAGAGAGATGTCGAGGTGAGGTAGGGGGAAAGGCGGTGGGGGAAAGGAGGCCAGAGAGGAGTGCGGGGGAGGGGGGGGGGGGTAAAGAGAGAAATGGTCGTGAGGGTTGGAGGGTGGGGGTGGCTGGTGGGTGGGAGAGAGTGTGGGAGAGAAGGGATGAGATCCACCCCGGCAAGATTTAAACCATGGATCATTGTGATATTATTACCTGTGCTGCGATATCAAAGAGTGTATGGTTGTTGGTTGCTGCTGTTATCGTTGTTGTCGTTGTTTTTATGTCTGTCACAACACGTGCGCCACGCGCGCTCTGAAGTGGATAATAAACTGCTCATTTTTCAGTAAAAGTTTGGCTTACAAAGTCTTTTTATGTTTTGTTGTTGCTGTTGTTGTTGTTTGTGCTGTGTTGTTGTTGTTGTTGTTGTGGTGGTGGTGGTGGTGGTGGTGGCGGTGACGGTAGTGGTGGTGTGGTGGTGGTGATGATGGTAGTGGTGGTGGTGGTGGTTTATGTGTGTTTGTCTTGCTTCACCTTGTTTTTGGTTATTTTCTAAACTCGTGATTTGTGTGTGTGTGTGTGTGTGTGTGTGTGTGTGTGTGTGTGTGTGTGGGTGGTGGTGTGGTGTGATAAGCTCTTTATTTTTTTACTTGGGTTTTGCTACGTGAGGACCTCTTCGAGGTTGTGGCTATATTTCAAACTAAAAAAAAAGAAAAAACAAGAGTGGGTTATTAAACGTATGGCTATAGTCATATTTCTTCATAAAGGGAAAATACCCATTTTGAAAAGAAAAAGAATAGAAACACACACACACACACACACACACACACACACACACACACACACACACACGCACACGCACGCACGCACGCACGCACCACCACACACACACACACACACACACACACACACACACACACACACACACACACACACACACACACACAAACCGTTTCCCCTAACCACCCCCATTTACCCCACACCCCGACCTTACCACTGTCCCAAATCAATACATGTAGCCACCATATCAAACTTATAATTTAATTGATCAAAGGGGGGGAAAAGCTAATAGGAGGAAAGGTGGAAGTAAGGGGAGTGGAGGATGGGGGTGGGGGAGGGGGGGATAGAGAAGAAGAGTAAAACAAAACAAAACAAAACATATCAAAACCCGACTTTCTTCCTTCCAATCAGAGAACTTTTCCTTTTTTTTTAAAGAAAAGTTATGATTTATCTGCCAGACAGAGGGGGGAAAGAAACTACAAGGCAAAGAGCGACGCGTTTCGACCTCTTAGGACATGAAACTAACCAACCACAGAACGTTATTACTATTTTTTTTCAATGGCTAATCATGATTAGAAAGGGGTTCGTTTCGAATTCGGGGCCTTAAAAGACATTATTGATGTTGTTTCTAGATTCTAGCATAGCACAGTCATGTTTAGCCCACTTATAACAAATATGGGAAGCTGCATCTGAATGTTTGATTTAAATCGATCTCCCACATCTCTCCTTCCCTTCGTGGCCTTCTACATTTCTACATTTCTCAGCTGTTTGGTTCCATCTTTTCAGTTTCATTCGTTTGTTCATTTCTTTTCTTGTGTGTGTGTGTGTGTGTGTGTGTGTGTGTGTGTGTGTGTGTGTGTGTGTGTGTGTGTGCGTGCGTGCGTTGCGCGCGCGAATACGTACGTGCGAGAGTGCGGGATGCCACGCGTGCCCGCGCATATACGGTGTGTGTGTGTGTGTGTGTGTGTGTGTGTGTGTGTGTGTGTGTGTGTGTGTGTGGTGTTTTGAGTGCGCGCATGCATGCAAGATTGCACGTGTGTGTGTGTGTGTGTGTGTGTGTGTGTGTGTGCGTGCGTGCGTGCGTGCGTGCGTGCGTTGGTGTGTGTGTGTGGTGTGTGTGTGTGTGTGTGTGTGTGGGTGTGCTGCGCGCGCCCGCGAGCGCCCGAGCGCGCGCCCCCGCGCACGAGTGTTTGTATGATCCACTTCTTAAAAGTCTTGTCAACCGATTAATCTCTTAATTACCACGGGCAGTGGTTCCGGATGTCGTTTGCAGTGAGCACACGCACACTGATCTGCCCGCGGGTACCCCTTCCCCCCCCCCCCCCCTTTCCCCCCTCCCCCACCCTAAAATCGGATCGGAAATCTTCAGTGACCAAAACGGCGCACACTGTAATTGTACTCTGGGCGCCAGTCACGGCCAGCATGCTGAAACAACTCAGATGTTCCGGTCCCGGGTGTTGGGTAGGAGGATCGATGGAGGGGCGAGAGGGGCGGGGGACATGTCAGAAACAGATTATAAACAGCCCGTTGGTCGCTTTGAACACTAGAATAGAAAGACACTCACTCACTCGCCAGAGCGCAGATCTGCGCCAAGGTCCAACAGAACGGATCCAGGATCCGTCCCCCGATCCGGATCTGTAGAGCGGATCTATATGAAAATTTAGGAAGTTCGTTCTTAGGCCGTAGTCTGTCTTCACACCAAGTGTCGTTAAGATAGATTATGGTCTGTGCTTTTAACGTGATTTAGGCCGTAGTCTGTCTTCACACCAAGTGTCGTCAAGATAGATTATGGTCTGTGCTTTTAACGTGATTCAGGCCGTAGTCTATCTTCACACCAAGTTTCGTTAAGATAAATTGTGTTCTGTGCTTTTAACGTGATTTTGCTGAACCCGTCGTGGGATTTCACTTTAAAATCTCAATCGCGCCATGGACCGGCACCGAAAGCGAACATGATTTGTCCATGGGATACATTTTGTCTGCCTACCGAGTTTCTTTCTTTTTTTTAAAATTTCCAAACATTTTGATTTATTCTTTAATAATGTTTGCGCGCGCGCGCGCGCGCGCGCGCCACACACACACACACACACACACACACACACACACACACACACACACACACACAACATATAACCCAACCAACCAATCAACCAAACCGCTTGCCAAGTAACTAACCCAAAAAACAAACAAACAAAAACTAAAAGATTGTACTTTATTGTCAAGAATCACCCCCTAAACAAATTGTCGCTACGCATAAACATACATATAAATCTAGCCCGCGCGCGATCTCGCGCGCGAGCACACACACACACACACACACACACACACACCACACACACACCACACACACACACATACACACACACACACACACACGGTCAATGCACACATGTACAGGTGTTCACATATTCTCTCTCTCTCTCACTCTCTCTCTTATAAACACAAAACACACAAAACACACACACACACACACACACACACACAACACACACACACACAGAGTCAATGCACACATATACAGGTGTTCACATATTGTCTCTCTCTCTCTCTCACTCTCTCTTATACACACACACAACACACACAACACACACACACACACACACACACATACACACACATGGTCGTGCGTTCGGGCTGAAAACATATCCTAAACAGTCTAAGCCGCCAACGTGCAGAATAATGATGTTAACGCGGATGTTAAACATATGCGTGCCAAAGATATCTACTGAAAGAACATCAAATGAAACAACACAATAACAACAACAACAATGATGATAACAGCAATCATCATCATCGTCGTCGTCGTCATCATCATCATCATCATCATCATCATCATCATCATCAATCATCATCATCAAAACAATATTGTTAATAATGATGGTGATAATTATAATAATAATGATAATGATGATGATAGTAGTAATAATAATGATAATGATAATAACAATAACGATAATAATAAAAACAATGATGATGATGATGATAACAACAACAACGACAATAATGATAATAATAGTGATAACAATGATTCATAATAATAATGATAATGATGATAATATTAATATAACAATAATGGCAATAGTAATAGTGTAAATATTAACGACAATAATGATGATAATGATAATAATGATGATGATGAAGATGATGATGATTTAACAATAATAATAACAGCAACACCACTACTACTGCAACTGCTACTGCTGGAGAGCATAAACAGCACCACCACCGCTACCACTACCATTACTGCTGCTACTACTACTACTACTGCTACTACTACAACTACTATTACTACTACTACTACTGCGACTAAAGAGCACTTTAATATTCCAGTTATTTTACAGGATGTGGAATAACACAATGTAGAAAGGTTAAACAAACAACTGATAGTTCCTTCGATTTATTGAAATAGCCTCTCCTGTGTTTTGTTTTGTTATTGTCAAGGAGTAGCACGCGGAATGCGCTCCCTGTCTGCAAATATGTTCCACCTTCATTTACAATTTTTTTTCTTTTACACAGGGATTCGGGGTTTTATTGTATTTCATTTTTTTTTTGATTGGTTGGTTGGTTCTTCCCTTTCATCCTATGCTTAGTGTGTTCTCTGTGAGGGAAAACACACACACATTTAAATTTTTTTTTTTCTTGTTAGTATATAATCTCAAAAATCTCCATTGTAATGAAGACTAGAAAAAGAAATCAATACAAGGTTTATCCAAGCAGCTAAATAACATAGACCTAACGAGCAGGAATGCAAGCAAAAGTGATTGAGTAGATAAATAACTCAGAAGCTTACGTATAGTATCTACCCAACTAACATCCAGCCTTGCCACTGACTGACTGACGGACTGACTGACGGACCCGCCGACAAAAGTCGTCAATGTGTGTGTGTGTGTGTGTGTGTGTGTGTGTGTGTGTGTGTGTGTGTGTGTGTGTGTGTGCGCGTGCGTGCGTGCGTGCGTGTGTGTGTTGCGTGATAAGTACGTAAGACAAAAATAAAATGAAATATAATTCAGGTAAAAAAGAAATAAAAGAATTACAGGTATTTTTTCGCCAGTATGAGAGAAGATGACGTCAAAACGTCGATCTGTATGACAACGGAAGCCATAAAGGCAAATATTTTTGACTCCATTTCCCGAAAAGTCTTTGGAATGAGACGTTCTGTGTGTCACATGCACGTATAACATCTTGTACGCACGTAGAATCCCATCACCAACTTAAGGCACAGTAGACCAGTTTGGTACGGATGGCACGTAGTATATACTTGATCTATGCATTTTCTGTGATACATGGGGGAAAAAGTAAAAATCTGCGTGACTGATATTCAGCTGAATGCACGGGAAACGACTGAATGTTGTGTCTGCAGGCAGCTTTTCAGTCGGCTCTACCCAGGTAGGGCAGCCTGTCGTGTTAACGGAAAGAGTGGATTACGAAGTGTTTATAGCCTGGTGTCTAACGTACAATAGGCGCTATATAAGGATTTTCGGAAACAACAACAACAATTATAACAAACAACAACAACAACAACAACAGCAAGAAGAAGAAGAAGAAGAAGAAGAAGAAGAAGAAGAAGAAGAAGAAGAAGAAGAAAGAAAGAAAGAAAGAAAGAAGAAAAAGGATGAAGAAATGATACGAGAGAAAAAGCACACACACAAGCAAAGTAAAACAAAAATAAAACGAACACTAACTGATGAGCTAAAATTCAGCGGAATTCGATAGCGTCTTAGGACAGGAATCGGTCAAAATAAAACAAAACAAAACAAAACAGAAGAGAGAGAGAGAGAGAGAGAG
>CM065738.1:10250751-10255751 GCA_033310375.1 Conus canariensis
GTGTGTGTGTGTGTGTGTGTGTGTGTGCGTGCGTGCGTGCGTGCGTGCGTGCGTGTGTGTGTGTGTGTGTGTGTGTGTGTGTGTGTGTGTGTGTGTGTGTGTGTGTGTGTGTGTGTGTTCTTTCTCCTCCTCTTCTGCTTCTGCTTCTTCGTGATCGTTACTGAACTAGAATTCTGAAGTTCACCATCAGGGGAAAGAGCACAGACGACAAGGTAGGGGAGTGGGAAGTGAGAGCGGTGTCAAAGGTCACCATCAGGGGAAAGAGCAGAGAGGGCAAGGTTGGGGGTGGGAAGTAAGAGCGGTGTCAAAGGTCACCATCAGGGGAAAGAGCAGAGACGACAAGGCAGGGAGTGGGAAGTGAGAGCGGTGTCAAAGGTCACCATCAGGGGAAAGAGCAGAGACGACAAGGTAGGGAGTGGGAAGTGAGAGTGGTGTCACTGAAGGTGCATCGAATCTTCTTCATCTGCGTAGGCAGGCTGATACTCCTGCGGACACTCCCTATATGGACAAACAAGTATTATTCCTAGCTACCCAACAAAGGTAGTGGAGTTTTGTCTGTATGACCATTTTTTTTATCCCGCCTTTAAGGCAGCCATACTCCATCTTCGGGGAAGGTGCATGCTATGTGTAACGTGTCATCCATACCAACGGCCAAATTGGCAAACGGCCCGGCGGAGATTTGAACCCGCAACCCTTGGATTACGAGTCCGGAGCTCTACCATCTGAGCTATTCCGGCCCCCGGTGCATCGAATGTTTTATAAATGTTGCCCGGGCTCAACATTAAAAGGCGGGGTACAATCTGCTCTTCACATTCACCGCCCACGGTATTTTTTCGGATTGCTGGTCTGCGGTGAGTGCATTCAAGGTTGTGACGCTGAGAGAGAAGGGGGGCAACAGGTTCATCCCTGAGAAAGGCCTACAACTCAACTTGCAAGGGGATAAAACCCATATTTTTTTCTTCACAACAAGAACGACGACGCAACTATAGAACGATCAGAGAAAAGGGAAGACAACTCCACTCCAGAACTTTTAAGGAAGAAAGGGCAACAACTTCACTCCAGAACTTTCAGGACGGAGGGGCGATAACTTCACTCTAAGATAACCGTGGAGGACTTCGGCTTAATTATTAGAGTACCAGAGAGAGGCGTTGCTGGAAGTGCTGTCCCTTCTGCTTTTGCTGGTCTTCTCTCTACTCGGTGAAGTTGCATCGCAATTTCGACGAGTCGGTGACACCATGGGATTACTCTGGGTAAGCTGGAAGACAGTTTAAGATAGGAAAAGAAAATATCAAAACAAAACAAAACAAAAAAAAAAAAAAAAAGTAGACTCAGTTGACGAGTCGTTGAAATGCTCGAGGTAAATTGAAAAGCAACGAAAAAAAAGACCAAAAACAAAACCAAAAAAAAAAACAAAAAAAAAAAAACAAAACAAAAAAGAAAGTAAAAGAAAAGAAAAAGGCAAACAAGAAAAGAAAGAAAGACAGAAATGAAATGAAAATAAAATAAAGGAAAGAAAGAAAAAAAGAAAGAAAGAAAATGAAAGTAAAAGGAAGAAAGAAAGAGGGACAGTGGGTATACTATGAAATGAAATTGCATTACGAGCACACAAAAGGTAAGTTCGGTTAAATAGAAAGAAAACAGACAAATATCAAGTAAGTGTAAAGTCTGTGTCGGCATGAAGATCTTCTGAGTTAGCTGGGAGAAATGTTGAACAGCGTAAAAAAAAGAAGAAAAAAACAAACAAACGGAAAGAACTTTATTATCCAATAAAATGAGATAACTGGAAAACAGGAGAAAAAAAAAAGTATATCATGTACGTACATTTACGTGAAAAAGACGAAGTTATTGTGGAAAGGTGAACTGTAGCAGTAATCAGTAAGAAACTCACTAGACAAATGAACAAAATCATAGATAAAAATTCGTTTGCTGTTTGGCATTTTATTGTGTAGTGCAACACTTCATCATGATATATTGTATGGGAATAACTGGAAAACTAATTTACACCAAAAAAAAGTTTATCATGTACATAAATGTAATCGAAAGAGGCAAAGCAACTGTGGAAAGGTGAAATCATGTCGCAGCAATGAATAACTGATTAGATGATAACAGAAATCATGAGAAAAAAATCGCCTAATGTTTGGTATTTTATGTTAATATATTACACTTTATTATCGTGTATTCTTTTGTCACTGCAGTTTTATCAAATGTGGAATTCGATTTGTTTGCCTTGCTCTTACTTACTTAGGCCCATAGCTCAAGGGTGAGCATAGGCCATCGACAACACTCCGCCATTGCACTCGGTTCTGGGCTGCTCGCTGAATGCCTGTCCAGTTGGTCCCCTGCCTCTTTATCTCTGCCTCAGTGTCTCGCCTCCAGCTGCTGCGAGGTCGGCCTCTCTTCCTTTTCCCCTGCGGGTTCCATGTCAGGGCTTGGCATGTGGTGCTGGATGCTGGCTTCGTGAGAGTGTGTCCAATCCAGCCCAGCTTCCTTCGCAGAATCTGCTTGGCCACTGGTTCCTGTCCTGCTTGCTTCCATAGATCTTCATTGTTGATCTTCTCTGGCCATCTGATTTTGAAGATGCGCCTCAGACAGGTGTTGATGAAGGTCTGAATTTTTTGCTGTATTGCCTTGGTCATTCTCCAAGTCTCGCAGCCGTAGAGCAGAACCGATTTCACATTTGAATTGAAGATACGCAATTTTGTTGTCCTTCTGATCTCTGCTCTGAGAATGCCTTGACACAGTCTTAACCACCTTCCTTTCATTGAACCTGCTTTCTATCCTTTAGTAAACAATGGGATAAGCAACGGAAAGGAGTAACTGGGAATGTCAATATTTATTTCGTTTTGTGTGCAGATTCCGAGTCTTTGGTTTTTCTTTTGTTGCCTACTCCGATTTAAAGGTAAGTGTGCGCGCACGTGCACGAGCGCACGTGTGTGTGTGTGTGTGTGTTGTGTGTGTGTGTGTGTGTGTGTGTGGTGTCTGTGTGTCTGTCTATCTGTCTATGTGTCTATCTATCTATTGATCTATCTATGTTTCTATTTATGTACCTTTCTCTCTGTCTGTCTGCCTGTCTGTCTGTCTGTCTGTCTGTCTCTCTCTCTCTCTCTCTGCCTGTCTGTCTATCTAATTATTTTATCATCTCTCTCTCTCTCTCTCTCTCTCTCTCTCTCTCTCTTCCTCCTCTCTCTCTCACTCTCTCTCTCTCTCTCTCTCTCTCTCTCTTCTGTCTGTCTGTCTGTCTCTCCGTTTGTCTTTCTGTCTGTCTATCTGTCTGCCTGTCTATCTATATGTCTGTCTTTCTATCTATCTATCTATCTATCTATCTATCTATCTATCTATCTATCTATCTGTCTATCTACCAGTCCGTCTGACTACGTACACACACACACACACACACACACACACACACACACACACACACACACACACACACACACATATATATATATACATATATATCTATATCTATATCTATATATCTATCTATCTATCTATCTATCTATCTATCTATTATCTATATATATATATATATATATGTGTGTGTGTGTGTGTGTGTGTGTGTGTGTATCCAACTTTATGAATACATTCACACACGGGACCTCGAATTCAGCACAGGTGTTTGACTCCGTTGTGAAAATCTTTTCTAACCGGGCTGTCTCGAACTGGGATTTAAAAAAAAAAAGACCCATGGGACCCCCTGCCCCCCCCCCCTCCCCAAACTCCTTAAAAAAATTCCCTTCCATCTGGCTGACCAGGTGCAGACTGGACCTTAAACGATATAAGTTATCTGCTAAATTCAGTATGCATGTCACGATCGATGTTGCCGCCGCTTTACACACACACACACACACACACACACACACACACACACACACCACACACACACACACACACTGACCACAACCACTTTGGGCACCCTTGCTAACGATGGCAATACACTTGGAACCACGCAGCTGCAGGCGGAGTACCAAATAACGCAGCACCCAACCCGGCTGACGTCACGCTCTGCGGCACTGCTGGAACGGGCTGGGTGACGTCACACGACCAGTGTCTGCTGGTGGGAACGACGAGCAAGAACTGGTCGGAGTCGAGCCAGGAATGCAGAACTGTCTACCGTTCCGAACTGGCCTGCCTGCGTACTGACAAGCATGATGCCAACCTCCTCAATTTGCTCAGGTGGTCTATGATTCTTTTTTCTTTGTTTTTTTTTTTTTTCCTTTTTTCTTTCTTTCTTTCTTTTTTTTTTTTTTCTTTTTTTTCTTCTTTTTTTTTTTTTTTTACTGCTGCCATCATTGCTTTCTGTCCGTTATGTCGATGGATTCATCTACATTCGTCCATTTATGCATTCCGTGGAGGAGAGAGAGAGAGAGAGAGAGAGGAGAGAGAGAGAGAGAGAGAGGGGGGGGGAGAAGGAGAGAGAGAGAGAGAGAGAGAGAGAGAGAGGGGGGGGAAGAGAGTGGTTCCCCCCCCCCCCCCAATATTCTGTCTCTCAAGCGTTCCTACCCCCCTTTCTTTCTCTTCAACCTCTTTATTTTATTTTTTTTATTTTTTTTTTTTACCTCTTTTTCTTTTTTTCTTTTCTTTTTTTTTGTCTGCCGGCTGATTTTCTTTCTTTCTTGCATTTTTTTAAAAAATCCGCCCTTTCCTTTCTTTTCTTCTTCTTCTTTTACTCAGTGAAACACGTCTCTCTGCTTTGTCTTTCTTTTCATTCCTTTAACCTCTCTGTGTCTTTTTGTCTTTCTCTTCTATCTGCAGGACAGACCTTTCTATTTTGTCTTTCTGTCGTTCCTGTTGTCTGGCTTTTCCCCTCCCTTTATTTCTTTTATTTTTCTGTCTCTCCCTTCTATTTGCTCGGGAACCATCCACTTTTTGCTCTTACTCTTTTTGTTCGGCTCTCTCTCTTTTTTTTCTCGTCTGGATTTATCTCCCTTTCACTGTGTGCACGTCATGGCTTCCAGCAGATCAACGCCCAATTCTCTTTCTACCAATCGGATGGGAGC
>CM065738.1:10260751-10263251 GCA_033310375.1 Conus canariensis
GACAAAGGTACCATTTTCATGGGCAGTGACAGACTTATTCTTGTCTGGTTGGACATACACATGTATCCTGTTTTGGGGACAAAAGTATCATTTTCTTGGGAGAAGTATAGAAATATCCTTTTGTAGAGTTTTCGTAGGGTAAGAGCGAAATTTTGTCATCCTTTTCTACTAGTGGTACAGCGAGAATGAGGTTTCACCTTTCCTGTCACTGGTTGATCACCTTAGCTGTCTGGCTTGAAAAGCTGAACATGTCGACCAGCTTCCTCCAAACTGGGCGAGCACTCACTCGATCGACGCGCTCTTGTGGTTGCTTACGATGGTCGGTCACGTCTGTCAATTGTCGAAGAGCAAGCACAAGAGCGAGCGCTTAGCGAGTGACTCGGCCAGTGTGACACAAGATTTACAGCTCTGTTCCCCCTCCCCCCTTACCCCCAACCTTCTCCAAAGACAACCCCTCCCCCCTTAGCCCCTTTTCTTCCCAGAACCTCCACCCTTCCCCACCGATCATCGTATTGTTTTGCACTGAGCAACGGCACATTAACTTGGTCCTCACAGGCGTGTCGCCTGCCATCACAACACGAGAACTGACGTCAACACAGTCCACGATGACCTCAGCGGAGCCTCGTACGTCACTGATCTCTTCGACTTCGACTACTCCAAGTGTCACAATAAAACCTGCATCCGGCGGCCCGGTGAAATCCGTTACCTCCGGCGTGACCGCTACCGCCGGAAACCTAACCTTCAGTGTGTTTCCAACCATCACCACCACCCATATCACCACGGACACGTCCAAAGGGTCTTCAGGTCGACCTGCAACATCTACAGGAGGTCAGCAGTCAGCCACTGGCGATTCTGGCTCTGGGGACCAGGGTTCTACTCAAACTGATCAGGAAGCCAGCGGAAACACCGCACTCTCCGGAACTCCCACATCCGCTTCGCCGAGACACGTGACTCTGCCGTCATCCTGGACCCAGGACTTGAAGAACATGCTGAAGGCAATGCAGGACTTCATCCAAGGTCCTGAGGTATGTAGGTATGCTTTGAAGGTACTGAGCAACGAATTGTCATTGTCGTAGGTATGCTTTGAAGGTACTGAGCAACGAATATTTCTCATTGTCGTGGGTATGCTTTGAAGGTACCGAGCAAAGAATACCGGTTCTCATTGTCGTAGATATGCTTTGAAGTTCCGAGCAACAAATTTCGTTTGTCATTGTCGTAGGTATGCTTTGAAGGTACCGAGCAACGAATACCGTTTCTCATTGTCGTAGGTATGCTTTGAAGGTACCAAGCAACAAATATCATTTATCATTGTCGTAGGTATGCTTTGAAGGTACCGAGCAACGAATACCGTTTCTCATTGTCGTAGGTATGCTTTGAAGGTACCGAGCAACAAATATTTCTCATTGTCGTAGGTATGCTTTGAAGGTACCAAGCTCGTTTGTCATTGTCGTAGGTATGCTTTGAAGGTACCGAGCAACGAATACAGTTTCTCATTGTCGTAGGCATGCTTTGAAGGTACCGAGCAGCAAATATCATTTCTCATTGTCGTAGGTATGCTTTGAAGAAACCGAGCAACAAATATTTCTCATTGTCGTAGGTATGCTTTGAAGGTACCGAGCAACGAATACCGTTTCTCATTGTCGTAGGTATGCTTTGAAGGTACCGAGCAACAAATATGTCTCATTGTCGTAGGCATGCTTTGAAGGTACTGAGTAACGAATATTACTCATTTTCGTAGGTATGCTTTGAAGGTACCAAGCAACGAATACAGTTTCTCATTGTCGTAGGTATGCTTTGAAGGTACCGAGCAACAAATATCATTTCTCATTGTCGTAGTTATGCTTTGAAGAAACCGAGCAACAAATATTTCTCGTTGTCGTAGGTATGCTTTGAAGGTACCGAGCAACGAATATCGTTTGTCATTGTCGTAGGTATGCTTTGAAGGTACCGAGCAACAAATATTTCTCATTGTCGTAGGCTTGCTTTGAAGGTACCGAGCAACGATTATTCCTCATTGTCGTAGGTATGCTTTGAAGGTACCAAGCAACAAATATTTCTCATTGTCTTAGGTATGCTTTGAAGGTACCGAGCAACGAATATTTCTCATTGTCGTAGGTATGCCATGAAGGTACCAAGCAACGATTATCGTTTGTCACTGTCGTAGGTATGCTCTTTGAAGGTACCAAGCAACGAAAATCGTTCCTCATTGTCGTAGTTATGTTTTGAAGGTACCAAGCAACGAATATCGTTTGTCATTGTCGTAGGCATGCTTTGAAGGTACCAAGCAACGAATATCGTTTGTCATTGTCGTAGGCATGCTTTGAAGGTACCAAGCAACGAATATCATTTCTCATTGTCGTAGGTATGCCATGAAGGTACCGAGCAACGAATATCGTTTGTCATTGTCGTAGGCATGCTTTGAAGGTACCAAGCAACGAATATCATTTCTCATTGTCGTAGGTATGCCATGAAGGTACCGAGCAACGAATATCGTTTGCCA
>CM065738.1:10268251-10270751 GCA_033310375.1 Conus canariensis
TCTTGTGAGCTCCCTTTTGTCATGTAGGAGCATTTTCCATCTGTTCTGCAACAAAACTGACCTTAGTCCTCAACTGAAAGAAGATATTGCGCAGAAGGGGAAGAGGGGTATACCGATAACATCCTTCATTGGTACGATTGTTGGTTGGAGAGTATGGAGAAAGGGGGATATCGGACCGGGAGAATATCATTCATTCATCATTCATTCTCATGCCCATGACCTAAGTGGTCCTACGAGGACATGAGGGACGACTCCGTCAATCTTCTTCTCCATCGCGGGCCTGGCCTCTGCTTCTCGCAGGAGTTCTGGCAGACTGAGGTTTGTCCACTCTATTACGATCACCGACCAGCTCTTTCTCTGCCTGCCTCTGCGCCTTCCTCCTTCCAGCGTGCCTTGCAGGATTGTCTTTGCCAGCGAGTCGTGTCGTGTCACGTGGCCAAACCACATCAGCTTTCTCCTCCTAACTGTAGCCAAGAGGGGTTCCTGTGGTCCTGCCACTGTGGCCACCTGCTCTCGGATCCAGTCGTTGGTTCTGGGGGAAGATCAAGCGGCGAGAAATACTGAGAAGGAGGAATACCGAGAAAGGGATGCATTGAGCGGCATCAGGTCCCGCCAGACTGAATATGGAGCAGGGGAATATTGAACGGGAGACCAGGGAGGAGAGGGACTTGGGGAATAACTAGCAGGCGGAAGAGGGGTGGGGAGGGGGGGAAGGAGGGAATGGGAAGGTATCGGTACGCTCCTAACGAGCAGAAGGAAGGGAGGGGGTGGGAGAACCTGAGGGGGGATAACGAGCAGACGGAAGGGGGGGGGGAGGGGTGGGGGTATCGGTACGCTCCTAAAGCTGGTATAACTTTACATGTCCCTTAATGTCTTAACAGCATGCTTTGTTTGCATTGTCATGAAATTAAAACAACCTGTGCATTAATCAATCGATAACAATGGTATTGATCTGTTTCAGTATTTCTTTACTGTCTTGAACCAGTATTTGGAGGATGCTCACAGTCACAGGAATCAGGCGATGAACGAGGTGAGATCGTCAGAGGCAACAGTTTACTTTATTTTATTTTTTTACAAACTGCTTACGGGTAACAACTCTGTCAGAAAATATACAAAATGTGAGAGCCGCTAGGTATTGATGAGCTGTTTTTTTTCTCTCTCTCCCTCTATGTATGTGTGTGTGTGTGTGTGTGTGTGTGTGTGTGTGTGTGTGTGTGTGTGTGTGTATGTGTGTGTGTGTGTGTGTGTGTGTGTGTGTGTGTGTGTGTGTGTGTGCCCGAGTATGCGCGCGCGCACGCACGCGGGCGTGTGTGTGTATGTGTGTGAGATAAAGAATCGGCGATAAAGACAAAGACAGTTACTTTATTAACGAAGGTATTTTATATACAAGTTCATGCTTTTATACAAAAAAATCCAATATTTGCCCAATAGATGAGAAAATATAGAAACAGTCATGCTCAACAACGAAATGGTAGAAAGTGCATTAAAACTAACACACAAACTCATCATCTCTCTCTACCAAAAGAAAAGTGCACAGTGAACTACCAATTTAATGAAGACAAACATGCTTTCCCCTTCATTCTCTTTTCCTGACACATCTTCCTCCCTCCCCATCACAACTACACTTAGACAAACGCATGTGCATACGATGGTGCGTAGCGACACAATTAAAAAAAATTCTCAGAACAGTCTAATTGTGCTAGTCTGTAAATACTCGACTCCTTACGCAAGGCCTTGGCGCATTCATTTTTGGTGTGCAGCCACATAATCAAACAGAAACGGAACTGCAGAGTCTGGAATCCATCCTGCACGCGACAGACCGGTTCTTGGATCACGTGATGGGGAACCTCCACGCCCTCTCCGACATGCGCCGTGTCTTCTCCCACCTTGGTATTGTGTCTTTGCTCTGTGAGGAGCGTGAAGGAACGGAGGAATCTGTCGCTTCACGTCTGTTCAGACTGGAGATATTAGACTGGAAGAGAGGCGAGGGAGGTGGGGGAGGTGGGGGGGGGGAGGATGGAGTGGAGAGGAGAGAGAGAGAGAGAGAGAGAGAGAGAGAGAGAGAGAGAGAGAGAGAGAGAGGAGAGAGAGAGAGAGGAATGGAGGAGTGTGAAGGAACGAAGGAATCTCGTTTCACGTCTGTTCAGATTTGTGATATTAGACTGGAAATGAGGCAGGGGAGGTGGTGGGGGGGGGGGGGGAGGGAAGGGGGACGGAGTGGAGAGAGCAGGGAGATGGAAATGGAGGAGGGGAGAAGGAGGGTGGGAGGTGATTGAGAGGGGTAAGGAAGGAGAGGAAGGTTGGAGTAAGTGGAGGAAGTGGGCGTGAGGGAAATGACGCCTGGAAAGGGTGAACACCATTCTTAATCATAACAAATTCTATGTAAAACAACAACAGCAGCAGCAACAACAACAGCAACGGCAACAACAACAACAACAACAACAACAAAGAAAAGAGAAGAAAAAGAAAGGAAAAAAGAAGAGAGAAATGAACGATCAGA
>CM065738.1:10275751-10278251 GCA_033310375.1 Conus canariensis
ACACACACACACACACACACACCACACGCACGCACACGCACACACACACCACACACACACACACACACACACACACACACACACACACATACACACACGCACACACTCGCGTGTACATTAATATGATAAGTTTTCTTGTTGTCCATAATAATCACTATATGGATATGTGTGTGTGTGTGTGTGTGTGTGTGTGTGTGTGTGTGGTGTGTGTGTGTGTGTGTTCGCGCGCGCACGCGTGCGTGCGTGCGTGTGTGTGTGTGTGTGTGTGTGTGTGTGTGTGTGTGTGTGTGTGTGTGTGTGTGTGTGTGTGTGTGTTAATTATGTTCCTTTTCATTAAATGAAAAATGTTGACATTCCGTTCGTAATGTGTGCTTAAATGTCAGTACAAACCATGGGTTAATCTGACAATGAATTGGTTTCAGTCAGTCAGTATGTGTGTGTGTGTGTGTGTGTGTGTGTGTGTGTGTGTGTGTGTGTGTGTGTGTGTGTGTGTGTGTGTGTGTGTGTGTTTGCGTGAGTATACGAGTGTTTGTATTTAAATGATGGTGCTCTTTTTCAGAATGATCACAGCAGTACCATCTATAAACCACGTTGTGTGTTCTTGGAAGAAAATTCAAGGTATGAGAGAGAGAGAGAGAGAGAGAGAGAGGAGAGAGAGAGAGAGAGAGAGAGAGAGAGAGACAGAAGCAGCAACAGACAGACAGACGAGAGCGGAAGAGCGCAGAGAGAGAGAGAGAGAGAAGAGAGAGGGAGAGGGCAGAGAGAGAGAAGAGAGAGAGAGAAGAGAAAGAGAGAGAGAGGAGAGAGAGACAGAAGACAGACAGACAGAGGAAACATACATACGACAGCAGACAAAGAGAAAACGAGACAGGACAGACAGACAGACAGATGACAAACCAGTGTTTTTTTCCACATCGTCTGTCAGGCAAATGGACTAACGTAGGATGTGAGGTGGAGCATATGTGACAATGAACAGACGGCAGCCACAGTGATGTTTCTCCTGCTGTAGGCGATGGATGGTGGTGAGGGTAGGTGGACATTGGTGACAATGTGACTGCAACCATACAGTAACTTGCATCCTGATGCAGATATGTGCCGCTACATGGTCATGTGACTAATCATTAAGTTACGTTTGTTTGTTGTAGTTGTGTGCGTGTTGTTGTTTGTTAAATACCGCTTGAAGTATTGTTTGCTTGGTTTTCGTTTGGTAATACTTGAGTAGTGATGAGTGATTGAGTAGTGAGTGAGTGTGGTGTGTGTGTGTGTGTGTGGTGTGCGGCGCGCGCGCGCGCGCGCGCGTGTGTGTGTGTGTGTGTGTGTGTGTGTGTGTGTGTGCGCGCGCACGCGTGTGTGTGTGTGTGTGTGTGTGCTGTTGGTTTTTGAGTTTCATATTTTGAAAAACATGTATAATACTGGATGTGTGGTGTAATTAACAGACACGGGGATTAGTTTATTTATACCTCGTTTTAAGATGCAACACTTCCTCGTGTGTGTGTGTGTGTGTGTGTGTGTGTGTGTGTGTGTGTGTGTGTGTGTGTGGTGTGTGTGTGTGTGTGTGTGTGTGTGTGTGTGTGTGTGTGTGTGGGAGAGAGAGAGAGAGAGAGAAGAGAGAGAGAGAGAGAGAGAGAGAGAGAGAGTGTGTGTGTGTGTGTGTGTGTGTTCCTTTGTCCTTTTGTTTACCGTATTTTCATCTTATGTAATATGGAACATGTTTGCGTGAATGAATCAATGAGTAGTGTGTGTATTTGTGGGTAAGGGCGCGCGTGTTTCTGTGTGCGTTCATGCGCGGGCATATGAGCCGTGTACATTTGCATGAGGATCAAGTTCCACAGACGAAGTAGCTCTGTTTTTATAATTATCTTGATGAAGAAACACAGCGCTTTTCGCAGGCGCAGGCTTTGTTAGTTCCAGAGATCCTGCCCCTACATTAAGATTATTCTCGTTGTAGCTGTAAAAAAAAAAAAAAAGAAAGATTTAGATGCCAGCGTAACAACGATTTGACACGTGTGCGCTATCTTAGCTATGTCTGTGTTCGTGATCACCGTGTTATCTCCTCCCATGTTCCGTTGACGTCACTAAGGGTCTGACGTCATGTTGCAGTTGTCGGCGGCCCACGCCATGGCGCTGAGCATCATCACCTACATCGGATGCAGCGTCACGCTTATCACCCAGGTCATGGCCATCACCGTCTTCACCTGTATCGGGTACGTGCATTTGGACAGGGATAGAGGGAGTATTGGCCCCCACCTGTAAACGTCTTGTGCCCATTAACAAGGGTTAATGTGTTCACCCGCTAGTTACGGTCACGGTCATGCGGCATGTGCATATCATTACACTTTGTGTAATCGTATGTACATACCACACACCTGCACACGCAGACTCACATACACACTCACGCACACGCGTATGCAGGCACACACACTCTCTCTGTCTCTGACTCTGATTCTGACTCCGACTGTCTCTGTCTCTGTCTGTCTGTCTCTCTTTATCTTTCTCGTCT
>CM065738.1:10280751-10285751 GCA_033310375.1 Conus canariensis
AGCTGGTGTGTTCCATTGTGACTGCAATGTGTTTATTTGACAGCTGGTGTGTTCCACTGTGACTGCAATGTGTTTCTTTAACAGCTGGTGTGTTCCACTATGACTGCAATGTGTTTATTTAACAGCTGGTGTGTTCCACTGTGACTGCAATGTGTTTCTTTAACAGCGTGTGTTCCACTGTGACTGCAATGTGTTTCTTTAACAGCTGGTGTGTTCCACTGTGACTGCAATGTGTTTATTTGACAGCTGGTGTGTTCCACTGTGACTGCAATGTGTTTATTTGACAGCTGGTGTGTTCCACCGTGACTGCAATGTGTTTGTTTGACAGCTGGTGTGTTCCACCGTGACTGCAATGTGTTTTTTGACAGCTGGTGTGTTCCACTGTGACTGCAATGTGTTTGTTTAACAGCTGGTGTGTTCCATTGTGACTGCAATGTGTTTGTTTGACAGCTGGTGTGTTCCACTGTGACTGCAATGTGTTTGTTTGACAGCTGGTGTGTTCCACTGTGACCGCAATGTGTTTATTTGACAGCTGGTGTGTTCCACTGTGACTGCAATGTATTTGACAGCTGGTGTGTTCCACTGTAACTGCAATGTATTTGTTGACAGCTGGTGTGTTCCACTGTGACTGCAATGTGTTTTGACAGCTGGTGTGTTCCACTGTGACTGCAATGTGTTTGACAGCTGGTGTGTTCCACTGTGACTGCAATGTATTTGTTTGATAGCTGGTATGTTCCATCGTGGCGGTGCTGCTGCACTACTGGTACAACGCGGTCTTCGTGTGGATGCTGGTGGAAGGCCTGCATCTCTACAGCATGGTCGTCAGAGTCTTCGGCACCGAGCGTTCCAGGATGACCTACTACGTCTGCTTTGGCTGGGGTAGGTCCACCCATCTTTTTGTTTTTCTTTCTTTTTTTTTTAACTTTAGTTCCGTACCTAGTAGCGTTCACACGTGGCCATGAACAACGAGCTTTCGATCAATATTGACAGGGGTTAGCTGGTTCCGCACTCGCAAATATACTTGTTTTCATTCAACACCCATCTTGCGCCGAATTTGATGAGATAAGGGATTGCTCGTTCTTCATTTTCGTTGTCCTGAGTGTTGTTTATCTTGCCTGAAGTAGACATAAGAGGTAGGAAGTTCTCAAAAGTCTTTTGAAAGGATTTTTTTCTCCAATTTCACAGAAAAAAAGAAGTTGAATACATGAGAATTTATTAAAGACAGGAAAAAGTGTCACGGTGCACATTTCTGTTACAATAGGACACAGTTGTGAACTGGGGCATGCTGGGTAACGCACTAGCACTGTAAACTTTAACACACACACGCGCGCGAGTGCACAACACACACACACACACACACACACACACACACACACACACACACACACACACACACACACACACACACACACACACACCACACACACACACACACAAGTTTGTGAAACTACATGAGTACACTGTTTTTTTGTTATACTATGCGAACTTTTAATGTTGTACATCTCCATCATCACTCCAACATTTCTTTGGAAGCTACAGAGGGGTTTGACAAAGTGAAAACGTATCACCATCGGTGTTCTCTTCGTATCTAAACGACCGTGAAAGATGTTTGTTATAGAATGGACATACTGTTTAAAATGTCAATTGTTCAGATCTGGAACTAACTGACTGCATCAGATTTCTTTTGCTGTTTTCCGCTGTTTTCATTACTGTTTTGTTATACACTTTTCACTAAAGGATTGAACGCAGCTTTAAAGACATTGCAAGAAAAGAAGCTCAATGGATTTTGGTTTTAGACTTTAAACGTCCACGTCAGATAGAGCAGTAATTTTCAATTCGCGAGCAAATCGAAGGGATACTTTAAACGTAGTTGTTTTTGTTTTTGTTTTTGCTTTTTTATTTTGTGTTTGTTTTTGTTTGTTTGTTTTTCATCGTAAGCTCATTGGGATGTCTTGGAGTAATCTTGAACCGAACTGGAAGACGTCTTTTCAAGGGAAAAAAGCATGTTTATGATCAAATAGTCAAGGTCTTACATACTTTGTTAATGAATAGCTAGGAATCACCAACTTCCCATCAATGTAGTTTGGGATCTTTTTCAAGCGATGACCATTCTGCGGCTGTGAGATACGGGCTTACAAAGCATGTGGTGATTTTGGAAAAGTTACAACTCAATTAAAATAATGTTTGTATTGATTTAATCAAAGTGCCATGCTCCAGGTCACTCACGAAAACACCAACTAGCTTCTGTTTCAATTAAATTTACAATTATTCGTTTTTGTTAAAATCTTGCGTTACGTAAATGCAAGACAAATCTCTGTCACTCACACACACACACACACACACACACACACACACACACACACACACACACACACATACGCGCGCGCGCGCACGCACGCACGCACGCACGCACGCACGCACGCACGCCACGCACACACACACACCAACTTATGTATTTACATTTTTTTTTCTGTTTCATGTCGTATTTCCTCCCTCCTGTATACCCTTTCCTCCTCCACCCTCACTCCCCGCCCCCAGAGACTTTACTTCAATACCTTTGTGGTTGCCCGTTCGTAGATACACCCCGCCGGAGGAGACACTCCACTGCCGCAGAGACACTTCGGTGGCGTTCAGTTTGCGCCTGTTCTGGTCAAAAGTACACAGAACACTACTTATTAAACCCCCTACCAACGGCACTAATTGCTTGTTCAAATCCCCCTCCAGAGGGTACCACCACTACAATCAGCGACAGTCTCCATGATCTTGTCAGCACCGATAACTCTGACACGCTGTCCGAATGGGCAATGGACTGGAGAGGGAATTTGAAAAAAAAAGGGGGGTGGGGGGAGAGAAAAAGCATGAGGCTACTTCGAGAACAAGCCATAAGGGAAATAGAACTTCAGGCGTTTTTCACAGTGACCAACGAGGCTGAACATGCTGAAAATGATGTTACGAAATTCCGCTCTATTCTGAGACTCCGTGACAGGACTGTACTAGACGTTTCCTTTCTTTATTTTCCGATGTTAGTCAAGCCCGAGAGATACAGACACCTGTTGTGTTGTGCAGGAAATTTGAGCGATATACTCTTAGGGAAGCGCGTACGCATTCATGACCGGGATGAAACTCGACTACGTGGTTCCAGTTTTTCTTATTTCGGTTGTAGCCCATTCAGCTCTGGAAAATCGCCGGCCAGAGGCGAAAAATCCCATGAATGAATGGCTTTGATGGGAATCGAACCCACGATCTCCAAACCTGCAAGTCCATGACACTAACCACTGTACCACGGCAGCCAGTGAATGCACAGCTTTCTGTATCATTTGCGTATCTGGGGCATTCCTTTTTGAATTGAATCTATGAAGCAAAATATTAACTATAATAGAGTATGGCTGTGTTTACTCATATAGAAGCACTTCGCAGGAACGCTCGAAAGTCGTTGGAAGATAATCACGAACATTTCCGGTGTGAAGCCTTGCAAAACAGTTGTCAATGCTATCATTACAGACACTATACAAGTTCATTTCAAAGGGAACATTACACGAATTGGGTCTGTTAATTATTTCTGACACATCTGCTGTTTAAAATTCATGACACTGATATGCAGTAATCTAAAATCCCCGATTAAGAGCCGAAGAAAATTTCGGAGTGAAAGAAATGAATAGCTGTATAAAGAACGCAAATATGAATGTCACTGCTGATAGCATTCTTTAACCACTGAGTGTCCGACACATGACGTAGAACAAAAACAGTCTTTGTCTTTTGAAATACGAAATGTCGCTATCACTTGCAGCAAAATATTGCGTGGAAGAGAGAAAAAAAAAAAGGGACAAAATTAATGAGCCTTCCATTTCCATTTCAAAACACGAAGTTGCACACTCCACTCCCCGCAACCCCCTCTGCTCAGTATGACCCCCCCCCCCCCCCCCCCATTCCCCTGCTCACCGCTACGTCTTTATTTTTCTAAGTAACGGAGTAGCAACGAGTAGGCAAGTGTGATGATGATGATGATGATGATGATGGTGCTGATGACGACGACGACGATGATGATGATGATGATGGTGGTGGTGGTGGTGATGGTGAGGATAACGATGATGATGATGATAATGATGATGATGATGATGACGATGTTGATGATGATGATGGTGATGATGATGATGATGATGGTGATGATGATGATGATGATGATGATGATAGACATTACTACTACTACTACTACTGTCCTTTTGGGAGGGTAATTTCTTAAAACTCATGAAAACACGTGCAAACACAAAGTAGGACAAGGCTTTTCCAACTAAATCGTGGAAAATACAGCGTTTTCAAATCATAACTGGTGCGCCACTGCTTAGTAATTTGTCAACAGTTCGCTGGAAGAATCGATTTTAAAACAAGCTCAGAGGAAAAAGGTCTGAAAGAGACTTCCGAATCTTCTCCACCTTCCCCTCTTCTCCCTCCTGCCCCCTCCCCTACCCCCCCCCCCCTCTCTCTCTCTCTCTCTGTGCTGTTGTTTTCCCATCATCTACCCACTCCCTTTCCTACCCACGTCAACACCATCTCCCACTACTCTTGTGCAAAGATGCCTATGGCTTATATGCATGAAACGTTCTCTCTCTCTCTCTCTCTCTCTCTCTCTCTCTCTCTCTCTCTCTCTCTCTCCTCTCTCTCCTCTCTCTGGAAACAAAATAAACACCTAAACGCCTAAAAAAAAATTCCGTCCCAAGCATTGGCAGATTAGAAATAGCCCGGCCATACCTGTGCTCTGTGTAGCTAATGGTGAGACGTCGCTTCCGCCCCGCCTCTTCCCGCCCCTTCACCACTCCACCCTCTTCCCGCTCCTCTGCTCTGCCACAGTCTCTGGCATCCATTCCCCCACCGTCCACCCCCCATCCCTCTCCTCCCCATGTTTTGTTGTGTGTTGGTTGATGATAGACTATTTCATCATTCTCTCCCAGTCACCTTTTGTTTTTTGATGGTATTATAGGTGTTGAGCGGTGACAGACCCCCCC
>CM065738.1:10290751-10293251 GCA_033310375.1 Conus canariensis
CTCGTGTATCAAAACACCCCACGGAAATTCGAAAGCGTGAACCCAGGTTCACGACAACCGCGAATCCGGCAGTCTACCGACTGAACTATTCCGGTTCTGTGAAGGTTTTGTTGTGATTGTGTCAGTGTTGAATTAAACTGCCCCCTTCCCCCTCCCCCCCCCCCCCCCCCCCCCACACACACACAGTTCTCCTGGGATGGTCCATCCACCCTGTTTGCCACATCACCTCTTGTGGGTGTGAGCGTTGGATGTAATCGCAACCTGGACTAAGGTCAAGGCCATGGGAGAACTGACTGAAACTGGTTACAAAATGAGGCGACTGCAGGCGGAAATCTAAACAAATCTGGAAAATGATAAACAATTAGGTCAATTCTTGCTCCCACGATGAAACAAATACACGCCCATACCTCCGAAGGAATGCTGCTTACGACGGAGCAAGAGTTACCTTACTTGTTTATTGTTTACTGTTTACTGTTCCCTGCCTCATTTCATATTTACTTTCAATTCAATTACATCGAGTTACCTGTATTTATTTCTGTTCGTCAATGTACGTGTCTGACTGTATTCAAGATTGAAAAAGCAGTGCCAGTCTTGAATAAATGTTAATTTGTATTTGTTCATTTCTCCAGTTGTTGCTGTGTAGATGTGTCTGGTGCAGGGTATTATATAGGCAAGTTTGGAGCGTGTTTCTCCACTCCCCCCCCCCCCCCCCCCCCCACGAATCCTTTTTTTGTGTGTGGATGTTTCCTTGTTTGTTCTGTGTGCTCTGTGCTGTCGTATCTGCCAGGTGATTCGTTGTCGTAAGCTGCATTTTGTTGGAGTTATGGGCGTGTATTGATTTCATCGTGGGAGCAAGAGTTACCTTACTTGTTTCTAGATTAAATCTTGACAAGTTTAAGTAACCCATCCGCCAGCCACGAACAAACGAACCATAAGACAAAACACGATGCGCTTCGACCCCCAAGGTCTTCTTCAGGCAAGATAAACCACACTCAGGACAACGGAAATGAGAAACGAGCAATCACTTATCTCGTCAAATTCAACGCCCTTCTTGCACCGAATTTGACGAGATAAGTGATTTCTCTTTCTCTTTTTTTTCCCTTTTGTTGTTGTTGTTGTGTGTTGTTGTCTTGAGTGATGTTTATCTTGCCTGAAGAAGACCTAGGAGATCAAAACGCGTCGTGTTTTGTTTTGTGATTCGTTTGTTCCTGTTTGACGGATGTATCATTTAAACTTTTTAAGATTTGACTGAAGCTGACTTTGGCTGTTGCAGCTGCTGGCTCTCCACCCAGAGAAACACCATCTGGTCATTTGTGGGACCGGCCTTGGCCATCATCATTGTAAGTATGAATTCATTAATTACGCCTAGGGCTGTCCGTAGCAGGCAGGGTACGATCGGGGGTTAGGGATGCGGATTGGAATCATTGATGGAGAATTGTTAAAATTGTTAACTCTTTTTTTTGTTTTTGTTTTCAGATGCAGTTTTCCGCCCTCTTCTTTTCATCCCCCATCTCCTCTTTCTCTTCCACCTCCACACCGCTACCCCCCCCCCCCACCCCCCCACCCCACCCTCACCCCCGTCCTTAAAAAAATAAATAAATAAAACCCATAGAAGAAAAGCGGACTCACCTGCTTTTCTTTCATTTTTTTTCTTTTAAATCTTTTACTGTCCTCCTGTGTGTGTTCTTGGTCTCTCTCTCTCTCTCTTTCTCTCTCTCTCTTTCTCTCTCTCTTTCTTTCATTCATTCGATGATTCTGTGATGTGTGTTAATACCATTACTGACTTTTCGATTCAGCACATCTTACTTTTTTCTTTTATTTACTATTGTTCTTGCTGTTGTTTCTTATCGTGGCTTCTATGGGCAGGTTAATCTGGTCATCCTGGCCGCAGTGGTCAAGATCGTTATGGCTTCCGCCAAGCTGGATAAGCACGGGGAGTTCGATCACATCAGGTATGCTTTTTTTCTCTGGCTGTCTGTCTGTCTCTGTCTCTGGGCTCTGCCTCTTTCTGCTGCTGCCGTTAAAACACTACTACTACTACTGCTGCTGCTACTGCTACTACTACTACCCCCACTACTACTACTACCATCAGTGCGACTGGGACTACTACTACCACCACCACTGCTACTATTACTACTGCTGCTGCTGCTGTTGCTACACTACTACTACTGCTACTACTACTACTACCACCACCACCAGTGCGACTACTACAACTACTACTACCACTACCACCACCACCACCACCACCACCACTACTACCACTACTACTACTACTACTACTACTACTACTACTACTACTACTACTACTACTACTACTACTACTGCTGCTGCTGTTGTTGCTGCTGCTGCTGCTGCTAGTACTAGTACTGCTACTACCACTACTTCTACTACTGCCGCTTCTAGTTTGTTGCTTTATAATTCAAATTATCTACGAACGAAATCATGAACAACGCAGAGAGCAGAAAACAGTGAATAACAAACAATAAGAGCATCTCTTGCT
>CM065738.1:10298251-10308251 GCA_033310375.1 Conus canariensis
TCTAGGTCCCTTTTCCATCTCATTTGTTCCGACTGTTAAACTGATCAACTGACTGATCGAAGAGATTGGTCGAAGATCTTATATATACCACACAATACAATTTCGATATTGTTGACAGTGTAAGTCATTAAAATCCCATTGACATCAGCAGATGCTGCGGTCTAAGGCGCCAGACTCAAGACTGCTGTCTTCCGCTCTATTGGTGGGGAGTGTTCTGGTCCACGAATGTGGGCGTGGGTTCGAATCCCACTTCTGACAACTTTTTATTTTTTTATTATTTTTTTATTGATTCGCTGCTGTCTAAACTAATTTTCTTTACTAAGACATAAACCGATTAACAGAAAATTACATAAATCACTTAACGAAATATCAATTTTTTTATCTTCTTGAATGAATCAATCAACCAAACAAAAGATTTATACATTGTTCGTTATGGTCGAGAACAATTATACCACCACCAACAACAGCAGGAATATCAACAACAACAACAGCAACAACAACAACAACAACGACAGACAACTATAATAACAATAATAATAATAAGAACGATAAGGATGATAACAATAATAATGATAACAACAACAACGATAATAATTATAATATTAACAAAAAAAATGATGATGATAAAGATAACGATAATAATGGTGCGGGGGGGGGGGGGGGGGAGAGGAGGAGAGAGAGAGAGAGAGAGAGAGAGAGAGAGAGAGAGAGAGAGAGAGAGAGAGAGAGAGAGAGAGAGAGAGAGAGAGAAATGTTTATTTACGAGGAAAATAGATAGGCTCTCGTGTTCCTTTTAGGCTGTGTACATAGTGGACCCGGACCAGGCCGTGTTTTGCACGGCCTTGCGCCGCCCGTCCGGGAGAAAAAAAAAAAAACAAAAAAAACCCTGCTCCGGTTCATCTCTATTCCAACTTCTGGCGACGGCCAAAGCTGTGCATAGAGCACCCGGCCCGACCCGTGTGATGAGAGCCGTGATTTGCCGGTCGTGCAACCGGGTGGGTCCGGGTCCACTTTGCACGTAGCCTTACACCCAGTCTTTATCCTGTGCAGACACAGTGATACAGAATATTTTTTTTAAGCTGTGAAAGGATGAAGCAGAGAGAGAGAGGGAGAGAGGAGAGAGAGGAGAGAGAAGAGAGAGAGAGAGAGAGAAGACAGACAGACAGACAGACAGACGAGAAGAAGGGGAGAGAGAGAGAGAGAGAGAGAGAGAGGAGAGAGTTGAAAAAGAGGAAGAAAGCAAGAAAAAATCAGAATAGTGACCACAAAAATGGAAGAAAGAAAGAAATTAAGTAAAGGACCAAAAACGGTCAAATGCATTGAAGAAGCCAACATACTAAAAAAAAGAAAAAAAAAAAGTCATGCCCCGAGTGAGGATCGAACTCACGACCTTCAGATCGCTCTGCTTCAGTGATTATGAGACTGACGCGCTACCTACTGCGCTATCGAGGCACTGACACAGGGCACAGGATTACTGAGAAAGAGACTAGGAAGAAACACATATAGGCCTACTACGAACTGTTCATTGCCCACTGGGGTAGAGAAAAAACACTATAGTTGTTGTGCAAACATATTCACTTACCAGCCTTATAATTAGACTAGCACCCCTTAATGAAACAAATTATAACCTTCTTCGAAGATGAAGGAACTAAGCCGTGAGAAGTTGCATGAGTGTCTAAACTTTGCTTCTATCTATCTATCTATCTGTATATCCGTCTGTCTATGTGTCCGTCTATCTGTCCTAGTTGTATATCTGTCTATCCTATCTGTCTGTCTGTCTGTCTGTCTATCTATCAAAAATCTGCATTTAAATCTAGGCCCCTTTCCCACCTCATTCATTCCGACTGTTAAACTGATCAGACGGATCAGAGAGAGAGGAGAGAGAGAGAGAGAGAGAGAGAGAGAGAGAGAAGGAGAGAGAGAGACAGAGAGAGAGAGAGGGGGAGGGGGGGGGAGAGAGAGAGAGAGAGAGAGAGAGAGAGAGAGAGAGAGAGAGAGAGAGAGAGAGGAGAGAGAGAGAGAGGGGTTCTTGATTTAAGGAGAAAATAGATTTATACCCAGTCCTTACCCCGAATAGATCCAGCGATGAAGAATTTTGTTTAGAAAAAAAAAAAGCGTAAAAGGATACAGCTGAGAGAGAGGAGAGAGAGAGAGAGAGAGAGAGAGAGAGAGAGAGAGAGAGAGAGAGAGAGAGAGAGAGAGAGTTGAAAAAGGAAGAAAACAAGGAAAAAAATCAGAATTGAGAGAGAGAGAGAGAGAGAGAGGGAGAGACAAAGGCAGTGAGAGAGAGAGAGAGAGAGAGAGAGAGCGAGAGAGAGAGAGAGAGAGAGAGAGAGAGAGAGACAAAGGCAGAGAGAGAGAGAGAGAGAGAGAGTCAAAAACTTTATTACTCAAGGATAGAGATTTTAGGCAGTGCCTATTCTTCCAATCTGTCCTTGCTATTCTACAACATTCAACTAAACAGACTGCACATATTAATAATGACAGAAACAATGAAGAATATAGCAACATTATAATATTAACAATAACAATAGTAATAAGAATAATAATTATAGAATTTAAAAAAAATTCCATTACAAAATTACACAAACATAATCAGACACGTACGCACGCGCGCTCACATGCATGCACACGCCCACACATACACGCACGCACGCGCACACCCACATCCACACCCCTCCCCCCACATACATACACAAACACACACACACACACACACACACACACACACACACACACACACACACACGCACGCACCACACACACACACACACACACACACACACACACACACACACACACACACACACACACCACACAATTTTCATTAGCTAATATAGAGGCAAGCATAAAAGTAGGGCGTTGAGACTATGACCAAAAGGTTAGATTTATTGTTCAAGTAAATGTTAAAGTATTGCTGATTTGAAGGACGGCAGTGATTGACATGTTTTGGCAGACGGAGGAAGAGAGTTCCACACAGACGGACCAAAAAATGCAAAACTAGATTTGAACAAATCAATGCGGACACGTGGTAAAATGTAATTATTTGAATCATATCGTGTTGTTGCCATTTGGATAAATTCAGCAAGATATGTTGGCGCCATGTTTGCATGGACTTTAAACATTAGTACTGCCTTATTATAGGTCAGTTGGCTCTGCAGTGGTAACATCATTAGTTTTGCGAATTTGCCCGTGGTTGATAGAGACTTGTCGGGAAGAATCAGCTTAATTCCCCGTCTATGCATAGAGTTGATCTTTTTTATGTGATTTTCACTGGCACCACTCCAGACAGTGGACGCATAGTTGATGTGAGAAAGGCAATGGGCTTCAAAACATAATTTCCGGATGTGTGGTTCAACATAATAACTGAGTTTATTGAGTAAAAACAAATTGCGAGCCAACTGTTTGCAAACATGATTTATATGTGATTGCCATTTAAAGTTCTCATCAATGATCACGCCTAAGACATGCTGTTCGGTAACCTGCTCGATCAAGGTTTCACTCATTTTTAGGCTCAGCATAAGATGCTGTCGTTGGTGTTTCTGTCTCGATGCTAGGACCATACATTTTGTTTTGTGCGGATTAAGGACCATTCAGTTTTGGCTGCACCATTCTAAGACATCAGTTATACTTTGTTGTAACGATATTTGTACACACATGATGTTTGTATCACTACAGTGAAGAGAACTATCGTCAGCGAACAGATCACAGATGACATCATTGTGAGATATGTGCATCGGTAGGACATTTATAAAAATACAGAAGAGAAGAGGTCCAAGGACAGAGCCTTGTGGAACGCCACAGCTCACTATTCCTTCAGAGGAATAAGTACCGTTTAAGTAAACACGTTGGGTCCTGTTTTCAAGATATGACTGAAAGAAGGTGACTACTGCCGGATTTTGAACATATGCAGTCATTTTTTTTTAATAATATGTTGTGGTCTACAAGATCAAAGACTTTTTTAAAATCGAGGAAAACAGTTCCAGTTAGTTTTCTTTCGTTGATGGCTGATAGCCATGTATCACAGAGGCGTGTTAAGGCGGTGTGGCATGAGTGATTTCGACGAAAGCCTGACTGAAATGGGTGGAACAGTTTGTGATGTTCCATATGTTTAGTTAGGTGTTTGTGAACATGCATCTCAAGAGGTTTCGATACAACGGATAAAAGAGATATTGGTCTAAAATTGTTTAAATCAGTGAGATCTCTTGATTTGGGTATGGGAATGACTTTTGCTGCCGTTAGACCACATGGGAAGACATTCTGATCAATACACAAATTATAAACATACGAAAGGGTATCAACAAAGTAAGGTAGAGCAAGCTTGAGTATAGAAGCATTTAAGTTATCTGGACCCATTGCTTTTTTATTTTTAAGTTTTGAAATTAAGGAACCAACTTCATTAATAGCAAGCAAGGGGATGCTAAATGAATCTCTAGTATTTAATCGTTCTTGACAAAACGATTGGAGAACAGCTGGAGTCTCATATCGATTAAAGAATGTGACACTGGCAGCCGTTTGTACTGATTCAGTTACCTGAAGGAAATGATTGTTGAAAGTGTTAGCAGACCACACAGTCGCAGTATTATCTGATTTCTTTCTCGACTTGTCAGTTATTTCATTAACAGCACGCCATAATGATGCTGTATCCCTGTTTGCGTTTATCAGTTTCCTAAAATGCTCAGATTTTGATTTTCTAACCAGATCTGATACTCCGTTTCTCTGCTTTTTATATTCATCTACTTTTTTTGCGGTTTTAAGTGCATCCCTTAGTGCCATTTCTATAATAATGTCTTTTGTCAGCCAGCTGGGAAGTACTCTGTGTTTTACCCTTTTTCTTCTAAGTGGGGCATATTTATCAACGATTGAGAGAAAGATATTATACCAGGTATTATACGCTTCATTTGGATCTGTGTAATTGAGTACACTGTAGAAAGGAGCTAAGCTTAAGTCGAGGAAAAATTCATCCTTACTGAAATTTTTGAAGCAGCGATATTGAATGGTTGTGTGGCCCTTATTCTGTTGCTTTGGAAGTTTACAAGACCAAGTGCACAAAATGAGACAGTGGTCGCTTATGCTTTTGTTGCCCACTGTTATATTGGATACCATGGCTTTGTTGTTCGTGTAGATATGATCCAGCAATGTAGAAAATGTCTTTGCGATTCTAGTTGGATTATGAATAAGCTGATGCAAGCCAAAGAGTGTGGTGGTCGCATCCCAGGCAGGCTGCCGTTTTAACCGATCAAAGTTAAAATCACCGAGAAGAATGACATTTGGATAGCTCTTATATACATCATCCATCATGTGTACAAAGTTGTCATACCAAAGGAAAGTGGCAGCGGGATTCCTGTACACATATCCAACTAGAAGAGGGGCTGAGTCGGAGGGTTTTACCTGCAGCCACATGCATTCAACATTATCAGGCTCAAGAGAGGAGAGAGAGAGAGAGAGAGAGAGAGAAGAGAGAGAGAGAGAGAGAGAGAGAGAGAGAGAGAGAGTTGAAAAAAGGAAGAAAGCAAGAAAAAAATCAGAATTGGAGAAGAGAGAGAGAGAGAGAGAGAGAGAGAGAGGAGAGAGAGAGAGAGAGAGAGAGAGAGAGTTGAAAAAAGGAAGAAAGCAAGGAAAAAAAAATCGGAATGAGAGAGAGAGAGAGAGAGAGAGAGAGAGAGAGAGAGAGAGAGAGAGACAGACAGACGACGTCAGAGAGAGAGAGAGAGAGAGAGAGAGGAGAGTTGAAAAAGAGGAAGAGAGCAAGAAAAAAAAATCAGAATAGTGACCACAAAAATGGAAGACAGAAAGAAATTAAGTACAGGACCAAAAACGGTCAAATGCATTGAAGAAGCCAACATACTAAAACAAAAAAACAACAACAAACAAAAAAAAAAAAGGTCATGACCCGAGTGAGGATCGAACTCACGACCTTCAGATCGCTTTGCTTCAATGATTATGAGACGGACGCGCTACCTACTGCGCTATCGAGGCACTGACAAAGAGGCACAGGATTACTGAGAAAGAGACTAGTAAGAAACACATACACTACAAACTGTTCATTGCCCGCTGGGGTAAAATAAATCACTATAGTTGCTGTGCAAACATATTCATTTACCAGCCTAATAATATATGACTATCGCCCCTTACTGAATCAAATTATAACCTTCTTCGAAGATGAAGGAACTAAGCCGTGAGAAGTTGCATGAGTGTCTAAACTTTGCTTTTATCTATCTATCTATCTATCTATCTATCTATCTCTCTCTCTCTCTCTCTCTCTCTCTCTCTCTCTCTCTCTCTCTCTCTCTCTCTCTGTACATTTGTCTGTCTATGTGTCTCTCCATCTGTCTATCTGTCTGTCTGTCTGTCAAAAATCTGCATTTATATCTAGGCCCCTTTTCCACCTCATTTGTTCCGACTGTTAAACTGATCAGCTGACTGATCGAAGAGATTGGTCGAAGATCTTATCTATTCCCACATAATACAATTTCGATATGTTGACAGTGTAAGTCATTAAAATCCCATTGACAGCAGCAGATGTCAGGATGGCCGAGTGGTCTAAGGCGCTAGACTCAAGACTGCTGTCTTCCGCTCTATTGGCGGGGAGTGTTCTGGTCCACGAATGTGGGCG
Organism: Conus canariensis; assembly: GCA_033310375.1. Classification (NCBI taxonomy): domain Eukaryota; kingdom Metazoa; phylum Mollusca; class Gastropoda; order Neogastropoda; family Conidae; genus Conus; species Conus canariensis. The sequence continues at coordinate 10,304,868 of CM065738.1, forward strand.
TGGGTTCGAATCCCACTTCTGACAATTTTTTTAAAAAATTGATTCGCTGCTGCCTAAACTAATTTTCTTTACTAAGAAATAAACCGATTAATAGAAAATCACATGAATCACTTAACGAAATATCAGGTTTTTTAATTTTCACGAATTAATCAATCAACTAAACAAAAGATCCATACATTAACTGAAATAATCTGTTGATTAAGTGATCAATAATTCAAACGTTGATAAAATGATCAATTGTGCACTGGAATTTTGATGAATAAGTTTGAGATCGTTCGTAATTTTACATTGTTCGTTATGGTCAAGAAAAATACCACCACCACCACTAACAACAGCAAGATCATCATCATCATCAACAACAACAACAACAACAACAACGACAACTATGATAATAATAAGAAGAACGATAATGATGATAACAGTAATAATGAAAACAACAACAACAACGATATATAATAATTTTAATACAAAAAAGTAATGATGATAAATGATATAATGATAATGGTGGGAGAGAGAGAGAGAGAGGAGAGAGAGAGAGAGAGAGAGAGAGAGAGAGAGGAGAGAGAGAGAGAGACTTTGACACTTTTTTTTGATACTTTGATATTTTATTGTCATTACTAAAGAGGTCTTTTGACAAGGGGAGAGGGGGTAACAGAACAATAACATTTCCCTCTTCCTTTCCTGCAAACAAATAGTACGCATTCATTCCTAGAGTGCATTAAATTAATCAAAGGTTAACAAAAACAAATAAATTTGTAACATTTCCTTATGTCCTCACCCACAGGAGAGAGAGAGAGAGAGAGAGAGAGAGAGAGAGAGAGAGAGAGAGAGAGGAGAGAGAGAGAGAGAGAGAGAGAGAGATGTTTATTTACGAGGAAAATAGACAGGCGCTCGTGTTCCTTTTAGGCTGTGTACATAGTGGATCCAGACCAGGTCGCGTTTTGCACGGCCGTGGGCCGCCCGTCCGGGAGAACAAAAACAAATAAAACTGCCCGGGTTCATCTCTGTTCCAACTTACTGGCGATGGCCAAGGCTGTGCAAACGAGCACCCTGCCCGACCCGTGTGGTTAGAGCCGTGACTTTGCCGGTCATGCAACCGGGTGGGTCCGGGTCCACTTTGCACGTAGCCTTACACCCAGTCTTTATCCTGTGCAGACACAGTGATACAGAATATATTTTTTAAGCTGTAAAAGGATGAAGCAGAGAGAGAGAGAGAGAGAGAGAGAGAGAGAGAGAGAGAGAGAGAGAGAGAGAGAGAGAGAGAGAGAGAGTTGAAAAAAATAGGAAGAAAGCAAGAAAAAAATCAGAATAGTGACCACAAAAATGGAAGAAAGAAAGAAAGTACAGGACCAAAAACGGTCAAATGCATTGAAGAAGCCAACATAATTTTAAAAAAAAAGAAAAAAAAAAAGTCATGCCCCGAGTGAGGATCGAACTCACGACCTTCAGATCGCTCTGCTTCAGTGATTATGAGACTGACGCGCTACCTACTGCGCTATCGAGGCACTGATAAAGGGGCACAGGATTATTGAGAAAGAGACTAATAAGAAACACATATACTACGAACTGTTCATTGCCCAGTGGGGGTAAAAAAAAACACACACACACACAAAAAAACCAACAAAAATCACATAGTGGTTGTGCAAACATATTCATTTACCAGCCTATCAATGTATGACTATCACCCCTTAATCAATCACATCATAACCTTCTTCGAAGATGAAGGAACTAAGCCGTGAGAAATTGCACGAGTGTCTAAACTTTGCTTCTATCTATCTATCTATCTATCTATCTATCCGTCTGTCTATGTGTCTATCTATCTGTCCTAGTTGTATATCCATCTATCGTATCTGTCTGTCTGTCTGTCTATTTATCTGTCTATCTATCAGAAATCTGCATTTAAATCTAGGCCCCTTGTCCACCTCATTCATTCCGACTGTTAAACTGATCAGACGGATCAGAGAGAGAGAGAGAGAGAGAGAGAGAGAGAGAGAGAGAGAGAGAGAGAGAGAGAGAGAGAGAAGAGACAGAGACAGACAGAGAGAGAGGAGGAGGAGAGAGAGAGAGAGAGAGAGTTCAAAAGAAGAGGAAGAAAGCAAGAAGAAAAAAGTCAGAATGAGAGAGAGAGAGAGAGAGAGAGAGAGAGAGAGAGAGAGAGAGAGAGTTAAAAAAAGAAGAAAGCAAGAAAAAAAATCAGAATTGAGAGAGAGAGAGAGAGAGAGAGAGAGAGAGAGAGAGAGAGAGAGAGAGAGAGAGAGAGAGAGAGGAGAAAGAAGAAGAGACAGCAGAATCAGAGAGAGAGAAGAGAGAGAGAGAAGAGAGAGAGAGAGAGAGAGAGAGAGAGAGAGAGAGAGAAGAGAGACAGAGAGGAGAGAAAGAGAGAAAGAGAGAGAGAGAGAGAGAGAGAGAGAGGGAGTGAAAAAAGGAAGAAAGCAAGAAAAAAAAAATCAGAATGAGAGAGAGAGAGAGAGAGAGAGAGAGAGAGAGACAGACAGACAAAGAGAGAGAAAGAGAGAGAGAGAGAGTGATAAATAGGAAGAAAGCAAGAAAGAAATCAGAGAAGTGACCACAAAAATGGAAGGAAGAAAGAAAGAAAGTAAGTACAGGACCAGAAAACGGTCAAATGCATTGAAGAAGCCAACATACTAAAACAAAAACAAAAACAAAAACAAAAAACGACCTTGCCCCGAGTGAGGATCGAACTCACGACCTTCAGATCGCTCTGACTTCAGTGATTATGAGACTGACGCCTACCTACTGCGCTATCGCAGGCACTGACAAAGAAGCACAGGATTACTGAGAAAGAGACTAATAAGAAACACATATACTACGAACTGTTCATTGCCCACTGGGGGTAAAAAAACAACAAACAAACAAAAAAAAAACGATAGTTGTTGTGCAAACATATTCATTTACTAGCCTAAACAAAGTATGACTATCACTCCTTAATGAATCAAATTATAACCTTCTTCGAAGATGAAGAAACTAAGCCGTGAGAAGTTGCATGAGTGTCTAAACTTTGCTTTTATGTATCTACCTATGTATCTATGTATCTATCTATCTGTCTGTCTGTCTGTCCATCTGTCTATCTGTATATCTGTCTATCTGTCTGTCTATCTATCTGTCTATCTATCAAAAGCCTGCATTTATATCTCGGCCTGCTTTTCCACCTCATTTGTTCCGACTGTTAAACTGATCAACTGACTGATCGAAGAGATTGGTCGAAGATCTTATATACTTCCACACAGCCAGACTCAAGACTGCTGTCTTCCGCTCTATTGGCGGGGAGTGTTCTGGTCCACGAATGTGGGCGTGGGTTCGAATCCCACTTCTGACAACTTTTTTTTTTTTTAATTGATTCGCTGCTGCCTAAACTAATTTTCT
>CM065738.1:10318251-10325751 GCA_033310375.1 Conus canariensis
GAGTAGATTAGGTGGAAAATAGATAACCAGACGACAACAAGCGATGAAGAATATTAAAAAAAAGAAAGTAGGATACAGTGAGAGAGAGAGAGAGAGATGAGAGAGAGAAGAGAGAGAGAGAGAGAGAGAGAGAGAGAGAGAGAGAGTGAAAAGAAGAGAGAAAAAAGGAAAGAGAGAGAGAGAAAATGAATGAATGAGAGAGAGAGAGGAGAAGAGGAGAGAGAGGAGAGAGAGTGAAGAGAAGCAGAAAAAAATCAATTGAGAGAGAGAGAGAAAGAGAGAGAGAGAGTGAGAGGAGAAGTTAAAAAGAAAGAAAAGCAAGAAAAAAAAATCAGAATGAGAGAGAGAGAGAGAGAAGGAGAGAGAGGAGAGAGAGAGAGAGAGAGAGAGAGAGAGTTGAGAAAAGAGGAAGAAAGCAAGAAAGAAATCAGAATAGTGACCACAAAAAATGGAAGGAAGAAAGAAAGAAAGTAAGTACAGGACCAAAAACGGCCAAATGCATTGAAGAAGCCAACATACTAAAAAAAAAGAAAAATAATAAAAAAAAAAATCCTGCCCCGAGTAGGATCGAACTCACGACCTTCAGATCGCTCTGCTTCAGGTGATTATGAGACTGACGCGCTACCTACTGCGCTATCGAGACACTGACAAAGCTGCACAGAATTACTGAGAAAGAGACTAGTTAGAGACACATCTGCTGCAAATCGTTCATGGCCCAGTGAGAAAAAAAATCACGATAGTTATTATGCACAGAGTCAAATACCAGTCCAATAATTCATAACTGTCAGCCCTTGATTAATCAGATTATAACCTTATTTGAAGACGAATATCATGTCAGTGGATTAATCATCCATGGAAAGAAGCCAAGCCATGAGAAGATGTATGAGTGTCCAAACTTTGCTTTCATCTATCTATCTATCTATCTATCTATCTATCTATCTATTATCTATCTATCACTATCTATCTATCTAGGCCCTTTTTCCATCTCATTTACTCCGACTGTTATAATGTTATTTATGTTATGAATAAACCGAAAATTTGCAGTCTACTTATTGAGTGTTGGTGGTTTTTACTATTCAGTTAAAGTGATCAACTGAGTGATCAGAGAGACTGATGGGAGATGTTATATACCCCCACAGAATGCCACCTTCCATGATATATTGTCAAGGGTAAGTCATTAAAATCCCATTGACATCAGCAGATGTCAGGATGGCCGAGCGGTCTAAGGCGCCAGACTCAAGACTGCTATCTTCCGCTCTGTGGGCGGGGAGTGTTCTGGTCCACGAATGTGGGCGTGGGTTCGAATCCCACTTCTGACAATTTTTTTTTTTTTTTTTGGTATTAATTCACTGCTGCCTAAACTCATTTTCTTTACTTAAGACATAAACCTATCAATACAAAATTTCATGCATAATTCACACGACGAAATGTCATTTTTTTTCTTCTTCATGAATCAGTCAATCAACGGAACAAAACGTTCATGCATAAATTGATATATATGTTGATTAAGTGATCAATAATTCAAACGTTGATGAAATGATCAATTGTTCACTGAATTTTTGATGAACAGGGTAAGATTGTTCGTGATTTTTAATTATTAATTATGCTCAGGAACAACAACAGCAACAACAATACCGATGATAATAATGATAATCATAATGATGATAATGATGATGATGATGATGATGATGATGATATGATGATGATGATAATAATAATAATAATGATAACAACAACAACAACAACAAGGCGAAAAGAAACAGACAAAAGAAGAAGAGATAATAGAAATTAAAAAAAAAAAAATCATGCCCCGAGTGAGGATCGAACTCACGACCTTCAGATCGCTCTGCTTCAGTGATTATGAGACTGACGCGCTACCTACTGCGCTATCGAGGCACTCGAAGGGTGTTACAGAGATAACGAGAATGAGACTCAGCGTTAACGCACATAGACCACAAAGTTTTGTTTATTAAAAGAAAAAGAAATAGAGGAGTTGGGGGGGGGGGGGGGATGGGTGGGGTCAGGGATAAGAGGGGGTGGTGAAGGGAGGAGGGTGGGAAGGGGGGCGGAAGAGGAAATACGAACTACGCATGTTATCACTTTCCAGACAAAGACACCCACTATTTCTGGGACAGGAAAAATGAAATAATTTGAAAATATTTTAGTTCTGAGGTCCAGCCTTTAATTACCGATGCTGGCCTTGATTGTAAGGAAGATAAGTGGATTGTAAACGGCAAAAGGTTAGTTACAAGTTGCATGGATCACTCAAACTTGGTCTTCCTTGTTTTAAATGGTTTTCCCCCTCATCTTCTCTCTCTCTCTCTCTCTCTCTCTCTCTCTCTCTCTCTCTGCCGGCCATGGCGTGGTGCGTGCCGGCCGGCGGCATGCAGGAGCTGTAGGGCCTAGTTAGATGTGTCGGCTGTAGGTTACACCACCCATGATGCCAGCCATGGGGCCAACTACTCGATCCATGACCCAAGACACCGGTATATTTGTGTGCGGGGGTAACCTCGAGCAGATAGCAGATACGCTTGATCCAATACAGAAAACAGTTACCTGTGTTAAACAATGTATGCCCCATTGGAGGTTTGCACTACATCACAGGTATATGGGGAAATACATACCTAAAGGAGTGAAATGCACATGGAAAAATTACCGTGCACAACACAAAGAATATGACTGCTCTGAAGACTTTACTACAATCTCTCCAATTCCCTCTGACCTCTGCCAATCTACCATAGAGATGAGATCAGAGGAAGTCAAGATTCTTAAAATACATGTATACTATACAACGGGTACCATTCTTATACAAGGCAAAGCATGTCTACAGTGGGTCGATGAGGAGTTCGACAGGCTGCGTACTATTGTACACACACTGGGTGTGACTGCGTGCTCTGACCCACTCTCCATCACACACATATGCGTGCCAGACATGGAAGCAGCGACGGCCGGCGCGAAAGGCGTTGGGGGGTGTGCAGTGGATGAGACTAACACTGGTGCGACCGTGAAAGAAGACACGCGCTGTGTGCTTATCCCGCCAATTACACGGGCAGAAAGCAGTGAAGAGGAAGGAGATACAGACCGCCCTTTGACCGCTCCATCCTGCCAACACTCAGCATCCCCCCCCACTCCCCGCCCCTTCACCAGCTTAAGGCCTGCTCTTCTCACCCAGTGACAGAACCTCCTCCCTCCACTGCCCCTTCATTGAGCCCATCTTCCGTCACCGTTCCAGTCGGCGTTAGTGCACAGGCTTCACAGTCCCCCACTTCTACTGATAATTCACCCCCCTCCTCACCATCCTCCACTGTAACCCCTGCCCCACCTGACTCAGTCATGCCCCTCCCCTCTCCCAAACAAGACACCACTTTCACGGCAGTTACTGAAAGCGTTAGCAGAGACACCACCACAGACACTGAAAACGTTTCCAGTGACAAAGACGGTGACCAAGCTTCAAAGCCAGGGAACATGCCAGATGTGTGCTGCTGCCATGATGACTGTGTGTCCAAGGCAGAGTTTTTACAAACAACACAATCCCTACAAGCTGAAGTTTCAGCCCTTCGTGCAGCACTGCAAGAAGCAAGACAGACATTTAAGATTGACATAGATGCCATCACCACTCAGTTACTGCACTTACAAGCCCAAAACACACAAAAACCTCTTCCCCGCTCCTCAAATCACAAACTTCCCTCCAAGACTACATCCTCCAAACCACCCTCCCCCAAATCATCCATCCCCAAATCATCATCTCCCATATTGCCCACCCCGCCGAATGCCACTGCCACAGAGAGCAATGCTGACAGTGGACACGCGCAGGCAAAGCAGACTCCACAGCAGTGTCTGAGTCCCTCAGTCAGCAGACCTCCACCCCCAACCCTCTCCAACATGTCAGTGTCACTAAGGACACCATCCCCAACCCTCTCCAACATGTCAGTGTCACTAAGGACACCACCCCCAACCCTCTCCAACATGTCAGTGTCACTAAGGACACCACCCCCAACCCTGTCCAGCATGTCAGTGTCACTAAGGACACCACCCCCAACCCTCTCCAACATGTCAGTGTCACTAAGGACACCACTACCATTCTGCTGGGGGATGATGTAGTGAAAGGGGTGGATCCCTCCCGATCCTCACCTCCCAACAGCAAGCCCCAAAAAGTGTGTGTCAGTGACCTGACAGTGACCCAGCTGACTGAGTGGCTCAGTGGCCAGACACCCTCAACTACCGTGAGACTGGCTGCAGTTCATGTTGGGATCCACGACTGTGCACAAGTCCAGGACTCAGCAGACAGTGCCATCAGCAGTGACAAGTGGAAAGACCTTCTTTCCCAGTGCCGGAGGGTCTTTCCCAAAGCGTCACTGCTAGCTTCTGCTATCATGCCTGCCAGAGGACGACACCCCTTCAATCCAGTCATTCTCAACAGCAACAGGAACCTGCAGCAGGTTTGTGACGGCGTGGGTGTGCACTACAGGGACCACACTGCTGTCTTCACCACCAGCAGTGGTGCACCCAGAATGGCATTGTACCAAAATGCCATTCTGCCAACGAGGAAAGGGACAGCACGCCTTGCTGAAAATCTGTTTGCTAGGAAACAGGCAGACAGCATCGGCACAAAGAGGGGCAGTGACCACAGGCCTCGCCCCACTGGACGTCTCTCCACTTCCCCCTTCTTGCATCACCGCTCCATTCCTCCTCCCGTCCATTCACCTACTCCACGCATGTTACCAACAAAAATCACACATCACAGTCCTCTCAACCCGAGAACCCTCCTACTCTTCCCCATTCTCCGGCCGACCCACACTACTCGGAAGTCTTTCCTCCCCTCCCTACCACCACTCTAAACCCCACCCACCCACTCCGACGACCGGACAGTAAGCCCTCTACCACGCGGGGAACTAATTCGTATGGTAGTAGAGAGACCTACACTTCACCTCCACAACCACCACCCATGATGCCACCGCCTATGTATCCTTCTATGTTCTTCCCTTCTTTTCCTCGTAGCTTCCCACCTGCTTTTTGGCAGTGGCCACACTTCATGCCAATGCCACCAAACTATGGCCAGTTCTAAACTTGAATCAGTGTGTGTGTGTGTGTGTGTGTGTGTGTGTGTGTGTGTGTGTGTGTGTGTGTGTGTGTGTGTGTGTGTGTGTGAGTGTGTTGCGTGTGCGTGTGTGCTATATGTATATATACACTAGTGTGGAAAGTGCAGAGTTTGAACTATATGCATCTGCCAATGTGGACTGTGTAATTCCGAATCTGATGACCATCTGATAAGCTGAGAAGAAAAAGTGGTTGCGAACTACATTATTAGCATTTCTGAAGAAAGCAAGACTTTTATATCATAGTTTTATTGTACCTGAATGGTGTGTGAGCACGCTCAGAAACCTGTGGTGTGGATAAAGCTTCGGTGACACTTGCCACAAGCGTGTTACGTAACTTTGTGAATTTAACTTTTGTGCTTTTTCATATTCATTATCCTTTTTCATTGAGCATTGTTGGATTTGGTGTGTAAGTGTGTTGTATCACACTTATTTGTAGTTTTGACTTGCTTGTTTCTCATTTTCATTATCCTTTTGAATTGAAGATAGTTGTTGTGTGTGTATACCATACGGACACATTGAGTTTGTATTCAAGTGTATCCTTGCTATATTTGTTTTAGTTGCACAAATGGTGCAATCATCTTCAAAGTGGCCACAGGAAGACGGACTACGTATTGGACATCTTAATATAAACCGTATACAAAACAAGTTACAGGAGGTACCCACTATACTGTATAATCAAGACAAACCCTTTCATATATTTGGCTTCACTGAATCAAGACTTTCAGATATTGTCCCTGATGCCACTGTCTTAATCTCTGGCTACAATATTGTACGCAGAGATCCCACCGAATCCAAATCTACAGGCATATTACTTTACGTTCATGAAACATTAAATGCCCAACGTTTGTATGATCTTGAAAGTTTTGGAATTGAAGCAGTTTGGTTAGTAATCAAGTTGAAGAGAACAAAACCCATCAAAATAGGATTTGTATATCGAAACCCAGCGGAAAATGCTGGTTGGATGGACAAGTTTACGGTCATGATGGATGCAGCATCGCTTGATGCCACAGAATTAATACTTTTAGGTGATTTCAACATTGATCTATTGAAATGCCAAACATCATGGTCAGATAGGACTACCTCATACAACTTATCCCAAATTATAGACATGCCAACCAGAGTAACACTCACTAGCAAAACATTAATTGACCACATCTATCTTTCTGAACCACAAAACGTCATTGAGAAATGTGTGCCTTTGAATGGATGCAGCGACCACTTTCCAGTATGCATTACGTGGAAAAGAAGTGGAATCAAAATTCCTAAAACTGGCCACAAACACATCACTTACAGATCTTTCGGACACTTCCACGAAGATACCTTTCTCACTGACCTCATGAATTCCACCTTTATAAATGTTTATAATTACACTGATCCAGAGAAAGCGCTTGAGTATTGGCTACACACGTTTAATTCTGTTTATGACAAGCATGCGCCATTCAAAACGCGTCGAGTTAAACATAGTGCACAACCAAAGTGGATGACTGATGAAATACAAGCTGCTTGTTTCTTACGCGACGATCTGCTTGAAGCAGAAGGGAAGTCGAAGGCAACGTAATAAAGTCAATTCACTCAAACGGACAGCAAAAATGAATTTTTTTCGTGAACTTGTAGCCAACAAACAAAATTCGAAGTCCATATGGCAAGCAATAAATGAACTTACGAATAAAACTTCACAGTCAAAGACAAGTCCCATTACCAGCATAACAACAAATGAACTCAACCAACACTTTACAACAGTTGCAGAACACATTGTCAAAGAAAAGAATACTGACTCAAATGAATTACAAAAATTAAAAAAATTTTGCAATGCTATGAACATTCGTCCAGCAACACCAGTTCCGCCTATGACAGTTAGTGATGTTTGCCAAGCTTTATGCCAATTGAAGCAGACAGGAAGCCGCGGACTTGACGGGATTGATGGAAAAATACTGAAACTATCAGCACCTGTTATATGCGAAACTCTTACCTACATTTACAATTTATGCATTGATAAATGTCACTTTCCCGCTCAGTTCAAAGTTGCAAAAGTAATACCCATTTTCAAATCTGGAGACAAATCTGAACCATCCAACTACAGACCTATATCCATTTTGCCAGTTCTGTCCAAGCCCTTGGAAAAACACATAAATAAACATCTTTGCCACCATTTTGACTCCTCCAACCTACTAAATAAAAATCAATCAGGATTCAGGAAAAATCATTCTTGTCATACAGCGCTTACAAACCTAGTAGATCAATGGCTAGCCAGTGTTAATGAGAATAAATATTGTGGCGCACTGTTTGTTGATTTTGCAAAGGCTTTTGATGTAATTGACCACAAACTGTTATGCAGGAAGCTTTTATTATATGGTATAAAAGGAAATACCTTCCAACTGATAACATCATTCCTAGAAGATCG
>CM065738.1:10338251-10363251 GCA_033310375.1 Conus canariensis
TTCAGAAATTCAACTTCTGAGTTTTGTTGGTGTTGTTTTTGTTGTTAGTGAAAGATTAGTTGCTTTTACTTAATTCAGGAGGCTACTTAACAAAAGATCGAATTCACGGCATTTCTTAATGTAGAGGAATCCTCCATTGCTCGATTCATAATTTCTAAACAGATGGTCAAGGCAAGGGATGGACACTGTGCGTTTTGAGTTCAAGGCAAACGCTAGAAGGGCTGTCAGATTTAGCTGCAGCTGATCGTGGTCGCTGCGGTTGAGGTTCTGACTGGTACTTCAGTTTTGCTGGTCAACTTATTGTTGTTGATAGCCCGGCCGACCGCGGTGAACACGCCAAAATTGAAAGCATGACTGTAAACTATTAAGTAAGTATACATCGAGCAATGACGGATTCTTCTCTATTACGAAATACCGTTTTTTTCGAAATTTTGATTAAGCGGCCTCTCATAGTGTCAAAATTAAAAAAAGGCAACAATTATTTCGATAACAACAACAACAACAGCAACAACAAAACTAACAACATGCTCAGGTTCGGAAGAATATCACCAAAAAGGAACTTCATGGACGCAGCAGTGTGTTCCTTGTGCTGGATGTCAGACGTTACCCTCGTTCACTGTTGTGAGGGCACTGAAGGGCAAAAGGTAATCACTTTTCGGTCAAAGGGAAGTAAATGTGTGACGAGATGAGATCAATCAGTGGGAACAGTCGTTTCCCGTTAATGGACCAAGGAGCCAAACTCGATCCCTCCCCCCCCCCCTACCCCCCCCACCCCCCATACCCCCCCCCCTTCCCTCCCCTCCCACACACACACCGTTACAATTCACTTGTGCTGTTCGTTTATTTCAGTTGATATGTTTTCACCATTCGTTACAAAAAAAAAAAAAAAAAAAAAAAGAGAAAGAAAAACAAGGAAAGAAGCAAGCCTTAAATACATTAGATGCAGTAGCTGTGCGGGTGCTAACGACTTCGTATGACACCGTTTTCTGTTGACCGTTGACACAGGTTTTGCTTTTGCACTATGGATACTCAGGACAGGAATAACGGGGGGGAAAAAGAAGAGAAACAATGCAGGCCAGCAACCCACTAGTGCTAACTTGAAAAAAAAAATTTTGTTGATAGGCATATTTCGTTTTTCTTATTTCCAGATTTTCAGCTCGTACAGTTGTTGCCAATAACAAACAAGGCAGGTGTGTGCGCGTGCTTGCGCGGGCACGAGTATGTAGCGTATATGTGTAGACACAATGTTGTGCTTGTTTTGTAACACGTATGTTAAACAGAATTTGCTGTTCATTTTGTAAACTTATTGCTGCTTTGTAACTTATTTATGGAAGACAAGATCTGTCGTTTGTTGCTTTTAGTATTGATCTCTTTTCACGTTTTCCGTTTGTAAATTTCTTTACAAGTGAATAAAAGTATTTGCCCTTGGGGGAAAAAGGATAATGGTGATTTTTGCGATGATCGGTACTAAAATTTCCAATAACACTATCATGAGCTTGCTTTGAACGAGACAGGTAAAAATAGACGGAACATCTTTTCCTTCTGAACAACAACGACAACAACGACAACAACAACAAACAACAACAACAACAACAACAACAACAAGGCAGTTCACCTTTTCTCCCGTGCAATTTCAGTTTCAGTTTCACCAAGGAGGCGTCACTGCGTGCGGACTAGTCCATATACGCTACACCACATCCACTAAGTTTCGAGAGCACACTGCGCATGATTTGAAGCTGATGGATAAATGAATAAATGACTAAGATGAGAGAATTTAAGAAGAGGCTCTCGTGGCTACGACTTAGCAGATGTCTGACCTACGCATTCGCCCAACGCGCTGGTCAGACTTTGAGTACCTGCCTAACATTGGTTGTGCCATTTTTGTACTCCCAGTTCTTATAGAACAGGGAGTACTTTACAATGGGAACGAAGAAATGCTCTGTGTGTGTGTGTGTGTGTGTGTGTGTGTGTGTGTGTGTGTGTGTGTGTGTCTGTCTGTCTGTCTGTCTGCTGTGTTCTGTCCGTGTCTGTGTTCCACTCGCTCCAGACAAAACTTCTGGGCCGATCTTTCTGAAAATTTGTAGGTGTATTCATTATGGGTCACGGATAATGCCCGATGTTTTATTTTACCAGAATAGCCGTTACTAACGGCTATAACGGCCCAAAACGGTTTTTCTTCTTTATGGAGTATCTCAGTGACGAAATACATTATGACGCATGTATGATTCTGACATCAAATACATTATGACGCATGTTTGATTGTGACGTTTTTCAGGAAGATAAACTGGGAGTACGTTTATATGCTTTGCATCTTGTTATCACTGTATAGCCTACGTGCACAAAACTCCAGTGCAGTGCTGCATGCTGTCCTCTTTCACCTAGCAGGCATGCAGACAAGAGACACACTAAGCAAGGGACCTTCCCCTGCCTGAAAAAAGTCCCAGGCTTGCCCATAATTATCATGTGTACACATTTCTTGCAGCGGCATTTTCTGTTACAACATCGAGGTCAGCAAGACAGACGTATATGCAGGCTTAGCCCCTGTGCGCGAATTGTCAGAGTGTGGAGCGACCTAAACTCAGAAAACGTAAGCGCTGAGACGATTGGAGGACTGTGAACAGCGCCTCGTGTCAATAATCACCACTAGCAAAACCCTAATTAATTAATTAATTAATTGATTGATTGATTGATTCATTCATTCATCTGTTGCTTTCCTCATTTACTTATTTATTTTGTTTATTTACCTATTCATTTATCCATTTATTTATATATTCATTAATTCAGCCTATTTATTTATCTATTGCTCTCCTCGGCGTTTTCTCCGTTGGTGTGCATATATCTGAACAGGTTTCTACCAACGTATTTGATGCGGATGGAGGTGCAGTTACGTAACCTTTGAGACATTCATTATAGTCCATAGAACCAAAGGGCTTACTAACTTACAGGGCGAGGAAAGGGTGTGGAGAGGGTTGAGTAGTTAGGGAGAACACAGTATGCGCACTTTTCTTTCTTTCTTTTTAAAATTGAATGATTCTGATGCCTGCAAAGTCAAACACATTGCTTCAAACCCGCAAAGGATCACAAACATTATTGTGATATTTACAGCTGGTTTACTCGACGTCCGGGAGAAAGGTGGTGCAGAGGAAAGAGCGTCACGTTTGTGTATCTAAAATTAAAGCCAACAATCAGTGCCTCGATAGCGCAGTAGGTAGCGCGTCAGTCTCATAATCACTAAAACAGAGCGATCTGAAGGTCGTGAGTTCGATCCTCACTCGGGGCATTATTTTTTCGTTTTTTTTTTTTTTTCTTCCTCTGTTCGCTTTTTTTCTGCGTTGTATACTCCGTCCCCCCCCCCCCCCCCCCGCCCCCCTCCCCATTGTATCTTTGGATTTTGTCAACCCCCCCCTCTCATTCCTTCTCTCTTCTGTCATTCCTCTTCTCTCTCTTCCATCTTTTTTTTCCAGGTTCGGTCTCTGTCAAAAGTAAACCACTCTTACTAGGCTTTGACGTCAACACAGGAACAGTCGTCGGATTTGAATATGTATAACTTTAGATCACTTATGAATTAAGAATGAGGATTATTTATATTTATTCTTTATCACTCTCCCCATTTAATATTCTTCATTTAAACGAAGTAATGGGTCACAGTAACGTTTCATGAACACAAGGATATTTTACCTTCAACTTCGCAAAAATTCTTTACGGACAAAAACAAACAAACAAACAAACAAACAAAAACCAGACAAGCAAACAAACATAGTCAAATACAGCAACAACGACAAGAACAAGAACAACAAGAACAACAACAACAACAACAACACGAAGGTGAAATGAATTTAATGATAAAATCCTAGAATTTAGTTGCAAAGCGAGACGACTGCAGGCGGAAATCTAAACAAATCTTAAATAAATGTTAGCGAACCGCCCAGAGAACGTGGACAAACGAGTCACAAGACGAAACACAATGCGTTTCGACCTCTTAGGTCTTCATCGGGTGAGACATAATTTAGAATTTAATAATAAAATCATAGAGCACAAGGACACGGATCAATATCTGGAAGTGAATATTATGAGAAAAATATGAAAGACTGGCACCGAATATCTGCGTGGCACATACACAGATCGAGAATTTTTTTCTCGTAGATATATGTTACCCGCCCCCTACATTTTGAAAAATAACATTGATCTACCAAACCCTCGCAACACACTCGAAGAACAAAAAAAAGTTGTTTGGACTCATTGGGGGGGACCAAGCAATTTGCGTGTTTAATGAGACCTTGTTATGACACTATTATTAAATGCAGTATGATTCGGTGCCTCGATAGCGCAGTAGGTAGCGCGTCAGTCTCATAATCACTGAAGCAGAGCGATCTGAAGGTCGTGAGTTCGATCCTCACTCGGGGCATGAATTTTTTTTTTTTTTTTTTTTCCAATTTTTTTGTGTGATAATTATTGTACGCTTTCTTTTTCTCTTCTTTACGTAACCTTCTCTCATTTGCCTTTGTTTGACCTGAAAGTTACACTAATGGACGTATATGAGTTGTCATTCAGCGTAGTGGCCACGAGTGGGCACACCCAAAGCATTCCTCCATCAGTCAGATCAACAGTTCAATGAGAGTGAGAAAGTGTAGACACTGTGTTACAAACAGTCTGACTTGTTATCATGTATTATCATCGATCCGGCGATTCGGCTATTCAAGTCTTGGGTTTAATGCGACATTTGTAACTGAGATATGATCTTGACCCAGGAATCAAGAAAAGGCAATGGGCAAGTCAGCCATTATCTCCCTTCCCCTACCCCCCCCCCCCCCCCCTCCCAATGGGATTAAATTAAAGATATTTGCTGGACTGGTTTTTGGAATTCTTCCATGGATAGGGACGTGTTTGCTGTCACGTTTAAGTAAAAAAAAAAAAAAAAAAAAAAAAAATGTATCTGGATTGGCCCCGATCATTCAATCTAAATTTAGCATAAATTCTAGAAATGTTACAAAACTTCTTATTCACATACCCAGAAATGACCAGCTGGAAACAAGTGTTAAGAGTTCTGACCCTTTCATCTATACTCATTTCTGCCTGATCTCCAAGTAAATAGAAGCTCAGAATCTCTCTCTCTCTCTCTCTCTCTCTCTCTCTCTCTCTCTCTCTCTCATACACACACACACACACACACGCACACACACACACACACACACACACACACACACACATACACACGCACACACACGCACGCACGCACGCACGCGCGCCCTCCCCCCCCCCCCCCCCCACACACACACGCACACGCACGCACGCACGCACGCACGCACGTACACACGCATGCAACCTGCCAAATCGCACTTTCTCACTAGTCATGCAGATATGTATAATTCATATTCACTTTAAAATCACACGCTAGCTTTACATGTAGTTGAGTACCATATCACCAACAAACCTGTTCAAGGGAGCGAAACCTCTAGCAGAAGGTTCTAAGTGCTTTAAACAACAACGCTTAGTGACACAACCGCAGAAATCATAAGTGTTATTTTCGTTGAAAGGTTGAAAGGTCAAAAATAAACCGAAATATTGCCGTTATCTTATCGTTGTTATATGGCTTCTATTTTTCATCTCCCTAACAACGCTTAGTGTGTGACAGAGAGGAGGATAACTGGCCAGTTAGTATTACTAGGGTCCTTCAGTAGTACGGACATTCAGGCTGTGTGAGAAGATCAAAGCTGACGGGTAGCTATTTGCAGGCCACAGTAATCATTGAAGGTGGAGAGGACACCTGAGTTTAAACCTTTGATGGTCAATCCACTCAGACCTCGGAGTTTCAAGTGTGGTGTTCCGGACTAAATCAGTTGAAGCAAGGGCGAACAGACTAAGCCCGTGACAGTTCACCTGAAGAGTATGAGGAGTCCTCTGCCTGTTCCACAGGAATGGCTGTAAAGCACCGCGCTGATACTTTTGTCAGGTTGGTTTGAATGCGTGTGGACGAAGTGGTCTTAGCTTTCAGACGATGATTACTGTGTGAAAGTGACCTTAGACGTTGCAGGGAGTTTGAGATGTCCCGAGTGACTTGGCGAGAAGTGATTGTTTGTCAGGCTGTTTTGAAGAAAACGTGTGTGGATGCTGCTGTGTGGTGGAGAAGACCGCAGTTACATTCATTGTGGATGAGAACGTGGCTGTAGAGAGGCCCGACGCGAATATGGACATAGTCCGACGACGATTCTTTGTTTAAATCCCTGTGTAAACAGGATGTTGAGAACGACGAAAGGAGAAGAACACAACACGGCAATGGAAGAGAGAGAAGAGTGAGGAAGACTGAATGGAAAGCCAGATTTCTGTCCGCGCTAAGGTTGAATGGGTGGGAAGGGTTGGGTTTTGAGCCACGCTCTATTTTTCCATCGAGTTTTGCTAGAATTGGTTTGATAATCTTTGTGTAATCTTGCCAATATCTAAACAAATAAATAAACAAATGCAAGCTGAACTATAAGATATTGGCAGAGTTAACGAAGACAACACTCATAATGGGAAATAACTGCATGTTTTTGCCCAAAAAGAAATTGAAAAGAGTTGTTTCCCTTGAAAAAATATCTGGCTCAACAAAAATGTGGTACACATATGTAGGCCCTATTTGTTGAATGATTTTACCCACGAAGACACCATTTCTATACTGCTTTTATATTTAACAATATTTTTGCCGACAGAATTTTGAAATGGTAACAAGTATTGATGTGCGTAGGCTACAAAGTCTTGTTCTGCAGCCCTCAGTTATCTGAGAAAAGACAGATTATAAAGATTTTTTTTCTCTCTTTACCTACACGTTCCGTCCCTCCTTTCCACTTCCCGCTGCCACTTTTTTTCTTACTGTTATTACAATTGCTTCCATAGACTCGTGTTGGATGAAAAACTAAAACAAAAACAAAACAAACAAACAAAAAATTAAATGAAAGAAAAAATAACCGGCGACTAAAATCCAACTGCACCACAATCACGATGAATGAAAAGTGGATGAATGAAAAGTGGATCGGAGGAAGGAGCGATGGGGGAAGGTCAGTGGCAAGGTAGAAAATAAACTTTTATGTACGACAATCATGTATCCAAATCAAATCAGTTTTATTCATTGATAACAGGATCAAAGTAAAAATAAGAATTGTTTATAGTTGAGAGATAATACTTGGACAACTAACTATTTTTTAAATTGAAGACGAAATCATGAAACAAAAAAAAAAAGGAAACACACACAAACCCCTCCCCCCCCCCCCCCCCCCCCAAAAAAAAAAAAAAACCCAACTGCAAAAACTCCTCAGTTGCAAACGCTCAGTGATAATACAGTGGGAACCCGGATGAAAACCTTAGCAAGCAGGAGCACCTGTTCCTATGACGATCCCTGTTTTATGATCGAACAAGATAATCGAATAGGCTGGTAGTTCCATTTAGTTGTGAAAGTGTCGAGACGAAGCATTGCGGCAAATGAAAACAACTGGCCGATTGGATGTGCGCAACACACGATCTGAGAAACAAGTATTATACTTGACGCCGCACAGTCAGTGCCTCGATAGCGCAGTAGGTAGCGCGTCAGTCTCATAATCACTAAAACAGAGCGATCTGAAGGTCGTGAGTTCGATCCTCACTCGGGGCATTATTTTTTTTCTTTCTTTTTTCCTTTTCTTTAAATTTCTTCTTCCCATCGACTCTACATAATACATTAAAAAAAAAACAAAAAAACAAACAAACAAAAAAACAAAAACAAAAACAAAAAAAACACACACACGCACACACACACAAACATCGCACCTAAAACAATTTTCTTTTCAAGTTATCTCCCTTCAAGTGAAGCGTGCCCCAAACCGCCTCACGTGTGGCTCCAGCCAGCGTGTAAGTAGAAAGTCTTTGATGGAGACAGCCTGCGTAGGCTACGGAGCTTGCTGTGTTATTTGTCAAAGAACACAGAGATGTAGGCTGTCTTGCTGACTGGCATGGCACCCCACTTGTGAACAAGAGCAGCTGTGGAGGGGTGGGGAGTGGGGGCAGGGGTGGGGAGGGAGGTGGGGGGAGTTGTTGAGGTCTGGGTCCCCCCCCCCCCCCCCCCACCCCTCGGTCTTACTGACTGCCGTCTTAGTATTAATTTGTCCATATTTTGTTTGTTTCTTCTTTGTAACGTTTGTAAAAGACATACTTATCGAAACTGACTGTTCAGTGTTGGGTATTATGTAATTCTTATTTTGCACCTTATTTAGTGTTTATTTGTATTTTGGCTCTCATACAATGATCATTTTGTTTATTGGTTTGTCTGTTGTTTGCTCCACATCATTCTCGTATGTTTGAAAACGCCCAAACGGAACTTTTCATCACATCAAAAATAATCCCAAGTAACCCTTATGTGTAACTGGTACAATGCAAGTTGCCTATGCCATTTCCTCCCTCTGTCTGAGATTAGCGGTGAAAACACTCTCTGATGTTGCACGTAGTTCTGCAGTTCATACATCCTAAAAACAGTTTTCTCCGTGTTTCAGGTCTTCTTCTAAATGTTATAACATTTTTTTGAAAAGAAAGTCTTGCACTCTGAGTCCAAAATAGTGATTTGAAGTAGTCCTATCGCACAGAATTAGCTTAATCAATTAACTGCTCTTTGTGCCCTCTGTCGTGTCAAACGTTTCACCAACCAGTGAACATTAAGTAGAGAAAGATTTTGATGTTGTTGTTGTTGGTGGTGGTGGTGGTGGTGGTGGTGTTAATGTGTTTTTTTTCCCAGAGTATACTGTACATGCGTTGTAAATCCCAACAGTTACTTTTCATCTCAAAGGTGTAACGATTTCACCCCAGTTCCCCATGTCACCCATGGCGCCTTGTTCATTTCAGGGGAGATGACTCGATGTCATATGTACGCTGAATAGGACTCAGTTATCCCTCTTCCGTGGAGTAACTGCTATCGGCGGTGTACTTTGAGATTATGCATACATGCATACACACATAGAAACATAGACACAGACGCGGGCGCGCGCGCGCGCGCTCACACCACACACACACACACACACCACACACACACACACACACACACACACACACACACACACACACACATGCCACACATGTACTTTTATTATTTCTCTCTCTCTGTGTCTCTGTCTTACCCATAAACACATGTGTATGTGTGTGCGCGTGCGCGCGCGTGCAGGCACCCACACATCTTACACATAAACACATGTGTATGTGTGTGCGCGTGCGCGCGCGTGCAGGCACCCACACACGCACACACGCACGCACACATATACGCACGCTTGCACACGCGCACGCACACATGCGCACATGCGCGCACATACGATTGACATTAGTATGAGAAAACGCTGTCAATATATTTTTCTCTATTTCAAGAATTTCATGACTTGTTATTGAGACATTATTCGCACGAGGATTAGTTTGTAAGTCAATCTGTCTTGTGAAACCACGAGGGTTGTCCTCTTCCTTTCCCATCGCCACAGCTCCTGAGTATGGTGTGTGTGTGTGTGTGTGTGTGTGTGTGTGTGTGTGTGTGTGTGTGTGTGTGTGTGTGTGGTTGCGTGGTTGCGTGCGTGCATGCCTGCGTGCATGCAGGCGTGCGTGAGTGCGTGCGTGTCTGTGTGCGTGCGTGCGTGCGTGCTGTGTGTGTGTGTGTGTGTGTGCGCGTGCGTGCGTGTGTGTGTGGGGTGTGTGTGTGTGTGTGTGTGTGGTGTGTGTGTGTATGCGCACAAGTGTGTGTGTGGGGTGTGTGTGTGTGTGTGTGTGTGAGAGCACACGCGTGTGTGTGTGTGTGTGTGTGTGTGTGTGTGTGTGTGTGTGTGTGTGTGTGTGCGTGCGTGCGTGCGTGCGTGCGTGTGTGTGGGGTGTGTGGTGTGTGTGTGTGTGTGTGTGTGTTGTGTGTTTGAGTGCGGGTGACTGCACGCGCGCTGACACGTATGTATAATCAATAATCAGACTTATAAACCCAGACAGATAATTTATCAACGTTGCCTTCATTTGTAGAAAAAAAGAAGAAAAACAAAAACAACAACAACAACAAAAAAATGGAGGGGGGGGGGGGGGGGGGGACAAAAAAACACACACACACACACGAACATCTGATTCTGTCTGTGTAGGATTCTTGGGCTACATGCATGTGGTTTTAGCGATACCAGTTAATAAGATTTGGAGACCACATGGGAAGCTCAATCCCTTTTGGAGGATGGGAAGGGAGGAGGGGGAGAGGGAGAGGAGGGTGGGAGAAAGAGCAAGAGATGAAAGCGGAGTGGGGGTGAGGTGGAGAATAAGGGAAAATGTGGAGGAGGTGTCTCGCGTTAAAAGACCTAAACACACACTAACTAGCGACAGAAAGGTCTACTGATGACTGAATGGATTGGGGACGGTGGTGGTGGAGGGGACTGGAGGGGTGGGAGTGGTGGGAAAAGTAGTAGTAGTAGTAGTAGTAGTGTAGTAGTAGTAGAGTAGAAGAGGAGAGAGAGAGAGTCTTTAATGAAAGAACGTTCATTTTTCTTCCAGAATTCTGCCAGAGTGACAGCTCTCTCGCCTTCCATCTCATCTTTCTTATTCTCTCTGTCTGTCTGTCTGTCTGTCTGTCTGTCTGTCTCTCTGTCTCTCTGTCCTCTCTCTCTCTCTCTCTCTCTCTCTCTCTCTCTCTCTCTCTCTCCCAAAAATCACATACTGCCTCTATGCTAGAGGAAAAAAACCCAGTTGGGTTGGTAAAGTACGTATCTGTCTTTTTGAATATGGTTTTAATTTTGTATGGTTAAATCAAGGTGTTGGAAATGTTAGGCAGTTTTTACGTCAACGATTGGTTGACTGAACTTGGCACAAATGGTCAAATCATGTGCAACATAGAGAGAGGTTTGATTTATATAGAAACATTTTGCACATTTTCATGATTTGAAACCTTATTTAGCTTTAGAAATGGACAAACACTGAAGTATCAGACCAAATTTAGGTGTCAGAATGAGCAGTTCACGAGTTTAGATACAAAACCACTGTTAATGACAATGACTTGTATCCCCTTTGAAAAGGGTCTCCAGAAAATGAAATCCATTTTGTTCTTTGCTGTAAACAGGGCTGAATTCATTCTGGCTAAATTTTATAGAAAGCCTTCGCTGTCAAATTGACTATACTGATGTCGTCAACCTCATCAGAAGTTGTTCGAAATTGGTGTTGTTTTTGTATAAGGCATTTAAATCTAGAGAAACAGCTACCTCTTCATGTTCTGAATTATTTGTGTTTGGTATGCTATACAGGGATGTGTATTTTATCTCGGTTCATGTATTATATTCACTCACCCATTCATAGGGGACCAAGGCCTATATGAATAAACCATCCCAATCTCTCTCTCTCTCTCTCTCTCTCTCTCTCTCTCTCTCTCTCTCTCTCTCTCTCTCTCTCTTGCCGCTATCACTCAGTTTCACTTATACCGTCTGTCTCTTCCGTCTCTCTTCTTCACCGCTCTCTCTCTCTCTCTCTCTCTCTCTCTCTCTCTCTCTCTCTCTCTCTCTCTCTCTCTCTCTCTTTTCAACGGATGATTTAGCTTTCGGTGGATTTTCATGGTGGTACATTTTGATTTGTACATAGTTGTCTTTTTGAACTGCATTGCAACCCTCGAAAAGCTGCTGCAGTGATCTACCGGTCCAAAAACAAACAAACAAACAAAAAAAAACAACAACTATGACTGATATATTTCTCTTTCCCTCGACCTACTTCTATATATATATAATTTTTTTTTTCACTTATTCCCCCCTCTTTCATCTCTTCTCCGCCTCTCCCCTCCTCACTTCCCATGCACCCCTCTCCTCCTCCTCCTCCTCCGCTTCTTTTTAGTTGATCAGGTTAGTCTTGGTTATTCAGTGTTGCTGTCTGCTTCAGCATTTGTCGGCTTCCTTGATCTGGGCTTCTCCAGCAGTGTGAGATGTATGTTGTACTTTGAGGCTCATTCCCTGGTGGTCACAAATGACGTTGTGTGCGCATGCCGGCCGAACGCTAAAATCATCATTCTTTACCACTGCCGAGAGCGCTCTCTCTCTCTCTCCTCTCTCTCTCTCCTCTCTCTCTCTCTCTCTCTCTCTCTCTCTCTCTCAGTTTCTTTAGATTGCCTGTTTCTGTCTGTCTGTCTGTCTGTCTGCCTCTGTCTCTGTCTTTGTCTCTGTCTCTGTCTCTGTCTGTCTGTCTGTCTGTCTGCTGTCTGTCTCTCTCTCTCTCTCTCTCTCTCTCTCTCTCAGAGTTCCTTTAGTTTTCATGCTTCTGTCTGTCTGTCTGTCTGTCTGTCTGTCTGCCTGCCTCTGTCTCTGTCTTTGTCTCTGTTTCTCTCTGTCTCTGTCTCTCTCTGCCTCTGTCTGTCTGTCTGTCTGTCTGTCTGTCTGTCTCTCTTCTCTCTCTCCTCTCTCTCTCTCTCTCTCTCTCTCTCTCTCTCTCTCTCTCTCTCAGTTCTCTTACTTTGCCAGTCTGGGTATGACAACGAATCTCCTCCTCCCCGTTTCAAATCGAGTGAGTTGGTTGTGTGCATCCCAGTCACGCTCCATTGTGATATGGAATTGGACTTCACACCCAGTTGTTGTTCAGGAATGTTCTATGTCGCTGTTAGCCACCGACATAGCGATGTCTTCCACCCACATCTTCGTAGCAGGCTTCTCTTCCAAGGAACCCTTCCTCTCTTAATGAAGATGAACGGGTTCCTGGTAGCTAACTGCATTAGAGCATTTCGAACAGTGGTACCTTTGCCCAGAAGATCATGTCTTGCCTGTGTGGTAGCTGGGTAGATCCGATCCTCCAAGGGTCTCTGGTGTTCTGGGCACCAACGATGTTGCCACCGCCTGTCGTACGCTCCGCAGCCAGACACAGTTCCAGAGCTGTTACCCGGTTTTTGCGCTGAGTCTAGAATGTCTCGATTTTTCAGAGAAAAAGAAAAGAAAAACAACAACAACAACAACAAAGAAACAAAAACCAAAAAAAAAAAAAAAAAAAAAAAGAAAACGGGCTGGGCGGAAGAAATTTTGCACTTATCCGCGAACAACGGTCTTAAAGAGAGGAAAAGAAAGCAACACCACACACACACACACACACACACAACACACACACACACACACACACACACTCTCTCTCTCTCTCTCTCTCTCTCTCTCTCTCACGCACGCACACATAGACGCATGCACGCATGCACGCGCGCGCCACACTCACACACACACACACACACACACACACACACACACACACACACACACACACACACACACACACACACACACACACACACACACACACACAAAGTGCGAAAACCGCGTGGACTTTGTTCGAAATCGACACGGCGAAGAGCGAACAAATCCGTGACCGCCTCCATGAGTGTGACTCACCGACATATTCAGTCCGAATTTAGCATGAATTCTGAAAATGTCACAGAACTGCAAGTTCCCAAGCCTAGAACTGACCTATTTCAAACACGTCTCTGTTAATCTAGTCCTCTTTTCTGGAACTCTCTTCCATCGGAACCGACATGCCCCAGAAGCTTAGAATCTTACAGACGAAACTTGTTTACACATTATTTTTGCCCACTCACACTAGTTTATATTTTATAGTACCAGCGCCTGTCCTCATGCGTGTTATTACTACGTCATCAACAACATACATTATTTTTTACTTACCTTCTCCAAAGCCATGTTGGCTGGTTGCAAGTACTACTCTTATTGACACCATAAATTATGTCCGGTCATGCAAATGTCAATATGTGAAAGATTTGTCATGCACTCATGCAGTGTATGTTTTTGAACAAGCACACTGCTCATGTAACCATATGTATTTTTTTAGGGATAGATGGGATGGATTGTAGTGCTACTTTTCTTTAACCCCCCCCCCCCCCCCCACGCATTTTTTTATGTAAGCTTTCTACTTTTGTTTTTATTTCTTTTTTCTTGTTTGTTTTCCCAACACAATATTAATGAATGTACTAATCTCTCTCTCTCTCTCTCTCTCTCTCTCTCTCTCTCTCTCTCTCTCTCTCTCTCTCTCTCAGTCTCAGTCTCTAACAACATTATCTCCTGTTCCTCACCGACTTGCATAATTAACAGGAATGTTGAATCTGATTATATGCTTGCATACTTGAACATGGCTGCCTAGTGAATCCCTGTACATTCCTTCTTAGACAGCGCTGATGATACTATGATGGTGACTGATGCTTCCTATATGCTCCTTCAGTAGAGTGTGTGTGTGTGTGTGTGTGTTGTGCGTGCGTGCGTGCGTGCGTGTGTGTGTGTGTGTGTGTGTGTGTGTGTGTGTGCGTGTGCGTGCGTGCGTGCGTGCGTGCGCGCGCGTGTGTGTGTTGTGTGTGTGTGTGTGTGTGACTTACAGTTTTCTTGTGTATGTATGTTTTCTTTTACGACACAATGAATTATCGCTGTTTTGTTATAATTAATTCTGTATTGCATAATGGTGTTAATGTGTTATATCATTAGTCCCTGATGGTACATGGGCCAGATGAAAAAAAACACACCTTCTTGCTTATGTATTACTCTTAGAATACAGATTCTCTCACCTCACACACACACACACACACACACACACACACACACACACACACACACACACACACACACACACACACAGAGAGAGAGAGAGAGAGAGAGAGAGAGAGAGAGAGAGAGAGAGAGAGAAGAGAGAGAAACTGACATGCGCAAATGCACGAGTCTTAGGCACTGTATCTGTCTCCGTCTCCGTCTCTCTGTCTGCCTCTGTCTTTGTATCAGTTTATCTGCTTCTTTGTTTTTTTTTCTGTCGCTCGGTTTGCCTCTCTCTCCTCTCTCTCTCTCTCTCTCTCTCTCTCTCCTCTTGTGTGTGTGTGTGTGTGTGTGTGTGTGTGTGTGTGTGTGTGTGTGTGAGAGAGAGAGAGAGAGAGAGAGAGAGAGAGAGAGAGAGAGGCGCGTACCTATTCACTGTCCGTCTTTGTGTCTCTATCTCAGTCTCAGCTTTTCCGCATGTCTCTGTTTCTGTCTCTGTCTGTCTGTCTCTATCTGTCTCCCTGTCTCTATCTGTCTCTCTCTGTGTTTCTCTCTTTCTGTCTCCGCCTCTAACTGTCGGTGTCTGCCTGTGTGTCTGTCTGTCTGTCTGTCTGTCTGTCTGTCTCTCTCTCTCTGACTGACTGAGTGGATATGGAAGATTAAAAAGAAAGGAAATAGATCCCGTATGAAAATTATACATTTGCAGACATTACAAATGTTACGCATGCATGTCAGTGTGTGAATATTCATATCATGTATGTTTACATGTTTACACGACCATTGAGATAGCTCATAGTATCGATTCTCTTCACGTGCACATGAGCTTGACTTTTCACACTTGTTAGTATTTGCCTGCTCTCTCTCTCTCTCTCTCTCTCTCTCTCTCCTCTCTCTCTCTCTCTCTCTCTCTCTCTCTCTCTCTCTCTCTCTCTCTCTTATGTCCAATTTATATCAATTCTGTTTTTAGATGTATTAAGTATTGGCTGAAAATAACCAGAATGGAGGAAAGTAAGATACCATTCAAAGCTTATAAGACATTGCGACAGTTGGATGGTAATGGCAAGAAAACATGGGCTACCAATGTTCGTCAGTGCTTAAATTCTTATGGCTTTGCTTATGTTTGGGACAACCAGGGCGTTGAAA
This sequence comes from Conus canariensis, assembly GCA_033310375.1. Classification (NCBI taxonomy): domain Eukaryota; kingdom Metazoa; phylum Mollusca; class Gastropoda; order Neogastropoda; family Conidae; genus Conus; species Conus canariensis. Next base: position 10,353,872 of record CM065738.1, read on the forward strand.
GTATATCGGGATTTTTGAAATGTTTTAAACAAAGAATGATCGATTGCAGATGGCAAGATTGGCATGACCATATCTATAGCAGTGACAGATTTGCACAATACAGACTCTTTAAAACAGCACATGTGGTTGAACCATACATTGAAATGAATATAAATAGGTATGTTAAGAGTGCATTGAGTAAGTTTAGATTTGGTTCTCTGACATTGCTTGCCATCGGTTTAGATACAGTGTTCTGAAAGATAAGGAATTGATGTGTCGCTTGTGTAATCAGGCAAAGGAAGATGAAATACATTTTTTACTTTGCGTCCTGCACTCAGTGACCTTAGAGCTAAATTTGTTAAGGCTAAGTATTATTGTGACCCCTGTAGTTTTAGAGTCAACTTGTTGTTAACAACAAGAAATGAAAATGACCTTTTCGATCTTGCTATGTACATATATGAAGCTCAAAAGCGAATACGAACAGTCTATTCATAATAGTTTGCGTAGTGCATATACGTGTAATAGCTTTTTCTTTCCATTCTCTTACTGAGAATTCTTCTTGTGTGTTGTATTACGGGTGTCACCCCTTCAGTATGGGCTATGGCCTTTATCTGAATAAATCATTCGCATTCGCATTCGCATTCGCATTCTCTCTCTCTCTCTCTCTCTCCTCTCTCTCTCTCTCTCTCCTCTCTCTCTCTCTCTCTCTCTCTCTCTCTCTCTCTAGACAGAGACTCGTACTCTTGTTTAATTCATTAGTTGCCTTTTGTTGCCTTTCTCTTCTCTCTTCCGCCGCGTACACCCCCCCCCTCCTTCCCCCCTCCCTCCTTACCCTCTTCCCTTTCTTTTCCTCTCCCCTCTTCTCTTACTCATTCAGCCTATTCTCCCATAGAGCTGTCTGCTCCGACATCACCTCTGACTCTCCAGCGGTGTCATTGTGTTTGCAGCGCTTTTATGCGGATCTGTCTGCCTGAATGAAAGATGGTCTCTGCAACGATGTGTGATCTGTGATCTGACTCCCCAGACATACAGCACTAGTGGGTCATCAGCGTGAAACTTTCCGTCATTGATTAGTAGCGATCAGTCGGTTGATCGATCGGTCGATTGATCAATCGAACGATCAGTCAGTCAGTCAGTCAGTCAGTCAGTCAGTCAGTTAGTCAATCTCTCTCTCTCTCTCTCTCTCTCTCTCTGGTTTCTTAGTATACATATGAATCAATATTCCAATACCTCTTCAATGTGCGGTGTGTGTGTGTGTGTGTGTGTGTGTGTGTGTGTGTGTGTGTGTGTGTGTGTGTGTGTGTGTGTGTGTGTGTGCGTGCGTGCGTGCGTGCGTGTGTGCGTGCGTGCGTGCGTGCGTGTGTGTGTGTGTGTGGGTGTGTGTGTGTGTGTGTGTGTATGAGCGCGCGTGCTTGTGTGCGTATGTGTGTGCGTGCGTGCGTGCGAGGGAACATGCATGCGTGCGTGCGTACGTGTGAGTGTGTGTGTGTGCGTGCGTGCGTGCGTCCGTGCGTGTGTGTGTGTGTGGTGTGTGTGTGTGTGTGTGTGTGTGTGTGTGTGTGTGTGACCCGCGTTTGCGTGTGCGTGCATGCACATGCTCGCGTTTCTCTGTGTGTGTGTGTGTGTGTGTGTGTGTGTGTGTGTGTGTGTGTGTGTGTGTGTGTGTGTGTGTGTGTGTGTGCATGTGTGATTGGGCGTGCGCGCGTATGTTTGTGTGTGTGTGTGTGTGTGTGTGTGTGTGTGTGTGTGTGTGTGGTGGAGAGAGAGAGAGAGAGAGAGAGAGAAGAGAGAGTGTATATGTGTGTGTGTGTGTGTATGTGTGTGTGTGATCGTACGTACAGAACTGAGAATCTGACAGATTTTTTTCATACATTTTCTTTTTCATTCTTCTTAATTTTTTTGTTTTTTTCTCTTCTTCTTTCATTCCTCCTCCTCCTCCTCCTCCTCTTCGTGTCGCCTCCTTCCCTCTTTCCTTCTCTTGTTCTGCTTCTTCTTCTTTGTTCCTCCTCCTCCTTTCTTTTTTCTCTCTCTCCTCCTCTTTCTCCTTCCCTCCACTTTTCTTCAATCCTTCTTTCTCTTCTTTGGCTCTTTGTGAGTGTTGTTGAACAGTGCGACAGTCTCTTGCAGCAGAACGAGGGCTGACGTGACCCCGACGTCCCCGCTACTTAGCTGACCATTGGTGCTGGTGCCACGCTTTATCAAGCTGCTACCGCGACTGTCAGTCTACACACACACAACACACACACAACACACACACACACACACACACAGCACCGCGGCGCGCGCGCACAACACACACGCCACGCACCCCACACACACACACACACACACACACACACACACCACCCACCCACCACACACACACAACAGCACACGCACACACACACACACACACACACACACACACACCACACGCACGACGCACGCGCCCGCACACACACACACACACACAGCACACACACACACACACACACACACACACACACACACACACACACACGCACGGACGCACGCACAGCCCCTCACACTCTACACACACACACACACACACGCACGCACGCACGCACGCACCACGCACACACACACACACACACACACACAACACCGCACGACGCTACGACAGCAGACAGACAGACAACACACACACACACACACAACCACACACACACCCCACACCACACACCACACAAGCACACACACACACACACAACACACAAACAACACACACAACACACACAACACCATTCTGTCATTCTTCTTGTCTTTTTAGAAAAATAAGGGGGGGGGGGGGGGGGGGGGGGGGGGGGCGTGGGGAGGGAAGCGGCTTTATTTGTTCTCGCTTGGGACCAGCATTTTTCTGCGGTTTCTTTTCTTTTTTTATTAGAGAGTGCGACAGAGGGTGGAAGAGAGGGGTGGTGACAGCTCTGGTGATTGTGCAAGAGTCGTGGGTGAATAGGAGATCGGGGAAGGAAAGGAGTGAAAGTGAAGCAAAATAAAGTACTCTATTTACGAGGATGGTAGACAAGCATTCATCATGTCCACCGCCATCCCACCTCCCTCCTTTTCCAGTCTACTTCAAGCTGTCGACAGGGAATACACCACTGAAAGGGAAAGAGAGGAAACATCAAATGATATTGAACGATACAGCAATAACATCCATACTAGAACAACCAGCGACAAACAGCAAAGATACGTATTATACAGACAGGCAGACAGATAGACAGACAGACAGACAGACAGACAGACAGACAGACACACACACACACACACACACACACACACACACACACACACACACACACATACGCACACAGAGAACTCTCTCTCTCTCTCTCTCTCTCTCTCTCTCTCTCTCTCTCTCTCTCAGTGAAATACGGCATCCAGAGAATGAATATACAGTATATCATAAACACTAATATATATATATATATATATATATATCACTTGAAGGATGGAAGGAAATGGTGGACATATCATTCTGAGAACAAAATGGGGAGTGAGAAGGTGGAAAGGAGAGGAGAAGAGAGAGAGAGAGAGAGAGAGAGAGAGAGAGAGAGAGAGAGAGAGAGAGAGAGAGAGAGAGAGAGAGAGAGATGGACAGAAAATGGCCTGTGTGACTTTATACATCCTCTCTATGACAGGTGATCGCCGACCTGTCAACCCTCCCGCCTCCCAGCCAAGCACTCGTCGCAAGACCCAGGACATGGCTCTCATGTTCATCTGAGAACACTCTCCCGGTTGGCGGCGCTCTGCCGATGAAGACAACACTTACTTCTCATGCCCCCTGACGAGTCCGTTCCAGCGGACGAAAGGCCTGGGAGCAGGCAATATGAATGGCTCTGTCTTCAAGATGGGTTATGATGGTCTCCATAGTCTGCTAGTGAGGGATTTTATATTTGTTATATATTTCCCTGGTTTTCAATTCTCATTTTCTTTATCCCCCCTTCCCCATCCTCACGTCCATTCGCCCCCTCCCCACTGCTTTTTTCTTTTTCTTTTTCTTTTTTTCACTCTTCCTTCGATTCTTTGCCAAGTCATTAATAAAATGATGGAGGAATTGTTAGCCCGTACTTGTTTTCTTCCACTTCTAAATTCTTCAACATACTTCTCATACTTAACCCATCATGCGCCGGAGTGCTTTCTTTTTTTTTCTGGTTTATTTTTTTTGCAGCGAAAAAAAAGTTTAGAATGCATGATGCTTAGCGAAAGGAACTGACTTCATGGATCTTTTTAACTCAAGAAAAGTTCATCTCATACTTACTGAGTTTGAAGGATTTTTTTTCTGCCCTTTTTGTGTTGTAGTTGTTAAGGGTAGTTCCCTTTGACGGGCAACAGTGGGTTTTTTATCCGTGAAACTTCAACACAACAAATAATGAAACGAAGGCTGTGAACAGCTCGGTTCAAATAGGTTAACCTTCGTTTTCTGTGCTGTTTATCTACTGAATAAAGTGTGCATTCTGTTTGTCTGTGTCCTGTTTGTTTTAGCATCTGAGTCTTCATTGTTGCTGTTAAAAACACAGTTTTTAGTCTGATCTTCCACAAATTTGGCATACTGACTCATTGATATCCTGGGCATATGAAAAAAAATGAATCACTTTTGTATTACAAAGTCGCATTAGTCGCATGATAATGCGACCGTATGGCGAACCCAAGAGTCAAACATGCCTGGCTATGACGTTCATAAGGGTTAAAAGCACCGTACTTTCGGTCAGCCGCAATAGCTCCGATGGGAGAGCGTTACACTAAAGTCACTGATTCAGAGAGTATTTATATATTTTTCTTCTTCAAGGGATTCGAAGTGGGTTTTGAGTAGCTATCGTTTGTTGCACACGACTCTATGAACAGACACAGACTTGAGTTCGGTTTCTGAGTTTTCATGTGTCTCAGAAAAAGGTCGACACGACAAAACAAACGGTGCTTCCCAACAAAACAACAAGGGAAGGAACTCTTTAACCCTAGGTTACAAAGACAAGGGAAATAACTCTCATTTCAAGGAGCTCGAATGAAGTCAGCACGGAGAGCTAAGATGAAGTCGCTACACGGGTTTAGGGCAAAGAAAGTGTTGGGGGGGAGGGGGAGGGGGAGGGGGGACGGGAGTGAAGGGACGGGGAAACGAGGACAGGGCACGGGGAAATGGAGGCGGAGGGAGGAAGAAGAATGGAAGAAGGAGGGTGGCCAGAGACAGCTTGAGGGAAGGGGGACGGGATAGAGGATCATGAGGTGGGCACGGGGGAACAGTGGAGGTAGGGAGGGAGGGGGTAAGAGAAGGGGGAGGGGGAGATGGGGGGAAGGGTGGACGGGGTGGAGGAGAGGAAAAGGAGGGACGACATTAATAAAAAAAAAAAAAAAAAAAACGACTTTTTTTTTCTCACCACAGTTACAGGATTCTTAAGGTTGTTTGGTTGGGGTAAGACATGCCAAGGAACCATGCAGAAAATTAGCTGCCTCGACACTCAAGCAACATTGGAAAGTCCTTTTGAAGGTAAAAAAGGTCGAAAACAGACTCGCCCCTGATGGATGATGATAATAAAGATTTTGGAGAATGCCAATATGGTCCAATCGCAAGCCCGATAAACCTTAGGTCAATGACCTTTTGGAGCATTCCGTGCGAACCCATTTCCGCCACTTAATCGACCTTTTGGTCAGGAAAGGTTGCATTTATCATTTTCCAAGTGAAACGTGTGTGTGTGTGTTTTGTTGTTGGTATTTCTGCAAAATAAGCATCGCATTACTTTCCCGAGGTGACTACTTTTCAGGACTATCTCTCTTTCTCTGTGTATCTATCTATCTATCTATCTATCTATCTATGCATGTATGTGCGCGCGCGCGCACACACACACACACACACACACACACACACACATATATATATATATATATATATATATATATATGTGCGCGCGCGCGCGCACACACACACACACACACACACACACACACACACATATATAGTAGTAGAAAGAAACTCGTGGAGAGCGTGGCAGCAGAGAGTCCTCAGAAGAGAAGCCCCCTTCAAGCAAGTGTTTCGGCCCTTATCTCCTGACACTCTAGGGGGGTTGGGCCACACCCGGTTCATGACTCCGGATGTCCCTCTGCTGCCCCTTTTTTCCCATCTTAGGACGAGTCACGGCTGGGATTCGAACCCATGACCCTCTGGACATGCTCATTTTCCACTTAATGACTCGCACTCTAACCACTGAGCCACTGGGGCACTTGATATTTGTAGGGAAATTTAAGCCTTATGAAGTTCACTTTTGTTCCTCCTTGACCAGATCCAGCTTGAACACCTCTCTGCCGCTTCTGCCATTGTTTCAGGGCTCTGGTTTTTTCCCTCCCTGCAACTGAGAGCTGTTTCATGAGGCTGTATGCAGACGTTCCTACGAACCCCCTAGCTCCAATTTCTGCAGTGAGGACTTTGACCTGATAGCCTTCTCTCCTTAGGCTGTTAGCCAGATCAGCATACTTTTCAGTCTTGTAGATTTGAGCTGCCTCCATTCTGTTCTCATATGGCACCGTGAGCTCGATCATGATCAGCTGCTTGGTTGACTGAGAGTGGACTACTATGTCTGGTCTCATGCCACTCTTGCTGATGATCTCTGGGTGACTCTTCCATTCTGGGAGGTTTGCAGTGCACTCCCAGTCATCTGCCCCATCCAGTAGATTCTGCCTGCATGTTCCGAGTGGCACTGTTGTTCTTGGCCATGATTTGCTACCTCCTGCCGTGAAGAATGTTGCGGGTGCTTTTGGAGTCCTGATTTTTTCCCTTTTGTGGTGTTGGTACTAGCCCAGACTGCTTGTACAATCTCTTTGAGCACTTGGTTGTGCCTCCATGTGTACCTTCCTTGAGCCAGGGCTACTTTACATGAGCTTAGGACATGCTCCACTGTTTGTTTTTCATGGCAGAGGGGGCATGCAGGATCGTCTGTTTTTTCCCCACTTCACCAGGTTTGCATTTAAGGCGAGAAGGTCATATGCAGATCTGAGAATGAAGCTGATCCTGAGAGGGGCCATGTGCCAATGTCATTCCAAGTGAGACTTCTTTGAAGTGCATTCTCCCACGTTGTCCATTGCCCTTGCTGGCTCTGCTGGACTGCTTTTTGAAGTCTTTTTTGGTCTTCTTCTTTTCTCATCTCCTGAATCATCATGTCTCTTTTGGCTTTTCCTTTGGCCTTTGACCACCATTCAGTTTTGGTCACCCCCAGTCCTTGTCTGTTGGTCTGTGTGTGTCCTATTATTTCTCTGATCTTGAGACTTTCTTTTGCAGAATCCATCGCCTCTTGAACTTTCCATTTTCTGCCTGTCTTCAGCTGGGGCTTGATTGCTTCTACCACCTTGTCTCCTGAGTCCTCCAGCATGCTTTGAAGTCTGATCTTCCCTGCTTTGTATTCCTCCAGGATGGATTTCAGTGGTAGTTTCAGCTTTGCCTGGCGACAGTACAGCGCTATGTCAGTGAGACAGGGTGGGACACCAAGCCATTTCCTTGTGAACTTGTTGATTTTGGCTTCCATTGCCTCCACTATGCTGGTGCAGATGTCGTATATCATCAGAAGCCATAGGAGCTTTGGTATCAGCATGAACTGCAGACACCAGACCTTGTATTTGCCAGGGAGCCCACACTGGTCAATAGTCTCCAAGCCTTCTTCCGACATCTGTTTGGTTTCTTTTGCTCTTTGTGTGTCTTTCAGTGTATCATCATACCATCTTCCAAGGCTCTTGACTGGCTGTTCTGTGACTGTTGGAATGGCCTGGTTGGCAACACTGAAGACCACAGATTCGGCCACTTTTCCTTTCCTCAGTGAGAGACTCCGTGATTTCTTTGGCTTGAACTTCATTCTGGATGAGGCAACTATGTCGTCCAGCCTCTCCAGCACATGACATGTCACGTCTTCTCTGGATGAAATCACTGTAGGTCATCCATGAAGGCCTTGAGAGGGGGCATCTTGTATCCATCGCCAAGGTCTGTTTGTCTTGCGTTGCTTGTTGCTGCTTTCAAGATGACTTCCATTGCCAACACGAACAGTATTGGGGAAATTGCACAGCCCATTGCAATGCCCACTTCTAAGTTGATTCAATCTGTTGTGTACTCCTTGGTAGAGAACCGCATTGAGAAGCCATTGAAGTACTTCTTGAGCATGTCGCGGATGTTCTTTGGCACATGGTACTTCTCAAGAGCCAACTGTATCATATCATGGGGTACAGATCCATATGCGTTTGCCAGATCAAGCCACACTACGTCCACGTCTCTCTTTTCTGTTTTTGCTCTTTGGATTGCGTCCCAGATCATTGTGGCGTGTTCTACACAGCCAGCCACGCCTGGGATGCCACCTTTCTGGACTGACACATCCACACACACACACACACACACACACACACACACCACGCACGCACGCACGCACGCACGCACGCACGCACGCACGCACGCACGCACGCACGCACACATACACACACACACACACACACACACACACACACACACATATATATATATATATATAATCATATATCTTGTGGTATTGCTATATTCTGTTGTCGTTTTGATATAATCATGTTGTGTACTTTGAGAGAGGAAACCATTTTAGCATGACACAGGTTTTGTCCTGGTGATATTTTGTGATGAAACAATTTTACCCGGCAGTTTTGCCGTTGCCTTTGTATCATTCTGTGATGAAACTGTTTTATCTTGAAGTGTCATGTCTCGGTATCAGTTTTGACTCTGACAAAACCATTTCCTGCTTAGATCTGTGTCCTGGTTTCAACGGTGATTGGAAGATGAAAGAGTGTTCAGATAGGTCGATATGCGAAAAGAAAAAGGTTATCACTGTGCGATACAGTGTGTGGTAGTTAAGAGAGATCTAAAAGAGCTGTCTCATCGTACAACAATTCTTTGATCGGTTGAATATGAAAAGAGTTATAATTTTCTTTCAACTTTCACAGTGGCGTATGGTCCACTCAGAAGCACAAGGCGTTCTGGACGGGCAACATGAGGGACTCTGCCCTGCTGCGCATGATTTGGGACAGAACTGTAGATATTCCTTATTGACCTAGAGTCTGTTTATGCCATATTAAGATTCCTAAACAACATGGTATAAAGACTAATGCCTAGCATTGGATGTATCCATTTGAATGATGTAAAGTGTGTATTTGTACCTACATTCGTAGCAAAACTGTGGATACATCGTATTTAATGTATGGACATGTCTCAAGATTCTCTCTCTCTCTCTCTCTCTCTCTCTCTCTCTCTCTCTCTCTCTCTCCATATATATATATATATATATATATATATATATATATATATATATATACATACATATATACATCATGAAAAATGTGTAACGTTTCTGTGTAATTATGTAGTTCATGGCATATGATGATAAAATAATGCATCCAAGCTTTTCCATGTG
>CM065738.1:10375751-10380751 GCA_033310375.1 Conus canariensis
CACTATAACATCAGCAAAATCTCATGCATGAATTGAAGATAAGGGATATATCTACCATGTGTGTCAGTCTTGTGTGGGTAGCCTGGTCTGAAGTTGAACAGCGTTGTTACAAGCACAGGCAATGACTGCGTCATCTTTAAGTAAGAAAACCTGTGGCCCCCTTTCACTTCTTGTGTGCTGTTTCAAATGCGTTTGCTCCGATTGGATCAGTAGATCGGATAAGGACCTAACACTCGGTTCAAGTTACTGCTCTTTTTGACTAAAAACCATTGAAGACATTTTGGTTGAATACAAAAGGTTAATACTGAAATACTGATTTTTGGAAGGTCAGCATCAACATTTGTTTATTTGTACATTCCTGTGATAATGGGCGATGTTCGGAAATGTTTCTGACCTTGGGACTAGCAAACTGCTTTTAGGTTCTGCTTAAAACTGATCGTATCATGGTTGTGAACTCTTTCACACACACACACACACACACACACACACACACACACACACACACACACACACACACACACACACAACACACACACACACACCTCTCTCTCTCTCTCTCTCAAACACACACACACACACACACACACACACACACACACACACACACACACACACACACACACACACACACACTGTCATCTATGCGGATGAGCAACGTTCTTTTGGCTTCCAGTCAAGATCAGAAACGGCAGTTTGTTTGTCACGTCCTCCAAGTTTTCCGGAGCACGTCCAGAGAGCAAACACTTCAGGTTGCACAACCCCCGGTCCTGTCACTTTCTGTTTGTAGAGCCTCGAGCTCTCTTCCGTCGGAAATAGCCTCTGCAAACATGATGCTGCAGGAGAAAAATACAGAATAATTCTAGTTTTATAACCATTGAACTAAGACCCTCCTGCCAACAGCATTTACGTTTGTGGCACTGTGCCATATTTATGAGATGGAGTTGGAGGAGGTAGGGGGCGGGGGAGAAATATTGATCTCTTGACAGTTCACACTTATCATAGTAAACGTGAAGAAATCGTGAAGTAACTGGTCTGTACAGAGTGCAAAACACACACACACACACACACACACAAAACACCCGTGCACCTCCATTCCTGCCTGTCCCCCCCCCCCTCCCTCCTTCCTTCCCTTCACCCCTTTCATTCGCCCTCTCCCACCGATCATTGAGTTTAACGAATAGACACTTTTCCTCTGGCAGCAAAGGCTCCAGACTCGTGAACCCTCCACCCATATCCCACCCTCCTTCTTTCCTGAAGGAAATAAACCATCCCTGGTACCTCCTCCCATAGCATATGTTCCCGTGAAATATGACGAACGACTCATTTGAAATCCTCTCATTTGCAAAGTACTTAGTGACATTACTGAAGAAACTCTATTATTTGCTGTTTTTGAATCAGTTGTCTTCATCATCATCTTTGGTTGTATATAATTAGAGAGAATGCGTCCTGTTTGTGGGATTGAGGAAGAAAAAGTTTGACAATGAGAGCAAGACAAAGTCATCGGAACATAATGACATTGGATCTTTGACATTTGACGACCATGATACTGGATCACCTCGACACTGGACCACTATGACATTGGACCACCAGATATCGGACAACCATGATATTGGACCTACAAGACTTCGGACTTCCATGACATTGGACCTACAAGACTTTGGTGGACTTCCATGATATTGGACCCACATGATTTTGGACTAGAATGACATTGGACCTACAAGACTTCGGACTTCCATGACATTGGACCTACAAGACTTCGGACCTCCATGACATTGGACCTGCAAGACTTTGGACTACCATGACATTGGACCTACAAGACTTCGGACTTCAATGACATTAGACCTACAAGACTTCGGACTTCCATGACATTGGACCTACAAGACTTTGGACTACCATGACATTGGACCTACAAGACTTCGGACTTCAATGACATTGGACCTACAAGACTTTGGACTACCATGACATTGGACCTACAAAACTTCGGACTACCATGACATTGGACCTGCAAGACTTTGGACTACCATGACATTGGATCACCAGATATTGGACAACCATGATATTGGACCTACAAGACTTCGGACTACCATGACATTGGACCACCAGATATCGGACAACCATGATATTGGACCTACAAGACTTCAGACTACCGTGACAATGGACCAAAATGAAATCACAATGATACTGGACCACAATGACTTTGGATCACCATGACATTGGTCCACCAAGACATTGGACTACAATGAAATTACAATGACATTGGACTAAAATGAAACCACCACGACAGTGGATCACCAAGACACTGGACTACAATGAAATTACCAAGACACTGGACTACAATGAAATTACCATGACACTGGACTACAATGAAATTACCAAGACACTGGACTACAATGAAATTACCATGACACTGGACTACAATGAAATTACCATGACACTGGACTACCATGAAATTACCAAGACACTGGACTACAATGAAATTACTATGACGGTGAATCACCATGACATTGGACCACCACGCGACTGGCCCGTTATGACACATTGACCACCATGAGATAGGATCATCATGATACTGGACAACAGTGACACTGGACGACATCACACTGGACCACAGTGAAACACCATACCATTAGATCAAAATGACAGTGGCCCATCATGACATCGGACCATCGTGACTCTGGACCACTGTGATACTAGACCACCATGACATTGGAACGTCTTGACAACGGATCACAATCATATCACTATGACATTGGACTCATGATACTGACACTGGACACTGGACTACTAATGTTGACACCCGTCATGAAATACAGAATTGCTATGGCAAGGTATACGTGGTATTGGTTAGAGGATTTCTCGAAAGCACAACATGGAACCGTCGTCTGTTGCTGGCTGAGTGTTGTGGTTTTTTTTGGGTTTTTTTTGCTGTCTAAACCTCTGCGCACTCAAGCAGTGCACCACGCGCTCATTCGCTCCGACACAGCAAAGCCGTCGTCCGCCGCAGCCGGCACGCAATTACAGGTATCAATGTCAAGCGTCAAGAGGACCACGAGGACCTGCACTCGCCGAGTACTTCGGTGGTGTTCATGGCGCATGTTTGATCTACATACGCAGACACCCTACAACCCACTGCAACAATAATTGCTAGTGCGAGCCGCGTAGTGAGACTCCCGGAGCCACCAGTCCGTCAACGACAGCCCTGGACTCGCGTACGTGCCGACGGACCAACAAGCCACCGTGGAGAGGACATCGAAATTAGGTCACATGAAGAGCATGATTGCTATGCTGAGTGTTCATGCTCACTGTCATTTATGTGTCTACATACGCACGTTTAAGATCCTAAAATCAATGTCAGCGTTTGGCGGATTGTAAAAACACGAAAATATCCAGCATAAACCAGAGAACTTGGAGAGCAGATGGGCTGCGCCACGAATGTCACTAATGTCCACTGAATTGTGTTCTTCACTCGTACAACTACAACACGCATGTTTCACATGACCCAGGACTGTCCACATGCCAGCGTTCCCATTACCAGCTAGTTACAGTATAATATGATGACGGTGATGACGACGACGACGATGATGATAGTTGATGGCTTCGTAAACGACTCTTCAGTTTTGCAGCTGTTTTTTGTTAGTATCTGCTGTGAGTTTTTCTTTTTCTTTTATTCTTATTTCACAACCACAACACACAACACCAACAAAATATATTTATTTATTTATTATTATTATTTATTATTTATTTATTTATTAGTTATTATTTATTTATTTTTTTTTTTTTTGGGGGGGGGTATTAAAAGTGGTTTGTTTTGGGCATATTTCCCACCAGAGGAGACACTGCACTGCCGACGAGTCACTTCTGTGGTATTCACTTCTGCCTGTTCTTAGCCTGTCTGTGCAGGACACCGCCCACAAAGCTTCCATTCTGACGACACTCACTCATCAGTCGCGGAGCCCCCACCGCCTCCTGGAGGTGCCTCCATGAAATCCCCGTGACTTACCGATATAGACGACATCGACACGAACCCACCACGGGCATAGACGTAGGGATGAAACTGAAACCGAGGTCACCACAGAAACAGGGCATGGAGAGCTCCAGAATTTGAGACTTTTTTTTTTTTAAGCTGATCGATGAAGATGCTATAGAGTTCGATTTTGGTCAAAGACTGATTGTACTCTACGCTGAATTTTATAACACACCCCGGCTGTCAACCAGGCCCGAAAGATACAGACACCTGCAGTGTTGGTCAGGAAATTTGAGCAACACCCTCAGAGACGCATTCATTAAGTGGATGAAACTCGACCACGTGGTCCCCGTCTTCCCAGATGAGCCATAACAAACTCAACTCTGGGTAAGAGCCGGTCGGGCGAAAAAATCTCACACATAACTGGCTCTGATCGGAATCGAACCGACGATCTCCCAGCTCACGAACCGCGACGCTAACCCCCACGCCATTAAATAGTTCTTTGTCGGCGTCTGTCCCGTTTCTTTCATTAAAATGCATTCCTAAAGGTGTTTGATGTATGTCCCATTTCATTCATGTTATGTGTTTTAAAGAGATCTTTATTAGTTTCTGTCCCATGCCTTTCATTGTGCTGTGTTCAAGACACGTCTTTGTTGAAACCTGTCAAATTTGATTTGTTTTCTAAATTGGTCCGTGTTAGCCACTGTGCCGTTTCCTTCACGACACTGTGTTCTAAGCGTTGTTGGTGTATTCTGGGCCGTGGTTTGTTGGAAAGTCCTTTTGTTTATGAATTCGTGGTTTTCTAAATTACATTCTGCCTCTTTCTTTGAATCGCCTTTCTGGCTGTTCCGTGTAACAGTCGGACCATTTCAAAAAATGTTTTCACCACTCTTATCACATGACTGTTGTTCTAATAAACATCTGTCACAAAAAGAAATAAAAAAAAACACTTGAGTTCCAGTGGCATTATGATAATAGTGAGCTAAAATAATGACAATGATAATAATAATAATAATAATAATTTGTTTACCCGCTT
>CM065738.1:10383251-10388251 GCA_033310375.1 Conus canariensis
GGGATGTATGGGTGTGGATGAAGGGGGGAATTTTGTTCAAAACGTGTTTCAATCACGATTGTATCCACCCACCCACCCTGAATCCCACCCCCATCCTCTCACACCTCCATCCCCCCTTTCCTAATACAAAATTTACAATGAAAACCAAGGAAAGGAAAAAGAAACAAACAAAAGAAACCAAAAAAAAAAAAAAAAAGGAAAGAAAAGAAAAGAAAAAAATCTTTATTGGTTGTTGTTCATTTGCTTTAGAGTGAACGTTGTTGCTGATGATGCTGACTTTCTCGAGCAGAAAGATTGGAGCGCTCACTCAGCATATGATATAAAACATCCTGGATACAGTGGAGACCTTTTATGATGTCCAGTACAAAGAGACAGCATACAGTAAGGAATAGGGGAATGAATTTGGACGGTAGGAAAATGTCGCCAAACTGACGTCCCATTCCACATGGGCGATCAGTGTTCGGACATTTGCCATGTAAACTCCAAAGCGTTTTATCATCACAAATGACAGTGTCAAACTGGCTCAGTGGCTGAGCAACGAGTTTATAGCCAGACGTTGGGAGTTCCATTCCTTCAGCTGCCATCATGAAAATTATCATCATGTTACGCTACCCGTCTGAACGTATTGTTATCCTGGTAGGACTGGTGTGGTTTGAAATAGGCTCCTATGCCCCAGGTGCTCATTCCTCATTTCCCCCTCTCTCTCCTCCCCTCCCCCCATTCCATTCACCCTCTTCCCAGCTCTTCTGGATGGTAAACTTCATCTTGCATGTTATCACCTTTGGTGGGTATATACTAATCTCATTTAAACACACACACACACACACACACACACACACACACACACACACACACACACACACACACACACACACACCCTCAGTACAAACTTCAGCCAATGCTGAAAAGGTATTTTGTGAACTTAACCTTGTTTCCATGTTCTTACCAGTGTTTATCTATGTTTTTTTCCCTCTTGTGGATTTAAGGCAAACCATACTGCAGGAAGTTTAATCTAACCGGCGACCACATTGATCAACGGAGAAAAATCATTCTAAACAGGCTGGGGTATATCTTTTCTTTTCGCAAAGGTTACGTCCCTTTGATTCGTCTTATCTGTGTTTTGTTTGTTTGTATCCATGTTCGTGTTGTAATATCTCTTTGCCGGCTCCAAGCAAATCACCTAACAAGTCGTAGATATTTGTCTCTTATTTTTTCTTGTTTCCTTCCTATTTTGCCCCAATGTCTCTCCGTGTTTTGCGTGCACGCGTGCGCACAAGCACGCGCAGGCGCACGCACGCGGGCACGTGACTAGTTTGGTTGAGGGCGGTGTCGCGGTCTGTCAAGGCTAATTCTGCGGCTCCTGTTTCATCTTCCGAAAGTCATTAAAACGAGATCTGCCTGTAAGGTGTCTCTTGATTCTTCTTCTTGTTTCTGCCTCTACTAGTTTGTGTCCTTGTTTCTCTCTCTCCTCTCTCACTCTCTCTCTCTCTCTCTCTTTCCCTCTCTCTCTCTCTCGCTCTTTCTCTCTCTCTCTCTTTGTGTGTGTGTGTGTGTGTGTGTGTGTGTGTGTGTGTATGTGTGCGTGCGTGCGTGCGTGCGTGCATGTGTGTGTGTGTGTGTGTGAGAGAGAGAGAGAGAGAGAGAGAGAGAGAGAGAGAACGCAGAAGTGGACTGGAAGGGGGAGATGGAAGGGGAATGGGGTGGGGGGATAATGAGAGAGAGAAGTACAAGGACGAAGAGAGAGGAGAGAGAGAGAGAGAGAGAGAGAGAGAGAGAGAGAGAGAGAGAGAGAGAGAACGCAGAAGTGGACTGGAAGGGGGAATGGAAGGGGAATGGGGTGGGGGGATAATGAGAGAGAGAAGTACAAGGACGAAAGAGAGAGAGAGAGAGAGAGAGAGAGAGAGAGAGAGAGAGAGAGAGAGAGAGAACGCAGAAGTGGACTGGAAGGGGGAGATGGAAGGGGAATGGGGTGGGGGGATAATGAGAGAGAGAAGTACAAGGAAACGAAGAGAGAGGAGAGAGAGAGAGAGAGGAGAGAGAGAGAGAGAGAGAGAGAGAGAGAGAGAAGGCAAATTGAAATGAGTGGTGGGAGGAAGAGGGGAAGGCGGGAGGGGGAAGTGGGGGTGGGGTGGGGGGGACGGGGAAGGACACCGTGCTCATCTTGACGTGCACGTGCGCGTGCTTTGGTGGAACAACCAGAGTGGATCACAAGCCTCCCGGCTTTTCCCAAACAGTTGACATTTTCCCTGTCGCCTGCAGAAATGGACGTGCAGCACGGAATAGAACTCTGCCTTTCATTCTGTTCTCATTTCACAAGATGTTTAAAGTTCCGAGTTTTCACATCATGCATGCCACTCTTGTTTCTCTCGCCTTTCTGTTTCTTATCTCACCACGGCGGTAGAATGGGAGTGACTTCGTGCTAGCGAGACTGTTCGTGAGGTGCATGGGACAGCAACCGCTTCTGCTGCCAGGCTCCACGCCAGCCTAGACCCTCCGCAATGACGCCATGTCTGCTTTCAAATCCCACCCCCTCATCCCTGCATTTCGAGAAAAGAAAAACAGGTGGGATGGGGGTGGGGTTTGGGATTAGAAGTGGGATTGGTTGATAGTGGATAACTATTTGGACAGGTTTCTGCTGGGAAATGTGGAGTAGGTGGCAAGAAAGGGTGGTGGGGGTGGGGGAATGAGGGTGATGGGGCAGGGATAGGGAGGGGACGCTGGAAGGGGAGGGGGGGGTGAGGGGATGGTGAGGTATGTCCTGGTATTTGTCACGGGCTGAGTTTGTTTAGGCCACTGGTCATTATGAGTGTGTAAGCAGCCCTCTTTATGTTCCTGACCACAATTCGTTATTTCCTTTCCTCTTTGTAATTACAAGAACGTGGATTTCACAGCGATTTCTGCATTCTGAATAAGTTTCCCCCGCACCCCAGAGTGGTGACGTGTCCAGCATGAACAGTGGAAGAAAATGTTGATGGGGGAGGAGGTGGGTGGGAGGTTGGGGTGTGTCTCAGGCAAGGTGTGGTGGATGAGGACAGATGGGCACTGAGGGGCGGGACAGCTGCTGAATATGTATTAAACAAAACATAAAGAATGGAAGTAAAATTGATTTCAGCAAAAGAAAAAAAAAGGACACAAATGGCTTCCCTTATGCCCTCAGCTGTGTGTGTGTGTGTGTGTGTGTGTGTGTGTGTGTGTGTGTGTGTGTGTGTGTGGTGTAAGAGAGAGAGAGAGGAGAGAGAGAGAGAAGAGAGAGAGAACAGGCAGACAGACAGACAGACAGAGAGATGGTCAGACAGACAGACGGATAGACAGACAGGCTGATAAAACAGACATGCTGATCATCCAGTTTCACGAATACCGATACTTAGGGCCAACACAGACAAGAACACATAGTTTTTTTTTTCCTCTTTTTATTTATTCATTTTTTTCATTTTCATCATAACTGTCTTCGTCTGGTCTCTGAGCAACACGAACACAACAGCAACGCTTGGTACTGGCAACAGATTCATCTTCTAGCGTTCCAGAACCACTAGCACCGACCATGTACTGTTTCATGTCATACGTGGATTCACCAAGACTTAGTGTTCTTCTTTTATATAATGTTTGTTTGTTGCGTCTGTGCCGGGTAAGTCCTAGCGCTTGCATTTTGTATTTGTAGTAATTATTTCTGAAAGTTACTGTTGCATTGATGATTTTTTGTTTGTTTTTGAATGGTTCACATTCATCGGCACGTGTGAGGTGTGTGTGTGTGTGTGTGTGTGTGTGTGTGTGTGTGTGTGTGTGTGTGTGTGTGTGTGTGTGTGTGTACCCGCGCATGTGCATTGTGTGTGTGTGTGTGTGTGTGTGTGTGTGTGTGTGTGTGTGTGTGTCTGCTCTTGCATGCATGAGTTCGTTTTTGTGTGTGAATGTGTGTACATGCGTGCATGTTTTATTATTGTTGCCACTGCTGCAGTAGAAACTGATAAACCTTCAAACGCCTCAAAACCGTGTGAGACTGAAACACACTTCTGGTTGACTGTTCATCTTGTAGACGCTTATCATTGAGAACATTTTGCAGTATACTGGTCCACTGTGCATCGTCTCAGCTTGAAATCCACATGCTATTCATCCATCAGCAAAGGCTGCCGCTGCTGTCCCCTTTACCACCACTGACAAAGACCACATCATCCCAAGCACCTGCAACAACAGCGAAAAAAGCATCAGCATACATAATTTTTTGACGTTTCTATCGTATGAAAAAGTGAAGATTGTCGTACGTTTGATGATAACTTTTGGTGACTGGAAACATAGAGCAAACACATTGAAATATGCCAAACCTATGAGAACTAAAAATATACCATTGCTCGGAACTTCATAGGACATAGAAAAAGAGAAGGGATTCAGGACCAGGATATGAGTGAGAAAGAAAGTGAAAGAGCAACTCGTTTTTGTTTGCCATATGGTGCATATCGTGCATGTGTGGACACACACACACACACACACACACACACACACACACACACACACACACACACAACTACACACACACACACACACACACACATGCACGTATGCACGCATACACGCTCGCACACACACACACACACACACACACACACACACACACACACACACACACACACAGTACACACACACACATGCACGTATGCACGCATACACGCTCGCACACAACACACACACACACACACACACACACACACACACACACACACACACACCCCTCACATGCAAATCTGCCCTTCTGTCTCATTACCGAAAACGAGCCTTATCCACATGGAACAGTTCCATGTTGTGTTCAATTCTTTTTTCCCTCTCATCTTCCTATGTCCTCAGTGTCAATACTCCCTCCCCTCCTTCCTTCCTGTCCCCTCAGTGTCAATACCCTCCCCTCCTTCCTATCCCCTCAGTGTCAATACTCCCCCCCCCCTTCGTCCTGTCCCCTCAGTGTCAATACTCCCTCCCTCCCTTCATATCCCCTCAGTGTCAATACTCCCCCCCCC
>CM065738.1:10393251-10395751 GCA_033310375.1 Conus canariensis
GAGAGAGAGAGAGAGAGAGAGAGAGAGAGAGAGAGAAAGAGAGAGAGAGAAGCATGAGAAGTGGTTTGATCTTGCCTGATTTGGCTAATTTGTTTCATTTTGAGGATCATTAAGTTTCATGAGTATTAATTTTGTGTGTGTGTGTGTGTGTGTGTGTGTGTGTGTGTGTGTGTGTGTGTGTGTGTGTGTTGCTGCTTTGTTGTCTCCTTCACGATCATCATCATTCTGATCATTGTCATAATCACCATCTTCATCGTTTCTATCTTTTCTTTTTTTTTTCTACGTATGTACGTATATTCATACCTTGTGGCACTACTACTACTACTACTACTACTACTACTACTACAACTACTGCTGCTGCTGCTGCTGTTACTTCTACCACCACCACCAACCACTACTACTACTACTACTACTACTACTACTACTTCTAGAAGAGACGAAAAACAAATTACACAGTTCTAGAGAAGTAAACTTATGATTAGAAAATAAGAAAGTGCAGATCTAAACTCGCTCTGTCATGGCTATGTCAAATATGACTCATAGAAAAACAAACAAAAAACCAAACGATAAACCTACGAAACTTTTCTCGCCATCGTCATTTTGATACTCAGCTCATTTAGAACTAAAAAAAAAAACAAAAACAAAAAAGCAAACAAACAAACAAACAAAAGCAAACAACAACAACCAAGTAGGGTAACTCTTGCTCCCATGATGAAATAATGGCAGGGCCCATAACTCCAAACGAACGCTGCTTATGACACCAAATCGCCTAGCAGAAATGACAACACAGAGCACACAGAACAAACAAGGAGACAAAACAAATTATACATTTTTAGAGAAGTAAAATCATGATTAGAAAAATGAAAATACAGATCTAAAGTCGCTCAGGCATGGTAATGTACAAATATGACAAGATGTCTCCTTGTTTGTCCTGTGTGCTCTGTGTTGTCATTTCTGCTAGGTGATTTGGTGTCTTAAACACCATTCGTTTGGACATATTGGCCTACAATTATTTTATCATGGGAGCAAGAGTTACCCTACTTGTTTGTTATTTACTGTTGACTGTTCCCTGCCTCAGCCAAGATTTCGTTTCATTTAGTAATATTTATCTCGAAATAGAACACGGGAAAAACATAAAGGATATTTACTATTTTCTTGAACCTCTGAACGCAAGATACTATCAGGAACACACCTCAGTGCATGCTTAATTATCTTTTTTGTTGAATACAATACAATACAAATGAAGTACTCATTTTCATACCAAATACACACAAACGAAAATGAAAAGATCAGTTCATTTGTATCGTCGAATACAACTCAGAGAACTATAAACACATAACTCGGCCCGTTTAATAATCTTTAGAGAGGAAAGCAACTCAAAATGGATGCACAACTTATTTCTTCATCTTCATCGTTGAATACAACACAAACCAAACAAAATACAGAAACCTTAACTCGCCTGCCCATCTTCGAAGTGAAACAACACATGTGAAATACATTTACTCATCTTCGTTGTTGAATATAATACAGAGAAAAAAAATTCTACAAAAAAACAATAAAAAAATTCCTGAACCATCTCTGCATCTTTACCATCAAATACAATACAGAACGAAAACACCGTAAAATTCATTTACTAATTTTGGTAGTTAAAAAAAACAACTAACAAAACAAACAAACAAACAAAACTCCAAAGCTGTATACCGGTCTTCATCGTCAAATGCAACGCAAACAAAACGACGAAAGCACATTTTCTCATCGTTCTTGTCACATACGACACAAAGTCTTGCATGCTACATTTGCCTCATTTACTCACCTTACATGTCGCACTGTACCTTCAAAATGAAATCAATTACACCCCTGCCTTTCTCTATGTCTCTCTCTCTCTCTCTCTCTCTCTCTCTCTCTCTCTCCACACACACACAGAGAGAGAGAGAGAGAGAGAAAGAGAGAGAGAGACACACACACACATACGTACAAATAAACAGATAGACAGGAAGGCAGACAGACAGACAGACAGACAGACAGACAGACAGATAGATAACTAGACTGTCTATGTATCTATATCTATTTATAACCTAAACAGAAAACACAGCTCTCTAGCACCCCCCTTTTCCATAGAATGGACAACGACTGAAATAACCATGCAAAGCTCAGCTCATTCACTCATCCCTGTCGACAGAAACAGCACCGATAAAAACAAACCTCCAGACGCAGCTCCCCTGCTTCTCTCTCTCTCTCTCTCTCTCTCTCTCTCTCTCTCTCTCTCTCTCTCTCTCTCTCTCTCTCTCTCTCTCTCTCTCTCTCATCGAATACAACACAAAAAAAGCACAACACACAGCTCATGGATTCAGCACGATCATCATCAAACACAACACAGACTGAAAGAAAAAAATAAAAGCGAAAAAACAAACAAACAACACCAAAGCTAGCTGACTTACTCATCATTTATCGCCGACGTTCAGCCACCACGCCACTCAGTTTGCTCATCCAAGGCGAGAAC
>CM065738.1:10400751-10413251 GCA_033310375.1 Conus canariensis
CTCAGATTTCTGACGCTCCAAAACATAATGGAAATGTATACTAATGTATAATACTAATTAATGATTACTGTTTACTCGTTTAGATTATTTTTGTGATAAAAAAGATAATGCATAGTGATCAAGCAGACTTGAAGAAAGGAAGACAAACCGTGGATTACATCGTCAAATTAACAACTCTTAAGTATGCATCATTTTGCAAGACAAAAGAAATGTCTTACTTTACTCTTTGAATTTTCAATTCTTTAAGTAGTATATGATATACTAGATTGCTCTATACATTAATAATGATTGGCATGTTTTGTACTTTTTTTTTATAATCAGAGCAGAGAATTTCCTTCAAAAAGAAGTTTACCAGTCAGAATATTCCAGTTTCGAATCATTGCTAAAGGAAATCCTCCAAGTTTTAGTGATGGCGCCAGTGTTATAACATAATAATCTGTGGATATCTGTAACTTAAATGATCATAATTCCTCAGTATGCCAATGATGCATGCATGCTGATAATTGCTCGCAAAAGAAAAGAAAAAAATGAATTGTTTTGAAAAGAAAAAACAGTAAATGACTCCAGAAAATGTCACCAGGCAGTGCCCAATGATTTTTGCAAGGCCATCTTTGTTAATGGTCTGAAATGTTATCGTGAGAAAAAAAAAACTATTTGGTTTCATGCAACAATAGTGATGATTCTGCTGATTTTCCATCTTTTAAGGTGAATGGAATTGCTCCTGAATATACTACTGAAATAATTTCCTAAGTGTATAATCTGCATCTGAATTGATGGAATTTGTATGATTGACGATCCCTTAAACGAAGCAGTTTTCGTGTTTTTTTTCTTTTGCTGTCCCAACCTCTGCGCCACCTCAGAGGCAGTGCACCCACGCCGCTCATTCCGACACCCCGTCCACAGCCACAGCCCGGTCGGCCCCGCTGCAGCCCCAGCACCGGCAATCCACAGAGAGCAGTCAATGTCAAGTCGTCAAGAGGCAACCAACCGGAGGATACACTGCACTGCTGCCGAGTCACTTCGGTGTTGTTCAGTGGCGCCTGTTCTGATCTAACATACGCAGGACACCACCTACTAAGCCCCCTACTGACGACAATAATTGCTTAGTCACGGAGCCGGCGTGAGTGAGCTCTCCCTCCGGAGGGCGCCACCACGTACGTCCGTCCAACGACAGCCCCCATGGACTCGCCGATACCGGTGACCCCGGCGGAACCAAACCAAGGCCACAGATGTGGAGAGGACATCGAAATTGAGGTCATCATGAGAGCAGCGCATGAAGAGCAACAGAATTTGAGACATTTTTTTTATGCTGATCAATGAGAATGAGGATGATTAAGATGATGCTACGGATTTCCATTTCGGTCTGAGACTACATGACAGGGCTGTACTCTACGCTTCCTTTCATAATATATCCCGGCGTCAACCAGGCCCGCGAGATACAGGCACCTGCAGTGTTGGTCAGGAAATTTGAGCAACACTCTCAGAAACGCATCCATTAAGTGGATGAAACTCGACTGTGTGGTCCCAGTCTTCCCAACTGAGTCCGCAGCAAACTCAGCTCTGGGTAGGAGCCGGTCGGGGCAGAAAAAACCCACATGACTCTGATGGGATTCGAACCCACGACCTCCCAGCCGGGAGTCCGCGACGCTAACCACTTCGCCGCGGCGGCTGGTCTGTTTTTGGTTTTAATGTCCTTGAAATAAGATGGTGTCAGACTACTTAAACTGAGCACTTTGTAATATTAGCCATTCGTTTTAAGTGATCAAAACTCTACACAGAGGCTTCCTTTTAGTATCCCTAATTATTAGTTACAAAAACTACAAAGACTCGATAGCATTTCAGTTATGTCTTGGAGTCCCGAGTCCAGTTCACGCAGCTGCTTTGACGACATACAAAGAAACAGGGTTTTTTGTTTTGTTTTGTTTTTGCGTTGAGTGAGAACAGGGAACTTTCAAATTTTGAATTTTTAATTTTTAAATTGATGAAGACTGAAGAGTGACCAAAACCTTTATAAATCCAGAGAAGGTAGCAAAACATCTTCTTCAGTCACAGTTATTATACCGCAGGTTTGCTGAAGGAATCTGTTGTGAGTACTGAATCACTGACAAAGACGTCTTACACAATAGATTCTGTCCCAAAACTGAGGAAAGAAACAGGGAGATTTTCTATCTTAATGACATTGATGCACAAAAAAAGTTGATCTCTCTGTATTTAGCAAAGATGCACATGCAGAATAAATGACCTAAGCATCTTACGTGTATACAGATGGCTCACATTAATAAGTAACAGTCAAACCAGCTCTGCCTTTCTTATACAACCGCTCAGGGCAGAAATGCAGATCCGATCTCTCTCTCTCTCTCTCTCTCTCTCTCTCTCTCTCTCTCTCTCTCCCTCTCTCTCTCTCTCTCTCTCTCTCTCTCTCTCTCTAAAATCATCCATGAGTTTTTTCAAAGAAATAAACTACTACTATTACTGCTACTACTACTAATATTACTATGATAAATAGTCAATAACAAAGCAACATTTGTTACCATACTAGGGTGAAACCATTTCAGGTTAAGATGTCCAATAGCCTGATAGGCATTTGGCAGTGAACTAACAACGCTTTGCAGTGTCCAAACCATGGCATTATTGAAGGCGAAGCCTAACCCTTTTCTTTTTGTGATACACGCATGTTTTATTGTTTGAAAGTCATTTAAAATTTCAGTGTCACGTTTGTAACTATAAATATGTATGTTTTAACTTTTAGGGCAGCGGTCACGAATGTAATTTTTCTTTTAACAAGAGATAATAAAGTTTTCTGAAGTCTGAAGTCTGAAGTTACTATTACTACTGTTATTACTACTGCTACTATTACTATTGCTGCTACTACTACTACACGTTGTAAACGCACACACACACACACACACACACACACACACACACACACACACATACACACACACACACACACACACACACACACACACATACACACACACACGCACACACGCACGCACGCACGCACAGAGAGAGAGAGAGAGAGAGAGAGAGAGAGAGAGAGAGAGAGAGAGAGAGAGAGGACGACAGAAACAACCAAACACAGACATACACACACTCACACACACACACACACACACACACACACACACACACACACACACACACACACACACACACACGTCACCTCGGACATCATCTGTTCATCCGCATCGTCGGCAGCCACTTGAGCCAGGACCGGAAGCAGAACCACAAACAGCACGTGACCGCGCGAGACCATGATGATTGGTTGGTTGGCTGGCTAGTCGACCAGTGGCCCTTTTCCTGTCACAGCGAAACTGCACACCAAAAATGGGGGAAAAAATGTTCAAAGTAGTTTTCTCTCTCTCTCTCTCTCTTTTTTTTTTTTTTTTTGGTAACCCTTTTTTGTTTTCATACATCTTGGTTTTTGAGATAGGTAGTTGCTGTTTTGTGTTATCATCAGAGTTTCTTGAAGAAAATAAAGCAGCAGCAATGGTGTAAATGATAAACAGTCATTAACAAAGCAACATATGTTACCATACTAGGGTGAAACCACTTTAGGTTAAGATGTCCAATAGCCTAATAGGCATTTGGCAGTGAACTAACAATGGTTTATAACTCAAATGGTCAGCTGAGGAAGGTTTGCAAAAACCGAAAGCGCTTCTTTAAAATGCTTTGGGTGTTTGTTGTTTTTTTATTTGAATTATGTTATGCCACATGGTTTTGTGAGAAACGACAGTGCATTCACTTTGTAGTGGATCCACCCAGAAGCCATTTCGTCCCTTTCGTTTGGCCATTCTTCGTCATGGACAGCAATTCGTATCAAAGTGCATCCAGTTGCTCTGGATCTGGCCACTCCAGTACAGGGACAGGCTATGGACTGCATTTGGTATCAAAACTAGAACGTTATAAATCTCATTACCAATTTCTGGGAACCTGCTTGAACCGTGATGTCACGCCAAAAGGTATGAGATTGTTTTTCCCCTTCTCTGCTCTTCCCCCAACGACAACTTTAACACAGAAAATACAGACTCTACTGAGGAATACAGAAAGAAACATTCTTCGGTTGTGTCATAGCTTTTATGAAGAAGCTGTTGAGGACCTGGAGAACAATTTAATCCGCTTTCGGGTAGCCTTAACGGACAATTTGGATCAAGAGACTCTTGCAAAGTCTCTCCAGAAAATAGACTCAGTACAAAGATCCGTCAGATCACGCTGTAGTGACACGAAAAAGAAAAAGATGTCAGCCTTATTTCAGGATAGCGGCAAAAGACCCAAACCTCTGTTTAGTTTACAAACTCAACTCCCATCCCAGAAAACTAAAAGAAACCGTCATTTCAGACGTCGTGTTCCGTTAATAAAAACAGATCCCTCACAAGTCATTAGCATTTCATCATACCAACTCACTGATGCCCAGACAAGGTTACTGGCTATGGGACCCAAGTTTTGCCCAACACCCTCAACTTATGATGAAACAGAGCTGCTCCAAGACACGTTTGAAGGAATCCGCCGTCTGCGCTTAAGGGAATTCTTCCATGATGATGCTCCTACTCTCATTCCCAAAAAGCTGAAATTCTACAAGAAGAAGTTTTGGTGTCCCCCTAAGGGAAGAGATGAGGCTCTTGATGCTTACTGTTCCACTATTCTATCCAGAGTGGAATCCCATATCTCACAACCTACCAAGCGACAAAACTTAAACAAAGAACAACGTGCTGATTTGAGAGAACTGAAAAAACTTGTGAATACCAGGGTCCTACGAATATCACCAGCAGATAAAGGTGGAGCAATTGTGGCGCAAGATTTCAATAAATATGTAGAGGAAGCACACAGACAGCTTCACAACACAACTCACTATGAGCATCTGACGGCTGATCCCACCACAGATATTGCATCAAAATCAAACCACCTAATTGAAAAGCTGCACTCAAAGGACCATATCGACGATGACTGCTACAGGTGGGGTGTGCTGGAGCCTGAGAAAACTAAGACACCTTATTTTTACCATCTTCCTAAAGTCCACAAAGATTTACATAAACCTCCTGGACGTCCAATTGTGTCAGGAGTCAATGGACCAACTGAACGTCTCTCAAAGCTAGTGGACCATTGGCTCCAGCCTCTTGTACAAAACCTGACGTCCTACATCAAAGACACAACTCACTTCCTGAACATCTTGGAAGAATGGAAAATCACTCAACAGCCTCTGGCGAGTGAAGTATTGATCGTCACTGTTGATGTGGTTGGGTTGTACACAAATATACCTCATCATGAAGTGGCGATTTCCCTGAAAGAAATCATCGCCAGTTTTGGTCATCATTTGAAAGAAGGCCCCTCTGTTCCATTACTACTGGAGATCGTTGAACACGTCCTTCAAAACAACGTGTTTGATTTTGATGGTGAGCTGTTCCAACAAGTCCATGGCACGGCAATGGGGACCCCAATGGCTCCCTCCATTGCAAACATTTTCATGGCATGGTTAGAACAACGTCTACTGGCAATTTCACCCTGGCATGTCCATCCAACATTCTGGCGTCGTTTCATTGATGACATTGTCATGCTCTGGTTCCATGGGGAAAGCCAGCTGCTTTTGTTCCTCAACTGGATAAACAACCAGCATTCCACGATAAAGTTCACAGCCAACTATGGTAGAACCAACATCCCTTTCCTGGACGTCAACATGAGCATCAATGGGGATACAATCACCACAGACCTTCACACTAAATCCACGGATGCTCACATGTACCTACCCTTCAACTCCTGCCACCCTAGACACTGTCTGAGAGGCATCCCCTACGGGCAGACTATCCGCCTGCGAAGAATCTGTTGTAAAGATGATGTGTTCCTGACACGATGCAGAGAGCTGAGAACCCACCTACATAACCGTGGCTATCCATTAGCTCTGGTGGACTCTGCCATCAACAAGGCACAGACACTTCCCAGGAAGGATGCACTCCAGTACCAACGAAGGAACCATCAGTCAGACAGGGTGCCATTTGTTATCCGCCATAACCCTTCCAACCCTCCTCTGGCCTTTTGGCTGAAGGAAAAAATGACGGAGCTCCACAGAAGTAGACGCATGAAGAGAGCCGTTCCCAAACCTCCCATTGTTGGTGAGCGTAACTGTCGCAATCTGAGGAACCTTCTGATGCCCAGCAAACCACCAGCAGTGCAACATCAAGCGTCTGCTACAGATTCATTGGTACCAGGTTGCTTCAAATGCACAGCGAAACGATGTGTTCTGTGCAAGGAACACCTGGAGGAAACGACCACATTCAAGAGTGTTCGCACGGGTCACCAGTTCCACATACGGGACTCAGCTACATGTAAAAGTACCAACCTAGTGTACCTGATCAACTGTGGACATTGCCAGGATGTACAGTATGTTGGTGAGACGGGAAACACCCAACAAACACGCTTCAGTGGTCATCGCTCTGACATCATCAGAAAGCAAGATACACTCGTGGCACGCCATTTCTGTGGACCTGGACACCAGCTGTCAGATTTGAAATGTTGTGTGATTGAACTCATAAAGTCCACAGATGTACTGAAAAGAAAAGACAGAGAGAGGATGTGGAGACACAAGTTGAAGACCAACTACCCTTTTGGTCTCAATGTGTGGGATTAGTTGGTTTCACGTGAACAATCTGCCCTGGGAACTTTGCCCTTCGCTGAACCAAGACTTCACCCAGGCATCACTATTTATCATACAGTAATGAGAGGGGGGGGGGGGAGGGATTAATGACGTAAAAAACACACATTACGTCAAATAGTTTTGACGCCGACTTCCATGGTCAGCTGAGGAAGGTTTGCAAAAACCGAAAGCGCTTCTTTAAAATGCTTTGGGTGTTTGTTGTTTTTTTTATTTGAGAAATGGTTTATAACTCCTCAGAATGCCAGATAGTCGACTGCCGAAACGACTGTTGTACGGAGAACTGAGTCAGGGCAAGCGCAAAGTTGGGGGGCAGAAGAAACGTTTCAAGGACTGCCTCAAAGTGTCCCTCAAAGGCCTGAACATCAGCCTCAACACCTGAGAGTCGCTTGCCCTGGACCGCCCAGCCTGGCGAAGCAGCCTCACAAAGGGTGCATGTACATCAGAGAAGAGACGCACAGCAGAAGCTGAGAGAAAGCGAGCTGCGCGCAAGGCCAGAGCTACCTCCACCTCCACTGTAGCACCTACCCACATGTGGGCGTTCCTTCCGGGCCCAGATCGGCCTCACCAGCCACCTGCGGACCCACACTCAGCGATCTTCCATCTGAGATTGAAGTCATGGTCATCTTCGAAATCATAGGACGAACAACAACAACAACAACAACAACAACAACAACAACAACAACGGTTCACGGTGTTCAAACCATGGCATCATGGAAGGCGGAGCCTAACCCTTTTATTCGGCCGCCTTAAAGTAAACCTGACCTCACTGAGGTATCAGAGTACCGCTGGGTAGACAGAGAGGGTCCTTAAAGTAAACCTGACCTCACTGAGGTATCAGAGTACCGCTGGGTAGACAGAGAGAGTCCTTAAAGTAAACCTGACCTCACTGAGGTATCAGAGTACCGCTGGGTAGACAGAGAGGGTCCTTAAAGTAAACCTGACCTCACTGAGGTATCAGAGTACCGCTGGGTAGACAGAGAGAGTCCTTAAAGTAAACCTGACCTCACTGAGGTATCAGAGTACCGCTGGGTAGACAGAGAGAGTCCTTAAAGTAAACCTGACCTCACTGAGGTATCAGAGTACCGCTGGGTAGACAGAGAGAGTCCTTAAAGTAAACCTGACCTCACTGAGGTATCAGAGTACCGCTGGGTAGACAGAGAGAGTCCTTAAAGTAAACCTGACCTCACTGAGGTATCAGAGTACCGCTGGGTAGACAGAGAGGGTCCTTAAAGTAAACCTGACCTCACTGAGGTATCAGAGTACCGCTGGGTAGACAGAGAGAGTCCTTAAAGTAAACCTGACCTCACTGAGGTATCAGAGTACCGCTGGGTAGACAGAGAGAGTCCTTAAAGTAAACCTGACCTCACTGAGGTATCAGAGTACCGCTGGGTAGACAGAGAGAGTCCTTAAAGTAAACCTGACCTCACTGAGGTATCAGAGTACCGCTGGGTAGACAGAGAGAGTCCTTAAAGTAAACCTGACCTCACTGAGGTATCAGAGTACCGCTGGGTAGACAGAGAGGGTCCTTAAAGTAAACCTGACCTCACTGAGGTATCAGAGTACCGCTGGGTAGACAGAGAGAGTCCTTAAAGTAAACCTGACCTCACTGAGGTATCAGAGTACCGCTGGGTAGACAGAGAGAGTCCTTAAAGTAAACCTGACCTCACTGAGGTATCAGAGTACCGCTGGGTAGACAGAGAGGGTCCTTAAAGTAAACCTGACCTCACTGAGGTATCAGAGTACCGCTGGGTAGACAGAGAGGGTCCTTAAAGTAAACCTGACCTCACTGAGGTATCAGAGTACCGCTGGGTAGACAGAGAGGGTCCTTAAAGTAAACCTGACCTCACTGAGGTATCAGAGTACCGCTGGGTAGACAGAGAGAGTTTTCAAAAACCGTAAACATCCAACGCCACGAGTGGTTCGAACTCAGGCAGTCAGTTCGTAGATAAACTCTCTAACCATACGACTACGGCGTTCACATACATGTCAGAGATGACCTTAGTGTGTGTTTGAGTGTGTGTGTGTGTGTGTGTGTGTGTGTGTGTGTGGTGTGTGTGTGTGTGTGTGTGTGTGTGTGGTGCTCATGTTCGTATCTGTGTTTGAACGAGTGTGTGTGTGTGTGTGTGTGTGTGTGTGTGTGTGTGTGTGTGTGTGTGTGTGTGTGTGTGTGTTAGCTCGTGCCTAGATGCATTTCAGTAAATGGGAGGGGGGGGGGGGGAGAGAGAGAGAGAGAGAGAGAGAGAGAGAGAGAGAGAGAGAGAGAGAGAGAGAGCATGTCAAGTTCTGTCATCGATGTTTGCATTGAACTTTCAAAGTGACTTTCCCCTGCACGTATTCATCATTCTCTCTGCCAGTTTGTTTTTCTTTCTCTGCATGTTTGTATATGTATGTATGTATGTATGTATGTATGTATGTATGTATGTATGTATGTATGTATGCATGTATGTATGCATGTATGTATGTTTGTGTATGCATACATGCATGTATTATGTATGTATGTATGCATGTATGTAGGTAGGTATGTACCATCCGTTCATCCACCATCCACTCACCCATCCCTCTATCCATCCATCCACCTCTGTCTCTGTCTACGCCTGTCTGTCTGTCTGTCTCTCCCGCCCCCTTTCTCTCTCCTCTCGATTTCAAATAAGATAATGATAACGGTAACAATAAACAAATTATCATTTCGCACGTTTTCTTCTTTCTTGTTTTTAATAAGAGAAATTACGCTTGAATATCTCGAACAAACCCGAAATCTGAGAAAAAATATCCCTTTCTGTCTGTCCGGCTGTCAGTCTATGTCTGTCCTTGTGTCTGTCTCTGTGTCTCATTGATTTCCAAGATTTTTGTCTGTGTGTCTTCGTCTACTCTCTGTCTCTCTGTCTCTGTCTCTGTCTCTCTCTCTCTCTCTCTGTCTCTCTCTCTGTGAAAATGTTAATAAACAAAAACAGTATTGTTGTATTTCTGTTGTTTTTTTCTTTAAAGAAAAAAAACGATTTTCTGTCTTTAACACCCTTAATATCTCTTCAAAGCACAACGTTCTGTCTGTATGTCTGTCTGTCTACCTGTCTGTCTGTCTGTCTGTCTGTGTCTTGACCATATATCTACCAGAGAAATGGAGAGATAGAAAACGCATCTACAGAGAACTCTTCATCCGCCTCCGCTATGGCGATGGAGCCAATGCCAGAAACGCTGGTCGCTCGCTGCTTGAGATTTTCATCTGCGAGTATTCCTTTCTTTCACCAACTGATCGTCGCGCGTCTTTTCAGTTTGCAGGTGAATCAAAGGTGCCAAGTGCACGAGTTAAGAATGGTCTTCATTTATGTTGAAAATGACACATTGTAGTACATGCTTCTGTTGACTGTAAAGCTCTCAGTATAATGAGTAAGTGTGCGTGCGTGCGTGCGTGCGTGCGTGCGTGCGTGCACGCATGTGTG
Organism: Conus canariensis; assembly: GCA_033310375.1. NCBI lineage: Eukaryota > Metazoa > Mollusca > Gastropoda > Neogastropoda > Conidae > Conus > Conus canariensis. The sequence goes on from CM065738.1 coordinate 10,410,838, forward strand.
TGTGTGTGTGTGTGTGTGTGTGTGTGTGTGTGTGTGTGTGTGTGTGTGTGTGTGTGTGTGTGTGTGCGCGCGCGCGCGTATGCGCGCGCGCGTTCCTGTGTTCTTGTGCGCAAATGAGTTTATGGTAAAGAGATGAACTGTATACAAAACGCAAACACATGCTTATTATAACGAAGTGCACGCACGCACATGCGCGCTTACACACACACACACACACACACACACACACACACACACCACACACACACACACACACACACACACACACACTGTATTGCATGCAGTTCTGGAACACAGAATAAAACAGTAAAAATTTATTTAACTCATATACCTAGAGATGTAAGAAGCTTAATTGACAGATTACGTTCAAATTCACTGAAAACAAAATTCAGTCGCAATGTTAGATGCATGTGTAGAAATGCACTAAGTGTTTCACATTTGTTAATTTATTGCCCCCAAACAAAGAACTTGATTATCATGGCTGGTGGTAATACTACGGATAGATCGACGTAATCACTCTCTAAAATGTTGAATGATTATTCACTTCTCAGATTAGTTAGTCAAAGTTTCTTACAGAGTCCAGTTGGCATTTATCTTTAATTGGTTTTATCTAGTTTGGGGTTTTTTTTATATTTCTTTTTTATTAACACATAGTAGTATTCAAAGTTCTACACACGTTTACCCCCATCCCTCCACCGGTCTTTCCATAAGCACGCATCCGCATACTACACACACCAGTAACACATCGTCTGATATCACTTTTAGTGAGAAGACGTTAAATTGAGGAACACACACACACACGCAAAGATTTAAATGAAAGAAGAAAAAGAAGGGGGGTGGGTGGGTGGGAGGTGGACGGGAGGGAGAAAAAGAAAATGAGAACACAGAACCAGGAAATATATCATAAATGTTAGATTTGTCACTAGCAGCATATGGGAACTGTCGTAATCGTTCCTCAAGACAGATTATTTATACATATATATATATATATATATAGAGAGAGAGAGAGAGAGAGATAGATAGACAGACAGATAGATAAATAGATATAGATATACTCTTAGCACATATTTTGTGCATTCGTTGGGGTCAACCTGGTCAAAGAAGTAACACTTGCTGATTTGGAGATGTAGGCTATGTACATTTTGACATGTTTATAGGTGGCGACTTGGGGAGCAGAAAGGAGAGGGTTGAATGGTTCAAACCTTGATTTCAAAACGGTTCTGTTTCTAAAGGCGTGCATTCCTCTTTGGAAAGTTAATGAAAAAAATTATCTGTGAGATGTGTACACTCATTTTTCAGAGAAGGATAGTAAGCACGTCTACTTTGTCATTGCATCTACCCTACTCGACCTTTTGAGTAAGGTATTGTTGCTTATGGCCCAGCCGACCGCAAGGGGCCATATCAGGGCTGTCACCGCTTTGAAGTCAACTCACAAGTCATTTAAATAAATAGATTCAAGCAACTCTTTAAAACACACCTTCCAAAAACACATAGGGAATTTTGTTAAAAATCTTTTCTCAGTAAAATCTGAGATCAGATGAAAAATGCTAAGCTCGCTCAGAAACTCAAAGATCACATCACGGGACATCTCTGAACAAAGTTTTCATGGAGTCTGCTGTAAAAAGTTTATGTCTCACATCATGCAAGTCCCAACACTCTAAAAGGATATGTTTCTTTTGGTGATTTCCCCAGGTACTATATATGTAAGTTGCTACAGTGTGTCTTTCAGACGCGTCATGGTTTGTTTTGTTCTATTATTGGATTTGTAATCCTTCATAACCCAGTACAGGTAAAAACAAAAATGATAACAACAAAACCAAGACCAGCAAAAGAGAAAAAAAAGTCCTCTCATGCGATGTGTGTGTGTGTGTGTGTGTGTGTGTGTGTGTGTGTGTGTGTGTGTGTGTGTGTGTGTGTGTGTGTGTGTGTGTGGAGTGGTGCACGTCTTTCTGTCTGTCTGTCTGTCTGTCTGTCTCTGCTTCGACCCTACTTTGGTTGAGTGCATGAAGCCATGCACTTTACCGTAGCCTATAAGATGTCAAAATGCGAAAGTACACAGTATTTCCTTGACGTCGTACACAGCGCGGACAACACGTGTTATCGGGAGGGCCGTGCATCGTACACAGCGCGGACAACACGTGTTATCGGGAGGGCCGTGCATCGTACACAGCGCGGACAACACGTGTTATCGGGAGGGCCGTGCATCGTACACAGCGCGGACAACACGTGTTATCGGGAGGGCCGTGCATCGTACACAGCGCGGACAACACGTGTTATCGGGAGGGCCGTGCATCGTACACAGCGCGGACAACACGTGTTATCGGGAGGGCCGTGCATCGTACACAGCGCGGACAACACGTGTTATCGGGAGGGCCGTGCATCGTACACAGCGCGGACAACACGTGTTATCGGGA
>CM065738.1:10418251-10430751 GCA_033310375.1 Conus canariensis
AAAGGACAAAAACGACCCGAGGCCTTTCATAAGTGTGTAGATTTCCCCATTCTGTCAGCCTCATCCCAGCACTACCATCTTCATGCAGCAAATTGTCAGCATGCCAACAGACACTTACATCCAGAGGTGCAAATTGTACATAATGTAAAACCCAGCGACTGGCCTTGAAAACTCTTAAATCTACAAAGAGCCAGAGAGAAAAAGGTGAAGAGAAAACAGATCTCCCTGAGAGGGTATGTGTTTTTTTTCCCGACCACAAGTTTGGACCAGTAGAGTGATCGACGATGACGATACAATACCAAGGGTGCTTCCTGAGCTTTGAATCAAACGTTGATAATGATGTCATTTTTCGTGCTGTTCCTTCGAGAAGGCAATAAACCTTTTTATTTTGTACCTCAAATGTTTCTACAAACGTTTCAAGTACAAGGTAAAAGTCTGATTGCCTTTCTCTCCAACAACTCTACCAGTCTCGTCTTCGAACCCGATCAGCCATTATCGACTACGTCATGAATTTGAGGCCTCTTAAGGGATGTGTGTATGCCTTTACTTGCGTCGTTGTACAGTACAGTCGCGCAGAACAGGCAACCTTATCATAATAGCGCATAACTGCACCGATCTCCCGACACTCCATTCTCCCTCCTTATGCCCCATCCCCTTTCTCCTCCCACCCTACGCCATACCCTGCCTTACCTCCGTGCATCCATCATCCCCTGCACACCCCCGCCCCCCTCAACTCAGCACTCTCCCATCCGCCCTCTCCCCCTAGAACCGCTTATTTTGGAGTCTTCATCATGTTTCGCACAGGCAGTCACTTTCCTGCTCGGCACGTATTCTTCTCTATTCTTCACGTGACATTTATTGGTTAAAAGATGTAAAGAGAAAAAGGGTCAGTAACCATGCATAGGTTTTCCTCTCGTCGCCATTGTCGAGTCCTGTTCACTCGAGCAGGTAACAAAGCACTTTCAGTATGGAGAATTGTTCAGTGGTCTGGCTGCCCTCTAAGGTATCCATATATAGTAGCTTCTTCTTGTCCGCTGATCAGCCAGGTCGGCCCACTGCCTGAACGGATGATTTGTCTGCACGTCAGCCATGCGTGTGTGTGCTTCAAACGTGACCATTTCACACTATCAACGACGGGTGTGGTGAATCGACAGCCAGCCAGTGAACAGGAAGCGAACACAAAGCCAATCAGATCGACAGGAAGTGTGGAATGCCTTCAATGTGCGCATCCGAGCCTCAGCAAGAGGAAGTCGAAGATAGTGATCCTGTACCTCTTAATCTTTGGTTAACTGTGAAACGTCTTGAGGCGTTTAGTGGGCAAGGCACGATGTAGAAACCCAGTGTAATGATTGTAATGACAATGAAGAAGAAGAAGAAGAAGAAGAAGAAGAAGAAGAAGAAAAAGAAGATGATGATGATGATGATGATGATGATGACCCTGACGACGACGACAAAAATGACGACGGTGATAATGATAATGATGACGATGACGACAACGACAGTTATGATGATGATGATGATGATGATGATGGATGGATGGATAGATGGATGGATGGATGGACGTTAACAACACAGAGATAAAGGATAGCGCATTTCGGAATCTGTTTCAATAGGGGCTAGTCTTGACTAAGTGAGCCGGACTTCTACCATTTAAAACGCATGTCAGCCTACAAAAAGGCGGAACCGTCAGCAATGTAGATTGCATCATTTTTTATATATAAAAGTCTTTACAACTGTAACAGAACATGGAACTTTTACATATATACACACTTCCTCAAACTTCTTTCTAGTCCGGTCAGGCAAGCATTGATTCTTTGCAAACGCCTCAACTGAGCGAAAGCGAAGTGTCTGCATCGTGGTGTATCATCTGTTAATTGCGCTCTCTCTCTCTCTCTCCTCTCTCTCTCTCTCTCTCTCTCTCTCAATCATTTTGTATATATTGCGAGGTTACCATTCTGACTTTTCCCAAGTTACTGATGCTAGGTGCCCCCACGATAACATTGAAGTGGCCAGACAGAATCGATGAGACGTTCTCTTCCCCCCCCCTCCCCCCCCCCCCCCCCCGAAAAATGAAGCTTTCCCTGGATACATGAATCCCTGAGCTTTCTGAGGGGGTGGAGTAACAATAGATGTGAGGCGCCCTTTGGTGGCAAAAAGCAAGCTTAGGTATGATTCAATGGTTACTGCGTTCTGTATGCCGTAGTGGTGGTCTGTTTTAACTTGGTCCATCCACCCAGATGATCTACGTGGTAACCCTTAGTGACATGAACAGATATTGGTTAGTGACATTATCGACAAAGACGAGAAAGAGAATCGGCCATAGGACTTCCCTTGTGGCACCCCTTGTCTTGTCTTCACTGGCGTACCTTTAAGTTTAACGTAAGCGGGTCTATCGAACAGACAGCCATAGAGCCATTGACGCGTCTTTTCACATAAACACTGTTTTCTACGGAGCTTGAACAGGAGACCTTCCTTCCGATCTTGATCGAAGGCCTTTGTTAGGTCTACAAACCTCTCTCCTCTCTCTCTCCTCTCTCTCTCTCTCTCTCACCACACACACACACACACACACACACACACACACACACACACACATGTACGCATGCACGAACACGCGCGCGTGCGAACACACACACACACACACACACACACACACACACACACACACACACACACACATCACGCACGCACGAACGACGCACGCACGCACGCACACACACACCACGCGCGCGCACACACACACACACACACACACACACACACACACACACACACACATACTTGCCCGCACGCACGAACACGCGCGCATTCAAACACACACACACACACACAACACACACACACACACACACACACACACACACACACACACACACACACAAGTGCATGATGATTCAGATTCACACTCGAGTCGCCAGTACCTCTCTGTCTCTGTCTGTCTGTCTGTCTGTCTGTCTGTCTGTCTCTCTCTCTCTCTCTCTCTCTCTCTCTCTGTGTGTGTGTGTGTGTGTGTGTGTGTGTGTGTGTGTGTGTGTGTGTGTCATTTCTTCGCGTCCATAGACTTTTGCTTGTAGTCTGTTTGTTGTGTCCGAATTTATGAACAGCATTTGCGTTGAGTCAATGTTTGGTGAGTGCTTCTCCGTGTCTGCGGGATGTGTTTATGAGGGAGAGCGTGTGGATGAGGGGTGAGTGGACAGGAGGGGGTGGGGGTGGAAAATGGGAATAGTGACGGTAAAGGTCGTTTGGGGGTGGGGGTGGGGGATGAGATTTGTTCGTTTCTTTGCTCTAGTAACTGTCGGGCCTAATCTTTGTCTGGACTTTCTGTAGCTGGAGGTTGTCTGGATTGCCGGTTCCACGGCCCGTTTCTCATTGACCACAAAGCCCCTTTCATTGAACGCCTAGGTCACCTTATCTGACTGCGTAGACACCGTGGTCATGTGTGAAAGGCAACACATTTCTTGCCATGGCGTCAGCAAGTGACATCAAACATCTTATGATCAAAGACAAGTCTTCGGCTCGTCTCGACAACTCCCACTCCTCCTCTCTCCTCTCTCTCTCTCTCTCTCTCTCTCTCTCTCTCTCTCTTTCTTTAATTTTCGGAGTCAGGCGTAGAGTTGCTTTTTCTACGTTTTTTTTCTTCTTCTTTGATAATTCAATGACTTTGTGTATGTTTTCTTGTTTGACTAATTAAATCCTTAATTATATTTTGTTCCAAAAACTAGTATGCCTGATCTCTCTCTCTCTCTCTCTCTCCTCTCTCTCTCTCTATTCTGTCTCTTCCTCTCACCTCTGCTCTCTCTCTGTCTCTCTGTCTCTGTCTCTCTCGCCTGTTTGTCTGTCTCTCTCCCTCCCTCTCCCCTCCTCCAATCCCTCCCGTCTCCCTCCCTGTCTCTCTCTCTCTCTTGAATTTTTGCTCATTGTTCCTTCTTGAAGTAGTTATAACTTCAAAGGAGTGGAATTTGCAATCAAATTGACTGGGCTTTGAACAACGTAACTTGACGAACTTTGACATGAATATACAATCTTCTTTTGTCGCTTTGGTTTTTTTTTTGTTGTTGTTGTTTTTGTTGTTGTTTTTTTTCTTTTTTTTTCATAATGATGGACTGTATACATGTATTCTTATCGTTGTTGTATCCTTCATTTCATTTTGTTTCAAATGTTTGTATCCCTTCTCTCTGTCTCTGTCTCTGTCTCTGTCTCCTCTCTCTCTCTCTCTCTCTCTCTCTCTCTCTCTCTCTCTCTCTCTCTCTGTATAACACATGTATCAGTTCTGATTTTTTTTTTCGCCGTTCTTGTCGTTTTTATATAACATTTTCTTGTACGTGGATATACCATAGGTATAAGTTAATTTTATTGTACGAAGATTTGTTTGGTATGTTTGTTTGTTTGTTTACATTTTGTACAGATGTGTTGTTTCTAAAAAGAAAAGAACGTACGTAGTCATCAAAGAGGAGCAGTGATTTTTTTTCCCGTCCTGTTTCTGTTCCACTTCAGTGGCATTGCACCCACACCGCTCATTTCGGCCCCCCCTGTCCACAGCCACAGCTTGGTTCGTTCTTGCCACAACCCCGACACCGGCAGTCCACTGGGAGCAGTCATCGTAAAGTCCGTCATAGGGCAACCCACCGGAGGAGACACTGCACTGCTGCCGAGTCACTTCGGTGGTGTTCAGCGGCGCCTGTTCTGTCCAACATAATCAGGACACCACCTACAAAGTCCCATACAAACGACAGTAATTGCTTTATCGCGGAGCCGGCAGAAAGGAGCTCTTCCTCCGGAGGGTGCCACCACGGCCGTTCAACGACAGTCCCCATGTATTAGCCGTAACCGGCGACCTCGACAGAATCAAACCTAAGGGTATGAACATGGAGTGGTAATTAAAACAGAGGTCATCACAAGAGCAGGTCATGAGGGCAACAGATTTTGAAACTTTTATATGCTGATCGATGAGGATGAGAATGATGGAGATGATGCCACGGATTTCCATTCTGGTCTGTGACTGTATGACGAGGCTGTACTTCACGCTTACTGTCATATCCCGACGTCAACCAGGCCCGAGAAATACAGACACCTGCTGCGTTGATCAGGAAATTTGGACAACACTGTATCGATGAAACTCGACTGTGTGGTTCCAGTCTTCCCAGTTGAGCCATAGCAAAGTCAACTCCGGATAGGAGCAGGTCAGGGTAGAAAACCCACAAATTAATGGCTCTGATGGGAATCGAACCCATGACCTCTCAGCCGAGAGTCCGCGACGCTAACCACTTTACCACGACGGCTGGTCCTGATCAATATTTTAATAACTTCGATAACAGAGCCAAACGAACAGAAGCGGTGAAACTTTAAACCTTTTGATAGGGATAAAAATGGAGGTAACAATGATAAAAGAATGAAAAAAAGAAGTGAAGCGGAAAAAACAAGTGAGTAAAAAAGAAATAAACCAAAAGGTAAAATGAAATAAAAGGAGAAAGAGAAAACAGGAAAATAAAGCAATGGAAAAAAAATGATAGAATGAAAAGAGAAAGAAATGAAATAGTAAGAGAAAAAAAAAGCGAATTTCGACAATACGAAGGTGAAAGATGGTTTACATCCAACCACCGTTGTCAACTTTGCTTACAAAAAAACCCAAAAAAACCAAACAAACAAACAAACAAAAACCAGATAGGAAAGAATAAAAGAAAGCGATATTTGATACTACGGTTTGAAAAGCCGAGGTGTGTCAGGGATAGTGATCCTGTGTGGCCAGCCAGTGTAGACAGTTCTGAAAAATATTACAGAAAATGAAGAAGAAAAAGATAAATAAAACAAACAAAGGGATAGCGGACAGAAAATGTTGACTTTAACGTCTTAGGAAAACAAAGGTACTCATATGTAACTAAATGTGAAAAAAGAAACGTAAGGAAAAGAAGGGAACAAAACGAGAGGAAGAAAGAAGAAAATAAAATATATGGGCAGCACAGAAACTAAAAAAAAAGCGAAAACAAAGCAGGCTCATTTGAAAAAACACCGCATACGCGATTCGTCAGCAGTGCAGTGTCTTCGCTGGTGGGTTGTCTTACGACCACTTGTTAGAGATTCCTCCCTGTTGATTCAGTTGCTTGGGTTGCGTGCGGCGAATGCCGAGTGATCTGTTTGGGAATATGGCCCTTGAGGAGGTATGGGAGATAAGATGGCCAAAACAGACTGACAATGAAAATAAAAAAAGGGAGAAGGAAAGAGCGAACAAAACAAAGCAAGCAAGGTTCATGCTACGTTTCTCAACACCACTAAAGGACAAAATCTTGCTCTCTTTCTTACCAGTCTTGTGCACAAGAAAAAAGCAAGAAATACAGCAAAAGATTGGAAAGATAAAGAATGTAAGAAGTGTAGAAAGAAGGAAAGAAAGAAAGAAAACAAGAAACAAAGAAATACTAACACATTAAAAAAGAATAATGAAAGAAAAAAACAAAGGGAGAAAAAGGAAAAAAGAAGACAGAAATAAACAAAGAAAGAAAAACCCACACACACATTAAAAGAGAAAGAGACTGAAACAGGGAAAGACAGACAAAAACAATTGCAAGAAACGTTCGGCTTTGTGTGCCTGAAAACGCTGTGAAGAGAAAAATCCGCCCCTGTTAGGTCAGCTTTGGCAGTAGAAAGGAGTAAAAAAAAAAAGGAACATGGAAAGACATAAGGAAACAAAAAGAAAAAAAAAAAGAAGAAAACTCCCACCCCAGCAAAAAAAAAGTTGAAATACGAAACAAAACAATACCACAAAAATAACAAACGCACACAACTTTTACAACTGCCCTAACCTTAAAGTTCAAACGCAGTAAAAAGGAAACGAAATCAGACGCAAGCGTGACACGGTAGATTTTATGAAAAAGCAAAAACAAACAACAAAACAAAACAAAGCACACAAACAAAGAAACAAACAAACCAAAACAAATGACGTGTTACTGAGAAAGGTGACAGACACGCTTCCAGAGCAGATTGTCACGTGCACGAGAAGCCGGTTTGTTTGCTGTGCACTTCAACCCTCGCTGCCAGAACCTCCCGCCTCTTCCTGATGCCAGAACCGGTTGGCAGCCGCTACACAGCTGCTGCAGCTGCTTCGGCAGCAAAAGCAGTTTAATGAGTCTCCATCCTTCAACGACGAAGACATTCAATCTCATGGAAGCGAGAATAGCTGGTAGCATCACTACTAACAATCTTTTTTTTTTAGCATCACGAGTTTTAGGATAAAAGTTGACAATTTCGAGAGTCATTGGAATAAACTTGGACGGAAGAGTGGTTTTCACTGAACAAACTTAGAATTCCAGTTGGAGAGATTGTTAGGCGCGACTTGTCATAATGTCAGACTGAAAAGACAGGAATGGCACTCTTCCCCCCCCCCCCTTCCTCCCCGACCACTCCTCACCCCTACATCAGTTTTGTTTGGGACGGGATGCTAGAGGAGATGAAACACGGGACAGCGAGAGGCATGACGAGGACAGGCAGGCACTTTCAGAGACAGTGGTGGACAAGAGAATCAAGACGGGAGTAACAGCCTGATATGGTGTTGCCAGATCTGTTGAAAGCTTGGCTCAATTCTCAATAACAAAACTGTAATAACTAGAGAAAGTACTCTCAGAGATAAAGTCAGGCACACGTGCCCTGTCCTGGCCCTTCCCCCCCCCCCCCCCCCTTCTTCACAGACTCTACTTCATCCACCCATCCACTCTCCATTTTCTAAGTAAATACATCACATGCCATTGTAGTAAATGTTCGAATGCCTATCACAATTTAAATGTTGCGCCGTCGAATCTTATTGACTTATCCGTTCTGAGGAAATCTTGCCAGGAAATGTCTTCATTTAAACCAAAATAAAGCCTGAAACTGGTCAAATGCAAGAACTGAAGAAGAACGCACATCGTTAAAAACTTTTTGGATACGGTCATTTCATGAATTATGGGATTCTACCGATCGTTGAGACCCTGCGTCCAGGAACACTGAAGAAAACAGTATGGAAACGTCTCTCTCTCTCTCTCTCTCTCTCTCTCTCTCTCTCTCTCTCTCTCTCACACACACACACACACACACACACACACACACACACACACACACACACACACACATACACAAACACACTATCACGCATATAAGTACAGACTCACATATCCCTCACTGAAAGTACATGGAATGAATGGCACAGCTGAAAAGCCGCAGCGTTATCGAAGACACTCACTTTTTTTCCCGTTTTAGGGAAAACATTTAAAATCAATTAATTGAATATTTGAGCGTCTGAGTACGCACTCTCACCTATTCGAACGGGCGAACGGCCAGAATGAATTTGTAATCTTGGTTGTTTTTGATTGCAGTGATTGTGTTCCTTTCCTGCGGATGTGGACAACTCCCTTGCCAACTCTATTGTATTTTAAACCCGTCTTATAATGTAGTTTCCCCAGGAACCATGGAACGACATAAAAATGATCTTGTTTTGCTTTTGAGAATGCTGAAAAGATTTTCCAGGCTGTGGAAGAGAGGAACGTGCGCGTAAGGATTTCTGCAAGAATTAGTCGTGAAGACAAAATGACAAGTCAAGAGAAGCAGGCTCAGAAACATCAAATATTTGCAGACAAATGACGACCGTTAATGGTTCTGAATTAAAAAAAAAAAATGACAAACAAACTCAAAGAAAATCAATGGATGCGATGGCAGAATCAGTCTTCTTAAAACGAGTCGAGGCCCAGCGCCGTCAGTCCACAGGGAACAGTCAGTATCGGGCCGACATCGGGCAACCTGCCAGAGCAGACCTCGGATTGAAGCTAAATTGCTTGAGTCGTTTTCAGCAGGAGCTGTTCTCGTCTAGCATACTCACGACGCCATCTTTTTTAAGTCACACACTGACTACACTTTGCGACAGACTCTTGATTCCACTACCAGATAAATCCGCTGAGTGTCCCCCTGGGCAGGTCATCATTCTATGGCGCCTTTCCTGCTCAGATGTTACACACAGGATGAGAGATTCATGACATATCCTCCTCCTCCTCTCCCCCACCCCCTCCTCCCCCTACTACCACTATTCCTACTACTACTGCTGCTACTACCACTGTTGTTGCCACTGCTGCTACCAATTATCTATAGTCATTTGCTTAGAGCATATCATATGCATAAGAACTGTGACACAATGGAAAGGCCGGGACCCTGCATTTACAGACCCAGAAACAGCCTGTTTTCAGATGCCTTTACCATGAGCCAGGTCAGTCTCAGGTTCTGGTGGATGGTCTGAATAATCAGACACTTTCTAAAGCTATTGGCGATTTCGCCAGGTGACTCCACACTGGGTAACGATACATGATATCAGCAGGTAGTTTCTAAAAGCTATTGACAATTTCCCAGGTGACTCTACACTGGATAATATAACATGATACAATCAGGTACTTTGTAAAGCTATTGACAATTTCGCCAGGTGACTCCACACTGGGTAACAATACATGATCTGCCACTGTGCTCAGCTGGAGCGTAACTCCTGTGTGCTAGAGTAAACAATCAAGTTAAGTGGTGGCCAAGAAAGGTCAAAGGGAAATTCAAGCAGCAAACGGCAAAGTAAATTAAACACCCAAACTCGTTATCATACTACATCTGGAAATTTGTGTTTTGAATTACTTTTATTTGCACAACTATGCATCATAGATTCCGAATCTGAAAAAGAAGAGGAGGAGGTCCTGTTACAAGGCATAACATTAAAGAAAACTAGTTTTGACCAGGCGCAAAAGGTAGTGCGTCTGACTTGATGGCATTTACTCAAGATCTTTGTTTTTAAAAACGAAACAAGCAAAAACTTTCGAAGTCTCCCACTATTCTGTTCAATATTTTGTTTTAAGGAAATTACCAATCACAGCCAAGATAAACAGGCAATTTAGTTCATATTCAAGACAAAATGTTCGACTTCCCCACATATCAGCAGGACTTCTGCCACAAGCAAGATTATAACATATACTTTGCTAGAACAGTCTGTTCTATTTATCAGATTACCAACATGGTTTTGTTAAAGGCAGATCATGTTCCGGCCAAATGCTGACTGGATCAGGAATAGACTGAAGAACACGATGAGAGTTAAGGATTGGGATTAGGTCAGGCAGACGTTATGCTCCTCGACTTGTCTAATTGTTTGACAGCGTGCCTCACCTGCAACCCAAGAAGAAGTTGAGGGATAGTGAGCTGGGCAGAATGTACTCTAGAAGGATCCAGCATTTCCGGGAGAATGACATAAAGCGTACCGTGATTTACATAGATATAAAATATTATAGCATTTAATAATTGTTAATATATATCGCAAATAGCACACAAAAAAATGATTCAAGACCGAATAGATATATTTACATAAAGCGCCAATATTTTCTCCACTGTCCACTTTGGAGAGTCGCGCAGAAAACTGCCGATAGAAAGTGACTCCTATCAGGAATGGTAAACATCAAAGAAATAGAATGGAATTATTGGAAAAAGTCTGTCCTGTAGAATAAAAATACGATTAGCGACAGCTGCGTGTCACCGTAAACAAATACAAGAGTGTGCCCAATGGGACGAACAAACGATTCCACGTCAGAGAGCGGCCTTGAAGAAATGCAACGTAAACAGTCGGATTGTCATAGGAAACAAATATCCCCGAGATCGAACACGTTGAATGCAGAGCAAAAACTCAATATCCAGACAGCCCGCTTAGTCCGAGGGGAAACTCCATATACTTCAATGCCTGGTCGCATGCACAGAAGGCTTGAAGAAGAACTGAAATAAGTCTAAACTAGCTGCTACAAGGACGACACAAACACATCCTGACTCATTACAGTCAAGCCGAGGATGACAGGTCAGTGGTTCCAATTAAAAAATCGGGCGCTTCGCCTTGAATTGAGAAACCACCACTTTGAACCGAGGGTAGCTGACGTCTGAAAACAGTCTAACTGAGCAAGTCGTTTGGTCAGTCTCTTCTCCGCCACCATCACCTTCCCCCCCCCCCCTCCATCCTCACCCAATTCTTTCTTTACTTTCTACCGTCACCCTTCCTTTTCCTGACTCCCCCCCCCTCCCCTCTCTACGCCAGGTGTGTGGCGCTAACTGACCCAACCAGCACTAACTGGAACAAGAAGTGGTTAAAAAAATGTTTTTAAGTTATAAGCACCTGATTTTATGTATAACGTGTAATTGTTGTTTGAATGCAACGAAGAAAACGAGTAGTAGAACACACGTAAAACGCCAATCAACCGCACGCTTATACACACTGAAAAACAACGGAACCCTGTCCCTTCCATCTGGTCAAACAGTTCCCTTCTGCTGAGCACAGAAATGATGGCGAAACTTCAATCCGCTGTTCGTGTTCTTGAGCATCAGTTGTCACGTGCAGAGGACATGTGACCCACATTCAGTGAGTTATTCCGTCAAGGTCACCAAACAGTAGCTATTATTTGTATTGCTTCCTGTCCAGTCTGAACACCAGGGAAACCAGACAGTGCCGCCGAAACACGCGCATCACAATGCATGCCGTCAAAAGACGTTCAGACTGACTTACAGCCATCGTATCACCAGCAGCCCGCTTTGTTGGCTGTGAACTTCCCTCTCGATCCTCTAAGGAGCAATGTTCTTCACTAGCGAAGACTGTCCAGAACAGGAAGAAGCACAGACAGGAACAAGCTTCTCTGGAAGAAGAGTTTGAAGGTTCCAGATCTCGAAAAGGTGTGACCAGAAACACGAGCCTTTTCGAAAAGATTTCAAGGAGGTTCCAAAGCTTGAGGACGGGCAGCCAGGGAAAAAGTCTCAAAAGGGAAAATTGGAAGCTCCCTATATGCCTACCAGCTCGCTGAAAAGGGTCAGATGTCAAAGCTTTATTGCAAGGATCTATTTCCTTGCTATAAGGTGAACAGTATTTCGTGGTTTCTCATGCATGTAGTTCACGACACATTTTATTCGTAATGCAATACATATATCATTTATCGGTAACAAATTGTCAGTTTTCTTTCTTTGATGGATTTTTTTTTCGTGTCGTGTCTCGTTTCGTCTCGTCTCGCGTCTCGTCTCGTCTCGTCTCTCTTCTCTCTCTCTCTCTCTCTCTCTCTCCTCTCTCTCTCTCTCTCTCTCTCTCTCTCTCTCTCTCTCTCGCTCACTCTCCTCTCTCTCTTCTCCTGAACTACTTATTTTGTGATTAAAATTGGAAACGTATCCTCATGTGTTGAGGGCCTTTCCAATAAAAAACAAAACAAAACCACGTTTGATGCATAGGTTGGATAAGATTTTATTCTCTCTCTCTCTCTCTCTCTCTCTCTCTCTCTCTCTCTCTCTCTCTCTCTCTCTCTCTCTCTCTTATGTATTTGCCCAGGGCTTATTTTTATGACCAATGTCCAATGCGTTTATTCGATGACAGGTCTTTGCTGTTGTTTTTGATGTGTGGATTTCTTTGTTTCTTTGTTTTGTGTTATGTATGTATGTATATACGTATGTATGTATGCGCGAATGCGCGCGCGACCGCGCGCGTGTGTGTCTTTAAGAAC
>CM065738.1:10435751-10445751 GCA_033310375.1 Conus canariensis
AGGAAATTCTTTGAAGTAGATGCGCGGACACAGAATTACCTAGTACACGGAGAAACAGGTACCCAGTAATGTAAATTCTGCTGTAAAATGCATTTGCTATTGCTTTGCATTGTTACAAATGAAAGAACAAAGAACAGTTTGTAAAACTGTAATGCTATATAATTTAGACATTAAGAGTACAGTCAATTAGGCCTCGCAAATGTATATCTTTTGTATGAATAGAATTTTGGTTTTGTCTGGTACAATCAGGAAGTCGGAAGTGTGAAAAAAATGCTACTTACAGACTGTACTATGCACATTTGTCTGAACATACTCAGATCTGTGATACAAATAGCTTGGATAGAACCTTTTGCGGCATTCCCTTTTTAATGCTTTACGTATTGCTGGATTCAGCTCTACGTTTGTGATATTTTACACCAAGATTCAGACTTGAAAAATCAAATTCGACGGTACTTAGCAACAGTTCTGTCAACAGGAGTGTTCTAATCCGTTCATTGTGTAAAAGAAGCAGAAGAATACAATGTATTCGTACTTTGTATTGTCCACCGCTCAGCTATATTCGTCAAAACTAAAAAAAAAAATGGTACTATTAATGACAGCTTTAACTATTCAAGCTGCGTTTCTATTGTCTCAGCACAGCTATTACAATGCGCAACTATTTCAGTGCTATAATACATGGCATTCAAGTTTAGAGACGCTGGGTCTTCCTGGGAACATGAACTTCCTTCGTTTCTTCTGTTTTTTTTTCATATGTGCGTTTATTGGAGTTTGTTCAAAACTTCTCTGATTTATCTCTATTTGCTTATCGATGTACATGGTCTATTGTTTATACGTTTCTACACACCTGCACTAGGCCCATGGCCCGCTCAGAAAACCAGTTAGAACCCGACACCTGTTCCTGCCTGTTTTTTCCGCTCACATTACTCCCTCTCCTCTCCCACCCCCCACCGCCACCCCGCAGCCGCCCCCCTCCTTCCCTACACACACACACACACACACACACACACACACATGCACGCACGCACGCACGCACGCACGCACGCACACACACACACACACACACACACACACACACACACACACACACACCTTCATCCCAACCCCAATCTTTTTCTTAAATTCTCTTATGTTTCCACCCTACAGTTTCTGGCTTTCTCCATCCTCCTGCACTTCATTTACGATTGTTCCCTAACCCCCCCCCCCCCCAACACACACACCCACACCCACACACCCTCCCCGACCCAAACACTCCCCTACGGCTACTTTTTCTGTTCCTCCCCCCTCCCTCCCTCCCCCCCTCCCCCCCCCCCCAGCCTTCTCTCATATTCTCCTACTTTGGGTTTTACCCGGACTAATCAGTTATCACGAAAAATGTCAGACCGGGTTAAAAATAAAGAAAAAAAAAAAGGTAGCAAATTGGGCGACCCGTCAGTGGTCTGTAAAAGCTTCGAAACTATTCCGGTACACAGCCATTTATAGCTTGTTCATGTTGCTTTGTCAATGTATATTATTAATACCGTGATGGAAAAAAAAAAAAAAAACTTTCTTGGGACGAAACTAGGAGCGGGCTTCGTGCAAGGGAGCTGTCAGAGACTGACTGACTGTCTGAACCCAACTCTAAACTTTGTTATGTCACTCATCTGGGCAAGAAAGAATATACATAAATATAACCCCTTCGCTTCCAGACCAAACAAGTAACATGATATTATCATTATGACGATGAATTGTTTGTGAATAAAAAAAACCCGGTCTCAATTTAGGATTAGAAGGGACGGAGAAGGAGATGGAGGGGGGTGGGGGGTGGGGGGGGAGGCCTGGGAGAGGCAGCGATGGGAGTGGGGGTGGGGGTGGGGTGGGGGGAGGGTGGGGTGGGGGGAGGGTGGAATGGGTAGTTGACGAAGTCGTTTGAATGTCATGAAGCGGAAAGACTCAAACTGGAATATAGGCAGTCTGTCAAGTGCGTGAAACCTCTCACAAAAGGCATTAAACGCTTAGAGGCAAAAGGGACGTTGTACGTAGTATACAAATAGGTAATAGAACCATTAACAAGTATGCCTTACCCATCGCACACGGTCGAAACGTGTCAAGGAGGACGAAGCGGTCAGGTGACAGATGGCACCTAAGGTAGTAAGGAGTTCGGACCTGCCCGACAGCGAAAGGGGAGAGGAACGTAACCACTAGGACCTCGGTGCACCAAGTGAGTGCTAAATACTCAGTCAGCTGAGGTTCTTTTGTAAACAGTCAGTGAAGAGCAGGAGTCTTGGACTCGTTCGGATGGTATTGCCGTGGGTCACTGGGTTGGTTCTATTGTCAGGCTGGTTGAACGTGCGTGGATGTTATTATCGTAGCCCTCTTTAAGATAATTACTGTGTTAAAGTGGCCTCCAAAGTCGGCGGGAATTTTCGATGTCCATCTGGTGCCAAGTGTTTGTTTGCTAATCAATCAGGTAGGGATGTGTGTAAATGCAGATGTGTGGAGAATGTAGCGAATGGAGAATTCACAGCACTTGTGAACTAGGGGTTTGAGAAGCAGCATGGACAAAGGCATGGCCCGAAGGGGAATCCTTTGTTTCCATTCCTATATAAAGTGAGGGAGAACAACGAGAAGGAGAAGAACAACAGGAGAGAGAAAGAGAAGGCAGAGGAGAGAGAGAGAGAAGAGAGAAGGGTGGGCAGGACAGAGAACGGGTCGAGAGAAACGTGGTCTGGGAGATAGAAGAGACAGCAAAGTCTTAGGGAAAAGACAAGCTGGAAGAGAAGAAAACTAAGTTTGAAGCCCAGAGGTGGGTGAAGACAGACAAACTGAAATTGAACCCAGAGGTGGGTGAAGGAGACGAAGAAGAAGAGTTCTACGTCGAGATCCCAGAGACGACCACGAAGACCCAGTCCTGAAACCTGGAGCCAGTCAACCAAGGGCATCACCATCAAGCAGTGCTGAAGAAGACGTGAAGAGACTTTTTCAAGAACTGTGGTGTGGTGTGAAAGCGTGGTTGTGTGTGTGAAAACCTGGCCAGGTAAGAAGTCATTTTCATTATAACCCGGGATTAGGAAGTATTGATCTTTTATGTGTTGATTTGTTCATTTTGTGTAATTGGATTTTTCATGTTTGATTATAGTAGCATAGAAATTGGATTTCTTGTGCTCAGTCGTGTTAGGAGAGAAACGAATGCGTGACATCCCATTCCCAGAGAGAGGTGAATATTTGGTGGGTGCATGAGTGTGCATATGCGTGTATGAGTGCCAAGACAACCTTGGTGTGTTAAGCCTGACCAATAATACATCAACTTAGTGCACTTAAGCAATACCATCCCGATTTCCCCCGTCCTGGACAAAGTGGCGAGCCTGCCTGGATTGCATGGCCCAAATTAGTCTCAGGCGGGAAACAAAGTGAGTACTAGAGTAGTACTGGGGCGAAGCGTCCACTAGAGGCAATTTTTAATTAGCTCTTCTAATTAATTCCTTTAGTTCTTTAAGTGTTGAGTATTGACTTGTGTGTAGGGTGGTTGTATTAATCAAAGGTCGTTCCGAGAAACGAAGAACGAGGTTCTAGTCTTAACTCTCACAGAAGCTGTGGTTTAAGATTAAGGCTCCTTTGTGTTGGGAACACTACCACTGGTTGGTGTACTCGTAACGTTTGGTTGATAAACTGTTTACTGACTTTTCCGGGTCTATAAGAGTAACTGTTTTAGTAGTGCTAAAACGACAAAATGGCTGAAGAAAGTTTTACCCCCATTGAGAAACTGATGAGTTTAGGGGAGAAACTAGGATATACAGGAGATGAACTGCGTAAGTTCATAGAGACTCAGCAGAAGACTGAGAGAGATGAAAGGGCTGAAAGAAGGAAGTTTGAAAAGGAACAGCTCGACGCTGTCAAAAGAAACTCAGAGGTCGAGGCTGAGAAACTTCGGCTTCAAACAGAATCAGCAAACGCTGAGGCCGAGAGACTTAGACTTGAAACTGCTGCGTCGAGGGCGAGAGCAGAAGCGGAATCAGAGATTTTAGCCAAACAAATTGAGTTGGAAAGAATAAAATCTGAAAATCGTGGTGAAATAGACACCAGTTCTGAGTCAGTAGGCCGCAGATTAAGTTGCGCACCTAGACTTAAACTCCCACTTTTCAGAGAAGAAACTGATTCGATCGATGCCTATATCAGTCGGTTTGAATCGGTTGCCGAGCACGAGGGCTGGCCCGAAGATGACTGGGCAATAAACCTGTCTGCCTTGTTGACAGGTCGTGCGTTACACACTGTTTCCACCTTACCCAAAGGTGATCAGAGGGATTTTGACAAGGTGAAACAAGCAGTACTAAAGGCATATGATTTGACTGAAGAAGGTTTTAGGCGTAAGTTTCGCGAGGCGAGAATCGAACAGGGTGAGACATACACACAGTTCGGAGTTAGACTGGATCACTATTTCAACAAGTGGGTAGAACTTAGCGGAGTGGACCGTGATTTTGAAGGCCTCAAGACACTGGTGATGAAGGAACAGATACTTGATGGTTGTGGGACGGGCCTCACAATCCACATTAAGGAAAAAGGTGCAACCACAATAGCTGAGGTACTTGAGACAGCAGAGACTTACCGGGAAGCGAGGCGTGATTTGCCTGAACAAGAGGAAAGCCCGGAAGCATATTCAGAGGATAGCAGGCCAGCACATGACTCACACGATGAGTCAGTATTGCACGCCCGGTTTTGAGATAAAGGATGGGGTATTGTACCGAACTTTCACTCACATGAGTTCGGGGAAAACGAAGAAGCAGGTTGTCGTTCCTAGGCAGCGCAGAAAGGCGGTGATGTCCGAAAGACATGTGACGTCAGCCTCGGGCCATCTCGGTAGGAAGGCCACACAAAAGGTTGTGACGCGGGAGTACTACTGGCCCGGTATCCTAGGCGATATCAGGCGCTTCTGCAGACAGTGCAGCACGTGTCGCGGTGTATGGCATGGTGTGTTAGGGAGCGAAGAAAGTGTGACGGGGCCGTAGACCAAATTAAAATGGTCGGGCGAAAAGTCGGTTGTGGGTGCGTGTGTCTTTTGCAGTGTCGTGTATGCGTGACGTAGTTGGTTGCGGGCCACGTGTATGAAGAGAAAGGGAGAGAATTTCCGGAGAAACATAATGTTTATCTATATATGGCCACACGACTTAGAGCTGGTGGAGATTTCACATTGTGTTGATATTTGCTTGGTTAGTGCGTATGGTATTGATTTTTCTCTAATTTTGTTGCAAGGTAAATCTTGCGTGCGTTCTCTGGTGTAAGTAGGCTTATTAGAGGCCTAGATCAGAGTTGGTTTAAATGAGAGAATTGTGAGAGTTTCAGCTCCTTGAATGTGTTTTAGCCAATGCAGGGCATTGTCTTGAAGTGGGGGGAATTTGTCAAGTGCGTGAAACCTCTCACAAAAGGCATTAAACGCTTAGAGGCAAAAGGGACGTTGTACGTAGTATACAAATAGGTAATAGAACCATTAACAAGTATGCCTTACCCATCGCACACGGTCGAAACGTGTCAAGGAGGACGAAGCGGTCAGGTGACAGATGGCACCTAAGGTAGTAAGGAGTTCGGACCTGCCTGACAGCGAAAGGGAGAGGAACGTAACCACTAGGACCTCGGTGCACCAAGTGAGTGCTAAATACTCAGTCAGCTGAGGTTCTTTTGTAAACAGTCAGTGAAGAGCAGGAGTCTTGGACTCGTTCGGATGGTATTGCCGTGGGTCACTGGGTTGGTTCTATTGTCAGGCTGGTTGAACGCGCGTGGATGTTGTTATCGTAGCCCTCTTTAAGATAATTACTGTGTTAAAGTGGCCTCCGAAGTCGGCGGGAATTTTCGATGTCCATCTGGTGCCAAGTGTTTGTTTGCTAATCAATCAGGTAGGGATGTGTGTAAATGCAGATGTGTGGAGAATGTAGCGAATGGAGAATTCACAGCACTTGTGAACTAGGGGTTTGAGAAGCAGCATGGACAAAGGCATGGCCCGAAGGGGAATCCTTTGTTTCCATTCCTATATAAAGTAAGGGAGAACAACGAGAAGGAGAAGAACAACAGGAGAGAGAAAGAGAAGGCAGAGGAGAGAGAGAGAGAAGAGAGAAGGGTGGGCAGGACAGAGAACGGGTCGAGAGAAACGTGGTCTGGGAGATAGAAGAGACAGCAAAGTCTTAGGGAAAAGACAAGCTGGAAGAGAAGAAAACTAAGTTTGAAGCCCAGAGTGGGTGAAGACAGACAAACTGAAATTGAACCCAGAGGTGGGTGAAGGAGACGAAGAAGAAGAGTTCTACGTCGAGATCCCAGAGACGACCACGAAGACCCAGTCCTGAAACCTGGAGCCAGTCAACCAAGGGCATCACCATCAA
This sequence comes from Conus canariensis, assembly GCA_033310375.1. Taxonomy (NCBI): domain Eukaryota; kingdom Metazoa; phylum Mollusca; class Gastropoda; order Neogastropoda; family Conidae; genus Conus; species Conus canariensis. The sequence continues at coordinate 10,442,093 of CM065738.1, forward strand.
GCAGTGCTGAAGAAGACGTGAAGAGACTTTTTCAAGAACTGTGGTGTGGTGTGAAAGCGTGGTTGTGTGTGTGAAAACCTGGCCAGGTAAGAAGTCATTTTCATTATAACCCGGGATTAGGAAGTATTGATCTTTTATGTGTTGATTTGTTCATTTTGTGTAATTGGATTTTTCATGTTTGATTATAGTAGCATAGAAATTGGATTTCTTGTGCTCAGTCGTGTTAGGAGAGAAACGAATGCGTGACATCCCATTCCCAGAGAGAGGTGAATATTTGGTGGGCGCATGAGTGTGCATATGCGTGTATGAGTGCCAAGACAACCTTGGTGTGTTAAGCCTGACCAATAATACATCAACTTAGTGCACTTAAGCAATACCATCACGATTTCCCCCGTCCTGGACACAGTCTATAGAATGAGAATTGGTAGACATAAGACATTTTTTTCTTCGATGAGTTGCATTTAGCAACCAGACACGCTGGAGATGTCATAAACATTCTATTTCAGGGGTAATGAGGTCACTAGCAAGGGAACTGCACCACCTGTGTCGCGATATTTCTGTCACCAATGTTTTTTTAAATTGGAAACAAAACAAAAACCAACAGAGGAAGACAGAAAAAACAGTGTGATTTGTTTGACGATGAAATGCCAATGTATGAGTCTGAACGATGGAAAGCATGCACAGTATCCGACTCCCTATTTTCCATCTCACGTCTACTCACGCCACGCCTCTCTCTCTCTCTCTCTCTCTCTCTCTCTCTCTCTCTCTCTCTCTCTCTCTCTCTCTCTCTCTCCTCTAAACGCATATGTGTGTGTGCGAGTATGTGTGTGCTAGTGTGTGTGTTAGTGTGTGTGTTGTGTGTGTGTGTGTGTGTGTGTGTGTGTGTGTGTGTGCGCGCGCGCGCGCACGCGCGTGCGTGTGCATGCATGTGTGTGTTTGTTTGTTAGTGTGTGTTTGCGTGCGGGTGCGTGCATGTGTTTATATGTGTGTGTGTATGTGTGTGTGCTTGCGGGCGCGCACGCGCGCTTGTGTGTGTCTGTGTGTAAACGCGCGCGCATTTGTGTGTGCAAACCTGCACGCGCACGTGCACGCACGAGTGCAGGTACATACACATAGAGGGAGATCGTGCATGTGTGTATGTGTATGTGTGTGCGTGCACGTGTGTGTGTGTGTTTCGCGTTCTCATCTGTAGGCACCTTTGCATTCGTTTGAGCCACTACTAGTAATACTCCACATAATGTGGAAAGGTGGAAGTGGTGGTGGTGGGAGGGGGGGGTGGAAAAAAGGGGGCGGGTGGGCAGGGAGCTGTGATAGAATTGAAGTGACGGGAGGTGGCGGGGAGGGGGGGGGAGATACGGTGTGGGAAATGGAAGAGTAGAAGGGGGGGGGGGGGCAGGGTGTTGTGATAGAACTGAAATGATGGGAGGAGGAGGGGGAGGGAGGGAAGGAACGGTGAGAGAAATGGAGGAGTAGTGGGGGAGGTTGGGGGAGGGGGGCAGGGGGCTCGTAAAAGGACTAATATAGAACCCACTGTTGTCTTCCTGCTACCTTGTTGTTTCGTGTTTAAGGACGGCGTGTTCATGTGTGGACATAATAGGCTGATGCAGAGGACCCGTCATTCCACATCTTCTTCATGCAGGGCGCCATAGACTCAGAAGAATGACACGGAAGAACTACTAACCGCATGTAGGCAGCACTCAGTTCCAGAAAGGTAGGCGGCCAGTCCAGCAGCTGCTGCTGAATCTGCCGGACATTTGTGTGTGTGTGTGTGTGTGTGTGTGTGGTGTGTGTGTGTGTGTGTGTGTGTGTTGTGTGTGTGTGTGTTGTGTGTTGTGTGTGTGTGTGTGTGTGTGTGTGTTGTGTGTTGTGTGTTTGTGTGTGTTGTGTGTGTGTGTGTGTGTGTGTGTGTGTGTGTGTGTGTTGTGTGTGTGTGTGTGTGTGTGTGTGTGTGTGTGTGTGTGTGTGTGTGTGTGTGTGTGTGTGTGGTGTGTGTGTGTGTTTTGGTGTGTGTGTGTGTGTGTGTGTGTGTGTGTGTGTGTGTGTGTGTGTGTGTGTTGTGTGTGTTGTGTGTGTGTGTGTGTGTGGTGTTGTGTGTGTGTGTGTGTGTGTTTTGTGACGGAACAAGCTCATAAATAAATAGAACGAAAAATATTTCGTGACGTCTTTAACAAATACGTAAGTTTCGCTCATTGTTACGTCCCTTGTATCTATCGTTTATTGGCGGATATCCCCAAGTAATGTCACAAGTTACCGTTGACCAATGACTGCCTTTGTCGTTGACAACTAAACTAAACATTCAACGTCATCGAGCAACACTGATCTTCGGCGAGATCGGGAACAACGGGCAGCAGGCATTGAAAGGTGACAGCAAGAAGACCAAACTCTGCAACGATCCAGCGTTTGAAGCGGATTAGAGGAAGATCTGAAACTGAAGAAGGCTACAGCACGCTAGCCGTGGAGAAATGGTTCAGTAATCTGGCGAAGAGCAAGAGACGGCCGCAGACCAAGGGGAGCTGGGCCATTCGTGCGATCCACCACAGAAGGGACTGGAGGCTGGACGTACCATTGCTGGGGTTTGGTGTTGGCCAGAGCGGCAGCATCAGCCAGAATTCCACAACCATTTCGGGAAGATTGCCTGAGGTAGGCGATGTTTGGATTTGTAGGCTAGACCTATTAAAAGATTGTTAGTGTGTTGAGAGATTCATTTTTGTAACTTGGAACTGATGTTCGTTAAATCAGCATAATTCTTATTCTTTATACATGCGATTTGCTTGGCAATGTAAATGTACATGACTATCGTCAACTTGCAGAAGCTTTTTCATATGGATGCGCGATCAGTTATTTTGCGACATTTCGTGATCGTGATGGCGGAGCATGCTCGTTGCCCGGACATCGCGATATGTCATCACCATCTTCGTTCACCCACATTTCCATCTGTGTCGTGAAATGTTCTAATCAATGATTATTTCCTCCACAGGTTATCCAACTTGCAATGAATCATATTTGTGCAATAGAAGTTGGTAAATTGAGATGATCTTCTCTAACGAAATAATGGAGTAAGATTAATTGTAGTGAATTATCAAGTAAAGAACGAACCTCATAAGCTTTTCTTCATTGATACTATTCTGTTTAAATAAAGAGACCTGAAGAGTGTGTACAGAAGCTAGCTAAGACAGTGCTATTGTAAAGGAGTTGGATGGGGGGGGGGGGGGGTGAAGGACAAGAGCAGACGTACAGTCGTGAAGAGATTTCTGAGAAACTGTCCGTCTGTCCTCCAGTTTTTTTAATTATTATTTTTTTTGTCTTCCACTTCTATCAATCCACGATCATCATCACGTAACCTCATCAACCACGTCCTGCAAATCGTGAAGGAGGGGGGCTGGGGCATCAAATCCGTAATCTACAATGACCACGCCAACAACGACGAAGAGAACAAGAGCTAAGTCTACATCATCGTCATTCGTGAAGCATCTACACCCCTCACCCCTCTAATCTGAACTTTTTCCTTGTTTCTTCTTCACATTGGAACTCTATGATTGTTTGTTTTGAGCGACGTTCTAACATGCACATCGTTGTCACACATCATCATACCACCACGTGTTGGTTTCTTCCTTTAAATTATATTTCTTTGAAGATTCTGATTTGTGTGTGCGTGATGT
>CM065738.1:10453251-10470751 GCA_033310375.1 Conus canariensis
GGCCCTGTGGTTTAAGTCTATCTTATTCCAAACGTTTAAGTGGTAACAAAAATAAAAGGACACCACACGCTGTCAGGGCAGAAAACACACGAGCGCAAAGATTTAGTGGGTCAGCGAACCATGGTGAGTTGAAACCGGCGTGCGACACGCTCGTGCAGAACAGGCGTGGCTCGAATGTTAGACATCCTGCGCACTTGGATGCTCTCATATATGTCAATGTGTCAAATGGACATGTCATGCGTAATGTGCCAAACGATTGTGTTCCTTGTGTTGTAAATGATGATGATAATAATGACGAGAATACTAAAAGAAAGACCATTTCATATGATGATACTGTAAATAACGGTTCTATTTTATGTGATGTTCCCAAACACACTGCTCCTTGTAACATTGTTCATGGTTGCAACACGTTGAGGGCTGCCAGTGATAATGACAGTGTGGTTAAAAACTGCATTGCAAGTGATTGCGATAGTACGTCAGTAAATGTAACTGTCAAGGATGATAAGTGTGTGAATGACAATGGGGGCTGTGTAAATGTAACAGACGAATATGATCATGAGATCGGTGATTACATTGATGGGAATGAAACGATTTGTAAGGATGACTGCATGAATAGGGAACAAATGGAAATAAAAGCTAACTGTGTGGTTGATAATTGTGCCTATGAAAATGATAATGAAAACAGTGGATCACAAACACGTGGTCGAGAAAGATATTTTGGCGAGGATAGTAGAAGTAGTAAGTCTGTGATTGTGGGGAATGTAAATAAGTTTAAAAACACACGTAAACGCGATGGTTTTTGTGAAAGCAATAGTGAGAAATCAAATGAAACTGATGACAGTCACTATGATTATGTGGGAATGGATGATCAAAGGTATGTGAGTGACAAGGATGGAGATAGCTTTTTGAGTGAAAACTCTGGAAATCTAGACAATCTTGTGAATACTGTATCCTTTCTACACTGGAATGTATGTGGTCTTTTGTCGAAAATGAATGATGCAGATTTTGTTAACTTTGTTATAACCTTTGATTTTGTGTGTTTAGTGGAAACTTTTGTAGAAAATTTTGATGCTGGCATATTCAAAGCTCATGAATTGTTCCTCAAACCTGCGGTAAAACTGGCAGCGCAAGGGAGATGTTCCGGGGGTATAATAGTCTTAGTTCGTAATTCTCTTCTTTCTTGTGTCCATCCGCTTGATTGTGATTATAAGTATTGTTTATCATTTATGCTGGAAAAAGATTTTTTTGGACTGAGTAAGAATGTCCTGCTTATATGTGCTTATGTTCCTCCAGAAAATTCCCCATATTACTCATTATACGGTTACAACAATGGAATAGATATGTTGGAGGAATGTGTCGTGGAGAAATCACTGTGTGTCGATGATTTTGATTTATTATTATGTGGTGATCTAAATACAAGGACTTCCGATATTTTCCCTGATATTCTACATGATGGTGAACTCCACATTAACCATATAAAGGATGTGGACAACAAAATACAGAGGTGTTCTGAGGATACTGTATTGAATTCATATGGGAAAAAAAACTACTTAACATGTGTACTGTATTTGGTTTATATATTTGCAATGGTGTATGTATTGGTGACCTTGAAGTCGTTACACATTTATTTCGGACTAGGGAAGTAGTGTCAATGACTACTTTCTATCATCTGGGAACTTGTTCAATTTCTTGAATGACCGTTTAACATTAAGAGTTCTTGAAAGAATCGAATCCGATCACTTACCCCTTTTATTATCCATTCAAAGGCAAACAGAAAAAGAATGTATTAACAGAAAACCAAGCGTAGAAAGAGCTCAATTTATGAAAAAATATTGTTGGAAAGAAATGTATGCGGAACGATTTACTATGTCTATGAGCTCATATCGTGTGCAGCAGAAACTAGATATGGCAGAAGCTTTTATATACAGAGATGTGAATAAATCCCTTGACATGTTCAATCAGATTGTGAAAGAACAAGCTGTTCATATGAAGAGAAAAATCTTGGTAGGTAAAAAAGTCAAAGAGAAGGAATGGTTCGACCAAGAATGTATACGGGCAAGACGTGGGGTACGAAGACTGCTGAGAAGGTTTACAACAACATTGGATATTAATATTAGAAGCCAGTTTTGCATTGCAAGACGTGAGTATAAGAACCTAAATATAAGAAAACAGAAAGATCATAACGAATCGTTAGTAAATGAATTGGCAAACTCTGTAAAAAGTCAAAAGAACTTCTGGGACACAATGCACAAGATCTCGAAAAAAAATCCCAGCCTTTAAATGATATATGTATGAATGAATGGTTTGATCATTTCAAAAGTGTTTTGGAAAAAGACGAAGAAGAGATAATTGATATCAACTACGTTGAAGACAATGAAGACAATGTACTGGACAGGCCAATTCCGAGAGTAGAAGTGTTACTTACCATTAGAAAGCCAAAGAATGGTAAGTCAGCTGGTCCAGATGGACTTATAAGTGAGTTCTTCAAAAATTCCGGTGAATCAGTTGTTAATTTCCTAGTCTCACTATTTAACTATTTATTTGAGAAAGGAATTTTTCCGAAAAATTGGACAGAATCCGTAATCATTCCTTTATATAAGAAAGATCATGTCAATGACGTTAACAATTAACGTGGTATTTCCTTATGTGACATTAGTAGTAAATTATACAGTTCAATTGTTAATAGTAGATTACAAGAATGGATTACCCAGAATGATATTACAGGTGAGTACCAAGCCGGATTTAAAAAGGGATATTCGACAATCGATCACATTTTTACTTTGCTTGCTGCTATCCAAAAACAATTCGCCTATAATAGGAAGTTATATGTTGCTTTTGTGGATTTTGAAAAGGCATTCGATTCTATATCTAGAAGGTTACTGTGGCCAGTTCTGATCAAAAACGGAATTAAGGGTAAGTTGTATCGTTGTGTTAAAAGCATGTATAACGAAGTAAAGGCAAGAGTAAGGTCTGGGGCAACACTGTCTGATGCGTTGAACTGTACACGAGGGGTCAAGCAGGGTGATGTTTGTAGTCCTGTTTTGTTTTCACTTTTTATAAATGAACTGGCTTTGGAAATAATTGAAAATAGTCTTCATGGAGTTACGTTTGATCTCATAGAATTATTTATCCTACTTTTCGCTGATGACATTATTCTATTGTCTATAACAGTAGTGGGTTTACAGAGACAGTTAAATAATTTATATAATGCTGCAAGTAAATTAGAACTGAAAGTAAATATGAAGAAAACTAATATCATTATTTTTCGTAAGGGTGGGTATTTGTCGGCAAATGAGAAATGGACGTATGGAAATGAGAGAGTACAAGTAGTAAATGCATATAAGTATCTTGGAATCTATTTCTCAACAAGACTCAGTTTAAGTTTTGCGTGCCAAAGTATAGCTAATAAAGGGAAGAAAGCGGTTATTTTCTTGCTACATGTCTTATATAAATTAGATTGCAATGCTTTCAGTGTCTTTAGTAAACTATGTGACTCTCAGATTCAGCCACTGCTACAGTATGGTGCGGAATTATGGGCTTTTGAAAAAAAACAACGACAGATATAGAAAAAATACATTTGTTTGCATTGAAACGCTTTCTTAATGTCGATAGTCGAACGCCAAATGATCTTGTTTATGGTGAACTAGGCAGATATCCAATTTACCTCAATTCATACATGAAATGTATTAAGTATTGGCTGAAACTGACCAGAATGAATGAAGATAGGCTGCCGTTTAAGGCATGCAACATGTTATTAAATTTAGATTCTCATGGGAAGAGGACTTGGGTTACAAATGTTCGTCATTGTTTAAATTCTTATGGATTTTCGTATGTCTGGGACAACCAGGGTGCCCAAAATATATCAGGTTTTTTTTAACATCTTTTAGGCAAAGAATTATTGATTGTAGATGACAGGACTGGCATGATCACATATATACTAGTGACAGATTTGCACAGTACAGGTTGTTTAAAACTACTTATTTGAGAGAATCGTATATTGAGCTAAAAATGAATAGATATATAAAAAGTGAATTGACGAAGTTTCGATTTGGTGTGTCTCGTATTGCATGCCATTGCTTTAGATACAGCGTCAGAAATGAAAATATGCTTGCATGCCGTCTATGCAAAATTGGAAAAGAAGATGAATTGCATTTTTTATTTTGCTGCCCTGCCCTGAATGATCTTAGAGAGAAATTTATACAACCAAAATACTATAAGGCTCCATGCAATTTCAGGTTAACTTTACTTATGTCGTAACAGCATGAGACTACAATGAAAATTTAGCAATGTATATTTATCTGGCGCAAAATAGGCTGAAAATCGTTACTTCATAGAATGTTAGTTTTCAGTGTATACAATGAAGAATCTTATTTCGTTTATTAATTGTTGATGTGGTATATGTCACTGGCTTTTCTCTCGCTTAGTTGTGTGAACATCTCCCTTCAGTGAGGGGCCTAGGCCTTTATCTGAATAAAATTTTTGAGTCTTGAGTCTCTCTCTCTCATCTCTCTCTCTCACACACACACACACACACACACACACACACACACACACACACTTACACACACACACACACACACTTACACACACACGCACACACCACGCACGCACCACATAAACACACACCACCACACACGCAGCACACGACACACACACGCCATCACCACACACCACACAACACACAAACACCACACACAGCACACGCGCACACACACACACACACACACACACACACACACACACACACTTCACACACACGCACACCACACACCACACAACACACAACACCCGACCACCACAACACACACACACACACACACCACACACATCACACACCACACACACAAAACGGGGACAGTTACTAAAAACACACACACAACCCACTACCACAACACCACAAGTACAAATTGGCTCCATCACCACCTGTAAGTGGAAGTGGATAATGATGCTCTCTCTCTCTCCGCGTGTGTATGTGTGTGTGTGTGTGTGTGTGTGTGTGTGTGTGTGTGTGTGTGTGTGTGTGTGTGCGCGTGTGCTGTGTGTGTGTGTGTGTGGTGTGTGTGTGCGTGCATGCGCGTGCGTGCGTGCGTACGTGCGCGTGCGTGCGTGCGTATGTGTTAATGTGTGTGTGTGTGTGTGTGTGTTTGTGTGTGTGTGTGTGTGTGTGTGAGGAGAGAGAGAGAGAGAGAGAGAGAGAGAGAGAGTAGAGAGAGAGAGAGAGAGAGAGTTTTAGTGGTTATATATGATTTCTTTTAGGTATTGTCACTGTTAGAATCAATGTTATTGTGCAATAGTGTTGATGTGTTAGGATCCTGAGTCCTTGAAGGGACACAGGCCAGATGAAAAAAATAGCACCTTTTGCTTATGTTACCCTTGCCAAAATATTATCAATCAATCAATCAATCAATCAATCAATCAATCAATCAATCAATTTTTCTCTTCTCTCTGTCTGTCTGTCTGTCTGTGTCTCTCTCTGTCTTCGTCTCTGTGTCCTTATCTCTGTCTCTGTCTGTCTGTCTGTCTCTGTCAGCATATCTGCCGGCCTGCCTGCCTGCCTGTCTGTCTCTGTCTCTCTCTCTGTCTTCTTCTTCTTCCGCTTCTGCTTCTTCTTCTCTTCTTCTTCTTCTTCTGCATTTACTTCATATTCTCTCTTTCACATCGGTGATTTGTTAATTGCATGTCTTTTACAGAGTCAAACATCTTCAACTTTACCTTAATTAATGCCATTGTCTCTGACCGTCACCCCCCTCCCCCCGTCCGCTTTCCCTCTCCCTCTCACACACACACACACACACACACACACACACACACACACACACACACACACACACACACACACACACACACACAACCAGGTGGCGCTGTACTCTGGCGACACGTTCCTCTGAGCGAGAGCAACCCGAATCCCACGCAGAGTAATCTGTTTTGACAAAAAGCAGTCAACAAATCACAGTCGTTCTACACAATAACAATCGCTCGCCAAAATAATGCCCTCGTTGTCGTAAGCAAAAACAACGCCAAACTGAGACAAACGAGAGGACTTTCAAGTCCAATATAAGGCTTGAAGCATCCACGCTCGCCTTACGGGAACAAAGAAGGTGAAATCCATCCAGGGAGGATTATAGAAAAGGGGACACACTACGATGAACGTCACCGGGATGATAAGAGATTGAGATGGGCAGAGAATATGATATCTGAAATTGTTTGTCGGTGCTATGCTAAGGCCATTCAAATTCCCACCATCTGACTATGAATTCAGTACTTTAACATAGTCTGCACCCCCCCCCCCTTCTCCCTTCCCACCCCTACCAACCGCCCGCTGTCACCGCCTCACTCCCTCTACCTCCCCCACCCCCTTCAATCCTTCTTACCCCTACCTACTGAGAGGACGCAAACCAACGCTTTCTACTCATGTGCGAACCAGCTTGTGCTGCAAAGTGTTGACGGGAAAACGTCGACCATTCATTTTGAAATAAAATTAGGCAGTTTTATTGTCTGTAGCCGTTCCTGTAGTTTTTCCGTCATGTGTGTTTTATAACAGATTATTTTAGTCAAGTTCAAAGCGTAATTATTCGATCATGGTCTTGTATCGAATGGTAGATCTGCAAGCGTGTGTGTGTGGGTTTGTCTATTCGTAAGAAAGAACAAGATGCAAAGCATGTAAACGTACTCCCAGTTTATCTTGAATACGCGTGAGATATTCCGTAAAGAGGAAAAACCGTTATGGGCTGTTATAGCCGTTAGTAACGGATATAACGGTAACATAAGACATTGGGCATCATCCGTGACCCATAATGAACATACCTACAAATTTTCAGAAAGATCGGCCCAGTAGTTTTGTCTGGAGCGAGTGGAACACATTTTGACCACGGTCGGACAGACAGACAGACAGACAGACAGACAGACAGACACACACACACACACACACACACCACACACACACACACACACACACACACACAGCATTTCTTCGTTCCCATTGTAAAGTACTCTCTGTTCTATAAGAACTGGGAGTACAGAAATACCAGCAGGAACATTTCTCGTTTCAGTTTCACTTTTTGTTCCGGTCCAGCCGTCCACTTATCGCTTTCTTTACGCGTGTCAGCAACTAGAAACGAACGTCTCGTAAAAAGAAAAGAAAAAAAAAGAATGCCCCCTCTCCCCACTTCCGGACAAAAATATGTGTGCATGATTATCTACATCGATTTCTAACAGATCAATTATGAACATCTCTCTGACAATAAAACCAGGCCGCACTGAAGTCGCCACGCATTCCACTTAATTCGTTACTCTCGCTTAAAAAATAGGAGGGGGAGGGGGAGGGGGGGGGGGAGCCAGCAAAATCTCCAGATTATACGAGAAGACCTGGCGTGTTATAACTAGCCAGATTACACACACAAACACACACACACACACACACACACACAACACACACACACACACACACACACACACACACCCCACACGCACACACGCACGCACGCACACACAAACACGTAAAAATTGTATATATTTTTAAAATAAAGACAGATGAATGGACAACAAAGGGAGACAAACAGTAGACGACGTAAGGGGAGAGAGAGAGAGAGAGAGAGAGAGAGAGAGAGAGAGAGGAGAGAGAGAGAGAGAGAGAGAGAACGAACGAACGAACGAACGAACGAACGAACGAATTTTATTTTAAGAGGGTAATGGACTAAGCATGAATGCTTTTTTACATCCAGCCCTCTGGGCAAGAAAAAAAAATCGACAGAGGAGAGAGGGTAGTCCAGAGAAGGGGACATTTCCAACACACACTTTCCAGTAGGTGGCGACACGATTCATATTTAAAGACCCCCCCCCCTCCCCGCCGCGTCCCCCCCCTCCTCCCCCCTTCCGGGAGAACAATCTTCATGAACTGCACAAATAGACAACACAATAAATTGTCTTGTCTGTGTACGTTGAGAGTGGAAAGTCTGCCAATTAGTAATACGTAAGGGAGCCAAGAACTTCAATGTATCTATCCCTCTCACTTACTAGTAGATAGTAACCCTGTGGTAGTGTGTCCATATTTTAGATACAGTAGCCGTCATCCTATGACTCCGAGGAAAGGTGACTACAATCATCTTTTATGACGGCCACTGTCTCGACTTGATCAAACTCTAGCTCTGCATCACCTGCGACACCTCCACCAACATGCCACGTTTACAATGTCCAGTTGAAGGGTGTGACTGGGAATCTCAAGACCTTGGAGAGGCCTTTGCGGCAGCACTTAACACGGCTCTGCAGATGCACAACGCCACAGCGCACACCGCCCCAGACCCAACCCGACCAACTCCACAACCTAAGCTGAAGCTAGAACCGCCCTCCATAGCCGCCAGCTGTGATCCTGATCAGTGGTCTGCTTTCACCCGACAATGGAGTATGTACAAAGTCGGCATGGCTATCAGTGATGCCATGATTGCCACAGCGCTGTTCTACTGCTGTGACTCTGATTTGCGCACTGACCTCATGCGTGATATTCGTGGCAACGTCGCAGATATGGCAGAAGCTGACCTCTTGGCCGCAATCAAACGGCTTGCTGTGAAGGATGAGAGCACTCTAGTCCATCGCATACGTCTCAGTAAAATGACCCAGTCGCCAGGCACAGGAATCCGGACATTCCTCGCCCGACTCAGAGGTCAAGCATTCCTGTGCCAGTACACTGCACCATGTCGAGAACGGGACTGCGACCACGTCTTTGACTATAGCGATGAGATCATCAAAGACCACCTCATTCGTGGCATTGCTGATCCTGAAATCTTGTCTGACCTCCTTGGGGACCCCAAAACTGATAGGACTTTGGATGAGATTGTCAGCTACGTGGCGCAGAAAGAGGAGGGCAAAGCAACGAGAGGCGCAGTTGGAGGTGCCATAGCAGCAATTGGTGACAAAGAACAGGCTACCACCTCATCAAGACCACCACTCCACCGACCATGTTGGGCATGTGGCGGTCCCGGACACGGGCCAAAAAATGATCGTCGCACGAGATCGAAACTCTGTGAGGCCTGGACATTCACATGCGGCAAATGTGCTGTAAAGGGTCACTTCACTAAATCCTGCAGCAAATGCTCCAGCTGTGGCACCTGGGGTCATAGAGACAGAACCTCCAGAGTGTGCCCTCGTGGTGGGGGGCAGAAAAGCCGGACTTCAAATCAACACCCAAAGGACTCGAGGCCATCACAAGGGCCCGACTTCGATGACAACGCCTTCATGTCTGACCAGCTATGCATGGCCTCCAGCACCTGCGGCTCTTCAACAATGACATTGAGCACATCGAGATCACGAAACCCTATCTGTCTAGATCATCACGTCTTCGATGGCCAGTGGATAGCCCGTCCCTCCAAACCCCATCCCATGCTGCCGGTGCAAATGTCCGTGCTGCCAGAAGAACATGCTGCGTTCGGGAGCCCCTTAGAAACCCCTCATAGACTCAAGTCTGCCAACATATCCATGGTTGCAGATACGGGCTGCCAGAGTACTGTCATCCCCTTGTCAGTTGCCCGCATACTAGGCATTGAGGACAGTGACCTGATCCCTGTGACACTCAAGATGAAGGGTGCTAATGATCAGGATCTAGGAGTCCTGGGTGCTATTGTTGTCTCCATCACAGCCTGTGATGCGACGGGCTCTGCTGTTGTCTCAAAACAATTATGCTATGTCTCCAAACAGATCTCCAAGGCATTCCTCTGTAGGGAAGCATTGTCTGCGCTTGGCGTTATACTCCCTACATTCCCTGTTCCAGAGCCAAGCCCAAGCTGCATGGCAACCTCATCAGAGACAGTTGAGACAACATGTTCCTGCCCGAAGCGCATAGTACACCACCACCCAAGCCCACACAGCTCCCCACCGGCCTGTCCGCCACGAAAGACCATGTAGAGGCCCTTAAACAGTGGCTCCTGGATTATTATGCCGCAACGACCTTCAACACTTGTGAACATCAGCCCCTTCCCCTCATGTCAGGTGAACCCTTGGAGCTCCACGTCAATCCCGATGCCAAGCCTGTCGCCATCCACAAGCCTGCTCTTGTCCCCATCCACTGGCAAGACCAGGTGAAGGCGGACCTGGAACGAGATGTGCGCTTAGGCGTCCTTGAACGTGTTGACCCCAATACCCCTGTTACTTGGTGCTCACGGATGGTTGTGACTGCCAAAGCGGATGGCTCTCCACGGCGCACAGTGGACCTCCAACCCCAGAACCGTCAGTCTGTTCGGCAAACTCATCATGTTCCTACCCCATTTCATCTCGCCGACCGCGTCCCACAAGGCACCATAAAGACTGTCACAGATGCATGGAATGGGTACCACTCAATCCCCATTCGGGCAGAGGACCGCCATATCACCACCTTCATCACTCCATGGGGTCGGTTCCGTTACAAAGTTGCACCCCAAGGCTTCCTTGCCAGCGGCGATGGCTACACGCAGCGTTTTGATGCCATCATAGCCGACTTCCCTGACAAGGTCAAATGGGTGGATGATACCTGCATGTGGTCACTGGACATCGAGTCTTCTTTCATCCAAGCTTGCAACTGGCTAGATCTGTGTGCTCGCAACGGGATCACGCTCAATCCCAAGAAATTCCAGTTTGCCCAAGACACTGTGCAGTTTGCAGGGTTCACTATCACCTCCACAAACATCTGCCCAAGCCCCAAGTTCCTTGACGCCATTCGCAACTACCCCACCCCCTCAGACATTTCAGGCGCCAGAGGGTGGTTTGGCTTGGTGAACCAGGGAGCTTACGCCTTCTCCATGGCGAAACAGATGAAACCCTTTCGCCACTTGCTGAAGCCTTCAACCCCATTTCGATGGACAGAGGAACTCAATCGGCTCTTCCAGCAGTCCAAGGAGGTCATCATCAACGAGATGAAGGAAGGAGTGAGACTCTTTGACCCTTCACGCCCCACGTGCCTCGCCACAGACTGGTCCACTGATGGCATTGGCTTCTTCCTACTCCAAAAAACACTGCTCTTGTGCGCCTACCACCCCGAAATGCTGTTGTGATGGATGGAAGCTGTGTCTGGTCGGCAGCGGATTCACCACACCTGCTGAGAGCCGCTATGCTCCCATTGAAGGCGAGGCACTAGCAGTCGCATACGCCCTCCACCAGACACGCTATTACATCTTAGGATGCACTGACCTCTTTGTTGCCACGGACCACAAACCGCTTCTACAAATCTTGAATGATCGATCTCTCGCAGACATCCACAACAGACGTCACTTAAACCTTAAAGAGAAAACCCTACCATACCGATTTGCAGTGGTGTACGTGTCAGGCAAGAAGAACCTGGGCCCCGATGCCGCTTCCAGACACCCAGCTGATCAGTCTGAGGCACCCGGCTTGGGCGGTGACCCTTCGGAGCTGAACTCTGTTTCCTTTCACCAGGAAGCCCTGAAACACCTCAGAGACGGCGACAGCATGGATGAAGCAAATGACCCCTCCACAATCACAGCTGCAGCTGTCGCCCTCTGTGCCCTGGACAGTCGCCAAGTTGTTACATGGGACATGGTACAGGAGGCCACAGCTTCCGACCCCACCTTCCGGCAGCTCGTCCACCTCATTGAAGAAGGCTTCCCATCCAACTGCAGACAGGTCCCAGCTACTCTGCGTCCCTTCCACAGGTTCAGTAGCAGCCTCTGTGTTGTTGACGGTGTTGTTCTGATGGGCCAGAGGGTCGTCATCCCACCCTCTCTCCGCCCTACCATCCTGCAGTCCCTCCATGCGGCACACCAGGGCGTCAACATCATGTGTGCCCGGGCACAGGACTCTGTTTATTGGCCAAACATCACTGTTGATATCACCCGTGTCCGAGAGGAGTGCACCCACTGTCACCGCATGGCGAAATCCAACCCCATGCAGCCACCATCAGATAACAGGCTACCAGATTACCCATTCCAGATGATTTGCAGTGACTACTTCACATACAACAACACAGACTACGTTGTCATTGTGGACAGGTATTCCCATTGGCCAATGGTCTACAGTTCCGAGTCGGGAGCTGATGGCCTCATCCGACGCCTTCGGGAAACATTTGCCACCTTTGGCATCCCAGAGGAACTCACCAGCGACGGAGGACCCCAGTTCACTTCAGGCAAAACACAGGAGTTCCTGAAGTCCTGGGGAGTCCATCACAGGATCACTTCTGTTGGCTTTCCTCATGCTAACTGCCGGGCCGAGTTGGCTGTGAAAACTGTAAAACGCATGCTTGTGGACAACATCGGCCCAACTGGTTCTTTGGATGTGGACAAATTCCAGAGGGCCATTCTTATTTACAGGAACACCATCGATCCCGAGACCAGGACATCCCCTGCAATGGTCCTTTTTGGCAGACTCATGCGTGATGCAATCCCCATCCCGCTGGGCAGATACACACCCCATGAAGCCTGCAGGGACCTCATGACCCAGAGGGAAGCCGCCCTGGCGAAGAGACACTCTCGGGAGCATGAACGCTGGAGTGAACATACACATCGCCTCCCTCCTCTCACGGTAGGCGATCACGTATACCTGCAAAACCTACGTGGCAACTACCCTAGACGGTGGGAACGCACTGGCATTGTGGTGGAAGTTCGCCAACACCATCAGTACGTTATCCGTGTTGATGGGTCAGGGCGGGTCACCATCCGGAACCGCCAGCACCTGCGGAAGTTCATCCCGTTTCACCACAACGTGCATCCATTCCCCCACACCCCATACACCCCACCAGTCACCTCACCTGATGTCCGACCCACATCCCCCGAGCACCCATTGCCACCGCCGGCACCTCCACGTGTGGCCTGCGCTCCGGACGCCCTGCCAACAACATCCGACACACGGCAGCCACCGACACCTGCTCAGGCCTCACCTGTCCCAGCCTCCCCCGACCCACACACCCTGCAGCCTTGGACTGGGACATCCCCAACAGATGGCAGCCTGACCCCTAAGGACTCCGGTGTGGCACAATCTTCACCGACAAAGAGACGAGTACCCCGGGCCCTCACCCGACTATTACCCTTCAACCAGCCAGGCATGAAGGAGCTGTCTGCACCTGGTACCTCCAGGCGTGGAGTGTCTCTCGCAGAATAACATTTTCCAAGACACCGAAACACTGGGCGACAGTGACATCAATCTTTTACTATTTAGTCTTTCTGCGCCCATTACACTTGCCCCTAGGGAAGGGGGAGAGACAGTGGACAGTATTATTGTGTTTTCATTTTGCACAGAGTTACATTTAGTTTTCATAGAAGTTATAAGAAGGGCTGGACAAGCATAGATTTTGTTTCAGTTTTAATCATACCCGTTAAAACTTACCCCAGGGGGAGGGAGATAGTAACCCTGTGGTAGTGTGTCCATATTTCAGATACAGTAGCCGTCATCCTATGACTCTGAGGAAAGGTGACTACAATCATCTTTTAACTAGTGTCTTATCTGTCTCTCCTTACATCAAAGCTTCTCTCTGAATGCATTCTTCTTGCAGCTTTTGATCCCGCCACTGCTCTTGTTTGAACCTTGATGTCCAACAAATTGGTTCCTACAAAAGACATGTCTCTGTCCTTCTTCAGATGTGGAAATGATTTTCGGTGGAATGATCGTTTGGACAGTTTAAATTACGCCCACGATGTAGCTAGCCATAGACTAGGACAGTTAATCTACATTGTTAACTGTTTCAGAGAGAACAATGCCTCCTGGAGTATCTCATTAAAGGACTGGCTGAGTGAATGATTGTGAAACTGCAACAGTAGTTGGCGGCTGACTTTGAAGACTTTGTTTTGAACAAATTGCGTGTTTAATTAGCTAATAATGATCAAAGTTCTGAAGTTCCGAGAGATTAGAAGACCATTCTCTCTGTCTCTGTCTCTCTCCCCGTGTACGCTAGACTAAGCACACACACACACACACACACACACACACACACACACACACACACACACACACACACACACAAAGAAGCACGCGCGCGCACACACACATACACACACGCGCGCACACACGTACGCATAAACGCACACATGATGATTAAACTGAATTAATTTTCAAACTGGCGCACCATACCTTCCTGACCATCTAAGCAATAAAATGACCTAACTTTCGAACAGAGTTTTTTTTTTTTCCCCTGAGAAAAAGTACAAAACTTGTATCTTTTGGTTCGAGTTTTTTTTAGCAGAAGGCAATAGCATTCTCAAAGCCAAAAGTGGCACAGATCTACGGTTGGAATACGTTTCTATTGTTTAACGACTCACCCCAACAGATGAATTTAGACCAGCAACTTCGGTACTCGCTGATTTATTATCAGTTGAGGGTAAAACGAACGAACCATACACACGCACTCTCTCTCTCACGTACAGAGAGAGAGAGAGAGAGAGAGAGAGAGAGAGAGAGAGGAGAGAGAGAAGAGAGAGAGAGAGAGAAAGCGGTGTAACTGGAAAAAATACAACAAAGATAACATAATATAAACAAGATTCTTTTTTTTTTTGTGGAGGAACGGGAAAGCATATTCTAAGATAATTGCCGAAACTGCGATAGACTGACAATTGGTATTAGACTGATTCTTTCAGGCATTGAAAAGAACGTCTAAAGTAAGTAATCAACGTTCATGACTTTGTCTGGAGTTGTTTTGAGTTACTAAAAAAAAAAAAGCAGGATAAACAAAAGTTGTTCAGTTTATATATATATATATATATATATATATATATATATATGTAGAGAGAGAGAGAGAGAGAGAGAGAGACAGAGAGAGAGAGAGAGAGTAACATAACGATAAGAAGAAGAAGAAGAAGATGAATAATAATAATGATGATGATGATGATAATGATGATAATGATGATGATGATGATCATAATAATAATAAATAATAATAATAATAGTAATAACAATAACAATGGTAATAATAATTACAATAGTGACAGGGGACCTTATCCTTTCCCGAGTTTTTTTTTCTCTGAGAAATAGGTTCTTTTCCCGGGACATTGTCTTCCTGTTTCTTGTTCTAACCTACTAATAAATATTCTTTTCTTTAAAGACTTGCTCCTTTGGAGCAATTTTAGTCTACTTTATACTTACCCGCGAATTCAAAACTACCTGTTTAAAAAGACTCGCTTTTTGTCTGAATCCTATTTCTCTTCATTCATACTACATTTACCTAGCCAGTCCTTTAATGATAGACTCCAAGAGGCATTGTTCTCTTTTCTTTAATGATATACTCCAAGAGGCATTGTTCTTTTTGTAACGTTTGATAATATAGATTACCTGTCCAAGCCTGCTTTGAAAAAAAGGACTTGATCTTCCTAGGAATATTAGTCTTCGTCTGAATGTTCTCCCAGATAAAGAGTTCCTGCTTTAAAAGACTTGCTTTCTCTTGGGCTTTCCCCTTTTGTCTATGTCTATACTACATGAACCCACCGAACAAAGACATATCCTTTTAAAGGCGCTTTTTCAAAACTTTGTTGTGTGTCCTGTTCCACTAGTCGAGGCTTACTACCCGATAAAGGCAACCATTCTTGAGAGACTTGACTTTTCTCTACAAGTTTTTTGTCCGAATAAAGATATCCTGCGAAAAAAAGGCACATCTTTTTTCCCTTTAGTTATACTAGGCTAACTGTAGAACTAAGACTTACTGGGTTTTTTTAAAGCTTCTCTAATTGTTGGCAAAATGTTTTTCTTTATGAATCCCCGATTTACCCTGGAATTACAATTTTCTGCTTCCATAACAAACCTTTATGTCCGGGATATATTTCGTTTTGTTTTCACTAAATTGACATCAGAAAGATGCTTTGAGAGCCTCTCTCTCTCTCTCTCTCTCTCTCTCTCTTCTCTCTCTCTCTCTCTCTGTGTTGTGTGTGTGTGTGTGTGTGTGTGTGTGTGTGTGTGTGTGTGTGTGTGTGTGTGTGTGTGTGTGTGTGTGTGAAGGCAGGCATTTTTTTTTCTATCTATTCAGATTTATCTTCCAGTAACGACGCCTTATCTTGGAGGCTTTTTTTTCTGGATCCTTCTTTTCTCTTTGTTTTTGTAACATTTATCCCCTTCCCCCTCCGCCCCCCCACCCCCTCCTCCCCCAAAGATTTCTTTCATTCAAAGACATATGTATTCGTGGAACATTTTCTCTTTGTCGATACCAAATTACTTCCCAACAAAGATTTCCTCTCTTCCTATGGAATTTTTCCTACATTTTAAGAAAAGAAATTGTCAGTAATAGATTTGCCTCGCAATAAAGACTCTCTCTCTCTCTCTCTCTCTCTCTCTCTCTCTCTCTCTCTCTCTCTCTCTCTCTCTCAAGATTTATTCCCCAATAAAGATTCCCTCTCTTACATCTCCTCATATAGACTCCCTGCTTTACAGACTTTTCCCCTGTTGCCTGTCGATTTATCTACGGTGGACTTACCCCTACATGAAGATTCTGAACCGTGCAAGGCTTGTGTGCATGTGCGTTTGTGCGTGCGTGCGTTTGTGTGTGTGTGTGTGTGTGTGTGTGTGTGTGTGTGTGTGTGTGTGTGTATGTGTGTGGTGCGTGCGTGCGTGCGTGCGTGCGTGCGTGCGTGCGTGCGTGCGTGCGTGCGTGTGTGTGTGTGTGTGTGTGTGCGTGTGTGTATGTGTGTGTGTGTGTGTGTGTGTGTGTGTGTGTGTGTGTGTGTGTGTGTGTGTTTGCTCTGGAACATCCTTCTCTTCGTATCTACTATACTCCTGTCCACGAGGAACCTGTCCCTCTAAAGGCGCCACTTTAAAGGAGTTTTGGGGCATGTTATCGAGAGGTTCCACTGTACGGGTGGTTTATGGCGTTCTATAACCAGAAAACGAAAACCTCTCTAGTCAGAGAAATTAACTCGGAATTAAGTGCCGTTGATTCAAAAACATCAAAAAGTAATTAGAACGGCTACTCAGGAGTGCGTGGATCTCAAGGTCAAGGTCAAGCGATCCTCAACCCCTCCCCCACCCCCACCCACCCCCGGCCTCCTTCAACCGCCCCCATTCCAATCTCCTATCCCATCTCCCTTTTCCTCCCATTCTTCCCGACCCCAACTTCCAACATCCCCCTGATAACTGTTATCTGGCTCGCTGATTCCGGCTTCTGAACCAGTTCCGGACCAGATCTTACAAGTTTGGAGACACGAATACAAATATCAATTCTGATTTCGAAATCGAAGAATACCCTGTTTTACAATGTTAAAAAAAAGCAGGTAAGAAAAAGTCGTGGAACCGCCCTGTGGCGCATACTGGCAATCAGTTTCCGCGGGTTTGCTCTTGAAGTATGTTCCCAGTTTTACCATGTTCTCTTAAAATCAGTTCAGTGGTTGGTTGTGTAAACTTGTGCAGTGAATTCACTCACAATAGGACGCAAAACAGCAAGGATGGTTTTAGGTGTACATAATTGTGTGTGTGTGTGTGTGTGTGTGTGTGTGTGTGTGTGTGTGTGTGTGTGTGTGTGTGTGTGTGTGTGTACCAGGCTTTTTGCATGCTTTTTGTGTGCTCCTACTTTTTACCTTAGTGAATTGTTTTACCTTAGCGAATTGTTTTCAAT
>CM065738.1:10483251-10485751 GCA_033310375.1 Conus canariensis
ATGATCATCTGCTTCAGGATTTTCCCCATCACCCTGCATCGTCTGCTTCACCAGTTTAAATTAATGTCAACGACAGACTCATGGCAAAGCGTCGTACTTTGAATGTATTAAAAAAAAACCCGCTCTGTTGTTTTTTGTTTTTTCCCGAGGACTTCAAATACAGGGTGTCGAACCAACAACAGCAAGGCTCTGCCTTTCCGGAAGGAGATAAAACTTATCTATCGTTTACCGATTCTCCTCATCGAAGGCAAGTCCTTCGTGTTGAATTCTGCCACCGATGGTGTGGTGAAACGGCAGAGACAATAAGGGGGGTGGGGGATGGGGGGGGGGGGGGGGGGGGGGGGGGGGGAGGGGGGGGGGGGGGGGATCGGCAACATCCGAATATGGAAAGCAAGAGACACGTCTTTTACTGATCCTGCTCCTACTCCTGGTTCACCGACTTACAGCACCCTAACCCCCCCCCCTCCCCTGCCCCACCCCCCACCTCCACCCACCTCTCCTCGCTTCCAGCTTCCTCCTCCACCGCACATCTGTGCATTCTGATGTGGTCAGTACTGGTGAAAATAGATGTCCACAGCCACTGCAACATTGACCAGAACTGATGCGAAATGTTTCACAAACCATAACTTAAATCTAAACAAAACTCTCCTCCATGACGGCCTGTATAGTGACTGTCATCTCTTAAATTCGCCAGGAGTAGTAGTAGTGTGGACTGAAACAGTTACTTCCCATGACTGCTTTTATTAACTGGATATTGAAAATACGAAACGACAACATTTATATTAACAGAATGTTCCAATATAAGCTACGCACAAAAAGTTAAGGATCACTTTCACAAACATTCATAACTGTCAAAATAAGAAAGTCAATGCGTTGAAGTTTGGCCAACATTTAATTCCATTCTTTAGTGATAACGATACACAATTGCCTTCAATCTCGAGCAATCGTTTGGTGTGTACATTTGATTAAAGTGGGTACGTATCCAAATTTGATTTCCCAAAGTCATTGAAATCACAAGACAGGGCATACTGATGCTCCCAAAAGCTCAGTAATGCGTGTAACCACCATGGCTGTTCTGGCACTCGACGCAGCGAGTCCTCATCGAGTTGACCAGGTTGGTGAAGATCCTCTGTGGAAGCGCCTGCCACTCAGCCTGCAGCATCTGGTAGAGGTGTTGGGCATCCCTGGGAGGGGGGTGGCTCCTCACTTTGCGATCCAGCTCATCCCAGAGGTTCTCAATCGGGTTGAGATCGGGACTGCATGCTGGCCACTCCATTCTGTTGACTCCAGACTGCTGCAGGAAGTCGTTGACCACCCTTGCCCTGTGGGGGCGAGCATTGTCATCCTGGTAGACAGCCCTCGGTCCCATCTGCTGCAGTGTAGGCACAGCCAGCGGTCGAAGGATCTCATCCCGGTATCGGATGCCAGTCAGGTTACCCTGTACATGATACAAGGGTGTTCTGTGGTGAAGGCTGAAGGCCCCCCAGACCATTACAGAACCTCCACCAAAGGCCACCTTTTCTTGGACAGTGGCGTCAGTAAAGCATTGCCCTGGGCGCCTCCAGACCCTCAGTCGGCTGTCGTTGTCGTGAAGGGTGAAGCGTGATTCATCACTGAACAGGACCTGGGACCATTGCTGACGTGTCCACCTCACGTGACGTGCGCAGAAGGCGCGGCGTGCTGCCCTATGGGCTGGAGTTAAGCATGGCCGTACTGCTGGGCGACGAGAACGGAGATTAAACCCATGTAGGCGGTTCCGTATGGTCTGCTGGCGGATGTTGATGTTAGTAGCCACCCTGAACTGCCTTTGAATTATGCTGGAAGAGGGTGTTCTTGTCTGCAGGGCTTGTCGTTCAATGAGACGATCGTCACGTGGGGTTGTCTTCTTCGGTCGACCAGATCTGCGTCTTTCATGGACAATCCCAGTGGCTGTGAAGCGTTGAATCAGTCGGCAATGACCGAGATGGACACATGAAGTCGCCTGGCCACTTCTCGCTTGGGAACACCATCTTGGAACCATGCAACAGCTCGTCCCCTATCCAACTCGCTTAATTTTCGTCGTGGAGGCATTGTCAGGTCAGGCCTACTACTGGTGGAATGTCTTCTTATATAGCCAAGCGAGCGACAGCATCTCACACATAAACAGCAGTGCTTGCACGTGCATAATGGTTTTTCCATCTGGCAAGTGCAATGTGTTCAGGCAGAACGGTCCAAAACAAGGTCATTTTTCGCAAGTTTCCGCTTTTCCGTTTGCGGCCCAGCTCAGTAGTAGAGAATCCCGTGCAATTTTCGCACTAACACAACATCGCCCACTTACAGCTGAACAAGAATTCATGACAATTTGGCTGGACTAAGAAATAAATAACAGTAGCGAACTGAGTTTATTACGCACCTGTTTTCACATACCGATCCTTAACTTTTTGTGCGTAGTATAGTATGAAAATATATCACTTCATAAACAGTTACCAGTTAGAGTACAGTAACTGCAAAGTGTTCTTGT
>CM065738.1:10495751-10508251 GCA_033310375.1 Conus canariensis
GTCCTGTCTGATGGGTTACCTCGTGGCGACTTGACAGACATTCCACCCTCCCTGTGGATTTTCGATGCCAGGGCTACGACGGGACATGCCGGTGTGTGTGTGTGTGTGTGTGTGTGTGTGTGTGTGTGTGTGTGTGTGTGTGTGTGTGTGGGAGAGAGAGAGAGAGAGAGAGAGAGAGAGAGAGAGAACGGGGAGATGGAATGAGAAGCGAGGGGTTAATGGCACTGGAGTGGCACAAAGGAATAGACAGAGGGGAAATAAAGGATAACCGATTGTGGTCAACTACCTTTTTTTCATCTGTTTCTTAGACCTCGGAAATTAATCGATTCTTAACGAAACCTTTGGCAGGTTCAAAATTTGAAGCAAACCTGTCCTGCCATGACTTCCGTGCGAGCAGCTAAAGCTCAAAGCGTTTTCCATTGGCTGCAAACCAATACTGTTTGACGGCCAAACAAAATGCCGACGCCAGCGACTTGAGTAGTTGCGACACAGATCATTTACAATCTCGACGCGGCGATAAATATGATGGTGGCCAACAATCTGGCAACAGAATATGTTGTACTTCGCAACAAAGTGAAATGGAAATAAGAATAAGTGAACAGAGACAAAACAAAGTTTGTTTCCCAGACGGACTGCGAAGCACAAACTCGTATGAAAAGACTATGTAGTGTCTGTCTGTCTGTCAATCTGTCTGTCTGTCTGTCTGTCTGTCTGTCTGTCTGTCTCTCTGTCTCTCTCTCTCTCTCTCTCTGGCGCTGGTTCGTTGTGTTGAAACTCACAAGCAACGCACGAGGAGCTACCTTTGTCGGCCCGCCTGCAAGAGGAGTCCCTGCACCGTTGTTGTTCCTGTGCCGCCACCTTACTGCTTACTGCATACCATTCATGTAGACTTTAGCATACACGGACACTCAGTGCTGGACCCTGTACTGACAATACTCGTTGTTTAGTCGTAGCCACCACCACCACCCCTTCCCCTCCCCTCCCCTTCTCCCGCTCTCTTGGGTCGCCCCCCTTTCCCTCTTCTCCTACTCACCATTCTGTCTTCCCTGGTGCAAGTACCGGGGTGGGTGGGGGATTCTACAAACCCGCGGTCACCACAAGAGCAAAGCATGCTAGATAAATAAGTAAATAGATAAACAAAACATATATATGTGTATATATGTCATATATTTATATTTATATATCTATGAATAAAATGAGGCTTACTTCTGTGAAAGAAAGAAAGAGAGAGAGAGAGAGAGAGAGAGAGAGAGAGAGAGAGAGACAGACAGACAGACAGACAGACACAGACACGAGAGACAGAGTGACATAGAGATGCGGACAGAGATAGTTACAGAAAGTGAGAGAGAGGAAATTTTGCTCTCTGTCTCTCTCTGTCTCTCTGTCTCTGTCTCTGTCTCTGTCTCTCTCTCTCTCTCTCTCTCTCTCTCTCTCTCTCTCTCTCGCTCTCTCTCTCTCGGGCCATGAGTATTACAATACTGTTCTGCTCTGTTTGGAGTGATATATGAATCAGCACCACCAAGCCCCCACCCACTCCCTCCCGCTTCGCTTCGTACATTATATTGTGGCCCAAGGCCGATGTAAATTAAATCTTTCTGAGTTCTGAGCTCTCTCCTCTCTCTCTCTCTCTCTCTCTCTCTCTCTCTCTCTCTCTCCTCCACACACACACACACACACACACACACGCATACACACTCACACAATCACACGGAGAGACCTACTGAAGCGTGTATAAGAGAGAGAGAGAGAGAGGAGAGAGAGGAGAGAGAGAGAGAGAGAGAGAGAGAGAGAATTAAACATTAAACATAAAAACAAGCAACACCCCCCCCCCCCCCCCCCACACACACACCACATAGCAAAAATAGCCGCATAAGAACAGAATGAACATTAGCAGGAGCAAAAAAACAACAACAAAAAAACAGCAGCTAAGGTCAGCACCACCAAACCTACTCTCCATAATGGTCTCTCCCCTTTACTTTGATATGCTGTGTTCTTAAGTCAATTCGTTCAAACTACTGGCTCTCTCAGTGGACTTTCCACCCTCTGTCTCTCTCTGTCTCTCTCTGTCTGTCTGTCTGTCTGTCTGTCTCTCTTTTCACCTCTCCTCTCTCTCTCTCTCTTTCTCTCTTGCCTCACCTCTCCTCTCTCTCTTTTGCCTCACCACTCCTATCTCTCTCTCTCTCTCTCTCTCTCTCTCTCTCTCTCTCTCTCTCTCTCTCTCTCGCCTCACCTCGCTCTGTCTCTGTCTCTCTCTCGGTTTCGGGTCTCGGGTCTCGGGTCTCGGTCTCTGCACTTCCTGTCCTGTCTGGCAGCGGTTCCTCCTCTTGAGAGGCAAGTAGTTAGTTGGTGGTATAGCAGAGGCGAGAAGGTGCTCTCTAAGCTCTGGTGGGACCGATCCTGAGCTACTTACTCTTTAGGGATGCCAGCAGGATGGACAGGACCAACCGACAGAGGTTCCGAAGTTGCCGCAGCAGAGGTAGGAAGGGGGAAAGGACGTTCTGGGCTCTCTCGCCGCCTTTTTCTTCTTAGCCTACCACGCGCCGGGCGAGGCCACGGCAGGCCAACAGGACACACGGCTCGAGCGTCCGTCCCACCAGCCACCCACCACCACGACGACGCCCCTCCCCCCACCCCCCCACCCCTTCCCCCGCCATCCAATACCCACCCACCCACCCACCCACCAACCAACCAACCGACCGACCACCACTTCCCTAGCTGGGCGAACGTGACGTCAAGGCTTTTAAGCCTTAATCCAATTGGCCGAAACCTGAGGGTTGGTGGGTAGTGGTGGTGGTGGTGGTGGTGGTGATAGTGGTGGTGGAGGTAGCGGCGGAGCGGCGGCGGCGGCGGCGGCGGCGGCGGTTGTTGTGGTGGTGATGTTGGTGAGGGTGACGGTGGGAGGATGTTGATGGGTAAGGGGTGGGGGTTTGGGGGTGGGGTGGATGGGAGGGTGTATACATGATGCTGAAGAGATATGACGGTGGCTTGGGGGATGTGGGGGTGAGGGTGGGGGTGGGGGTGAGGGTTGGGGTGGAGGTGGTAAGGGAGGTGTTAATGTTTGTGCGAGAAGGGTTTGCTTTGAGAAGTTTCCTGTCTTTTTTTTCGTCTGATGCGAAAGTAGAAAGGTGGACGAATAAAAAGTTGAAGATACGAATAATAATAATAAAAAAAAAAAGACAGTTGATCAATAGTGTGTGCTGGATGGGACAACTTACCACCAGTTTCGAGTACTGCCCACGCCCTCTTCCATCCCCTTTCTGTCCGCCCCCCATCCCCCACCCCCGTCTCTGCCTCTCGTCCCTGCCTTCCCCATCCCGATCTCGCCAACAGGGGTAAGGAAAAGTTCAAAGGTGATGTGGATGACGGGATGTCATCGGTGGATATTGCTCAAGTGAAAAATACACTGTAAGCGGACGTTTGCGCGCGTGCCAACGCGTGCGCGAGCGTATACACACGTACTGCGCGCACTCGCGCTCGAACACACACGCACACTGAATCGGCGCGTGCCCTCATTTCAAATGCATTCAAAATTCGCATTTTAAAATTCACTCAGTGTATTCCCCCATGGCAACACCACCACACACACACACACACACACACACACACACACACACACACACACGTACGCACGCAGCCATGCACGAAAGCGCGCACACACACATACACACACGCACGTACGCGCGCGCGCGCGCACACACACACAACACACACACACAAACACACACGAAAAAAAAAGAGACCACCAACACAGGCACGCAAACTCACTTAAACAAGGACACGCGTGCACGCACACACACACACACACACACACACACACACACACACACACACACACACACACACACACACACACACCACAAACGCACGCCTGCGCACCCCAGGAACATTTGTGACTCGCTCTACAGTAGAACCGCTCCCACCCTGATTACCCCCATCTACCACCCACCCACCCCCACCCCTTTCCTTCCACCCCTGACATCCCGCTTCAAACCTCACCACCCTCCCTTTCCGTCCCACGGGCCTAGAGTTTCCCCAGGGAGAAAAAAAAAAGGTTCCCCTAGGGTCCATTGGGGAGATACGTGACCCAAGAGGGTGAGAGTGGGTCGTGATTACATGTAGATGGTATTCGGGGCATATGGTTCGAACCCATGCTCATGCACGGAACGTCTCTTGGAGCTGTTTGTGTTTGTTTGTTTGTTTGTTTTGTTTTGTTTTGTTTTTGCTTTTCAGTGCCGCGGATAGTTTGAGATGTTTTCTTTTGTGATAGGTTTGAGAGAGAGAGAGAGAGAGAGAGAGAGAGAGAGAGAGAGAGAGTCAGACAGACAGAGACAGAAACAGAGGCAGATAGAGAGAGCGAGAGAGAGAGAGAGAGAGAGAGAGAGAGAGAGAGAGAGAGTCAGACAGACAGAGACAGAAACAGAGGCATATATATATATATATATATGTGTGTGTGTGTGTGTGTGTGTGTGTGTGTGTGTGTGTGTGTGTGTGTGTGGTCGGCGCGCGCGCGTGTGTGTGTGTGTGTGTGTGTGTGCAGTTCAGTTCAGTTCAGTAGTTTTATTTAACGTCTTTTCATCGCAAGATGATCTTAGACCTTTAAACTGCAATGTACATTCCATTGTACTACCAGCACTTCCCCCCCCAAAAAAAAAAAAAAAAAAAAAACACACACACAAAAAAACAAAAAAAAACCCACTATTAACGCACATATCTCAAATGGCTTTTTTCACAATAGTTTTACAACTGGGGACTGAGCAATAACCAAAGCAATATCAAAAAAGCAAGGGTTATTTACCACACTATTAACATGGTCAGAATTATTTATAAAAATATTCTTCTCCTTATAAGCTGGGGTTAGTATAGGGCATTCAAATAAAAGATGACGAATTGAGATATTCTCCTGACATATACACGCTATACCTCGTGAATATTTTGTATTCCATGTATTTAACCGTAATTTATGAATTAATCTGGCTAGATACCTTGGACATGATGGCAGGACGAATAAATTCTCATTAAGATGTTTCTTCCGCATATTCTTTTCTAATCGCTGGATCAATTCATGCGGAGAAAAATTTAAGACTTTGTTGAAGGGTGTTTCAAAAATTGTACAAGCTCCCTGTTTTGCCAGTTTGTCTGCTAATTCATTCCCTTTTAAGCCATAATGTGAAGGAACCCAGCAAAAATCAACTGCTATACCTCGGGAAAGTAAACAATGTAATAGATGCTTAATTTCAAAAAGAATATCAGTTCTAATTTAGAGTTCCAGTGCTTTAATGATTGTAAAACTGATTTTGAATCAACACAAAATAGCACACTATAAAATGATACTGGCGTGTCATATAAGATATAATTCAGAGCTTTCATAATTGCATATAGCTCTGATGTATAAATTGAAAATTCTCTGCCTAGATAGAAAGACTTTTGCACATTTAAGGATGGTATAGTGAATCCAGCACCACTGTCAGACGTTTCCATTATTGAACCATCTGTAAATGTTTTTAAATGATTTGGATAAGTCTTTTCGAGATGTTCTCGAACTTCATTTACTAGAATATTTACATTGTCATCTTTCCTCAAAGTAGTATATTCATCATCAATTTTTGCCTTGAGATGCTCCCATGGGGGCATTTGAGGAAAAATGGGAACCTCCGAAATTGCATCAATATCAATACTACATTCTGACATAAGCTCACAAGTGAAATTTCTAATTGGCTCTATGTATGATATATTTTTAGACCTTTTGGGGTATTCCTTGTTGGAATCCATAAGAATTTCATCAGTAGCAGAGTTTTTTTTTACAGATAGGCCTCGTACAACGTGTTTGGACACATCCAACTTTCGTTGTTCATTAAGAGGTAAAATGTTTGTCTCCTTATAGCATTTCATTGTGTTTGTGTGCACTGGAACACCCAAAGCTAATTTTAAAGCTTTACTATCTAAGCTTTGCACTTTCTTTAAAAGGTAGTTAGTGCAGAGAAGTATACTTCCTGTCCATATATTAATTTTGATCGGACTAACGATGTATATAAATGTAAAAGTGCAGTACAGTCTTGACCCCATGGTTGACAACATATAATTTTGAGCAAATTTAATCTTTTCCTAGCTTTATCTATCAAATTTTCAATATGCTTTTTCCAGTTCAGCTTCGGTGTTAAAAACACTCCTAAGAATTTGACTGTTTGCTTATTTTGTAGAACATTGTCGTCAAGAATAAGGTTGGGCAGAGCTTTTGGGTTTTCGCCATTATTAAAAAGCATTAAACAAGTTTTCTCACCAGATAATTCAAGACCGTTCTCTTTCATGTAAGCAGACAATCTGTCCAATTCTCCTTGATACATTGTCTGTACAAATTTTACTGCCCTTTTATTCGAGTGCTTCCTTAATGAAGTATTAATCCAAATGACAATATCATCTGCATACTGCACTACATTGGTGGATTTTGATAATGCCTTTGGGAGATCATGTATAAGGATCGTAAATAATAAAGGTGCAATAACAGATCCCTGAGGAATGCCCATATGTATTTTCCTGAATGATGAATATATTTTTTTCCAATTCGTGTACATATATTTCTTCCTTCTAGAAAGTTTTTTTTTTTATATAATCATACATATTCCCAGAAATACCAATATTTTTCAGTTTATACAATAATCGAGCATGCCAAACACGGTCATATGCTTTCTTTACATCAAAGAATGTAGCTAATGTACTTTTTCTGCGTGAAAATTGCTTTTTTATATAAGTTAGTTTCACTAAATGATCAGTTGTGCAACGCCCTTTTCTGAATCCAGCTTGCTGGACTGGAATAATGTCATTTTTTTCACAATAATATAATAAACGTGTTTGTACAACTTTTTCAAGAAGTTTACCAACATGGGATGTTAAAGCAATGGGTCTATAGCTATTTACAGATGTTCTCGTTTTACTTTCTTTTGGTACTGGTACTACCACTGAACTTTTCCAGATTGTAGGAATAGCGCCGTACGTCCAACATTTTTGGAACAACGAATGTAGTAATATTTTCCACGAAGAAGGCAAGTGACGAAGAAGCTCGTAAGAAATACCATCTAGGCCCACTGCTGAATCATAAGATGTAATGGATTCTATCGCTTCAAGAAGTTCTGATGATTGTAATGGAGAATTTAAGTAGTTATTATTGTCTGGTATGGGACTCTTATATTGTTCTTTTTGTTCCTCTTTTTGTCTATGGTACTTGATTTCTGCTGGAAGATTTACAGCTCGACTATTTTCCGAAAAGAAATGGGAGAAAGCTTCCACCTTATCCATTGTGCTTGGAAATTCTTCTGTTAATTTTACAGGGTAAGCTTGTGTTTTGTAACAATTTTTCATTTGTTTTACTTTTTTCCAAACTTTAAACATATCCTTCGATTCTTTTACTTCGGTCTCACAAAATTCTGCCCAGTATTTCTTTTTAGCTTGAGCAATAATTTTATTACATTTGTTCTTTTCTTGCTTCATAAAGACAAAATTTTCTTCCGTCTTATTTCGTAACCAAGCCTTGTAACGTATTCGTTTTGATTTAACAGCTAGTCTACATTCTTCCGTCCACCATACATTACCCATATATTTACCAATCTTTTTAAATTTACATTTAGGGATAGAATGCTCGGCTGCTAACAGTATGACTTTGCTGAAATTAGAATAAAATAAATTAACATCATCATTCTCAATAAATGTGTTATAGCTCAGTTGGTAGAGCGCCTGACTTGTAATCTTGGTGATCCTGGGGTTGCGGGTTCGAATCTCCGCCGGGGCGTTTCGGTACAGGGGGATTTTTCCCTCGGAGTTAACATTAGTTCTGACTCCATTTCCCATACAGTCCTTCGAATGAGACTATAAACCGAGGTTCCGTGTGTGAACGCACGCATTACATCTTGCACACACGTAAAATCCCATCACCAACTTTCGGAAGAGTAGGCCAGTTTGGCCGTTGGTATGGATGACACGTTACACACAGCATGCACCCTGCGTGAGAAATGGAAAGAATGAAGGAAGTAAGGAAAATGAGTGAACGATATTGAATGATATTGACTGGATGACACGGGAAACGACTGAATGAAGCGCCAGCTGGCAGCTCTTCAGTCGGCACTACCCAGGTAGGCAGCCCGTTGTGTAAGCGAGTGTTGATTGTAAAGCGCTTAGAGCTTGGTCTCTAGCCGAGAATAGGCGCTATATAAGTATTCATTATTATTATTATTATTATACGATGCAAGAAAAATCTGGTAGGCATCCCAGTTGGCAAGTTTATAATTAAACTTTGGAATTTTGTCTTCGATGTCTGTTACATCATTATTTATGTCATCATTAAAGATTATAGTAATGGGGAGGTGATCACTTCCCAAACAATCTTCTCCTATAGACCAATTACAGTTTACTGCAATGCTAGGTGAAACGAAGGATAAATCTATCGCGCTAGGTTTGTGAGTTTAAACATCTGGAATTCTCGTGATTCGACCATCATTTAATAAAGCTAAAGAGGAATCAATAATATTTTCAACGAATCTGTTGGATGAAACTTTAGAACACCCAGAATCCCAAAATGGTGCATGAGCATTAAAGTCGCCAACAATGATCCATTTCTTACTTGTTAAATTTGTGTTCTTCATCCAGTCTGTATTATCCTCTTGGGGTCCATTAGGATAATATACAGAAAGTATATTGTAAACTAAGTCTTTGTTCACTTTGATTACAGCACCTGTAGCAAATACACCTTCATCTTCCTGCGGCACCGGAAATGGAACGATCCTAGTAAATTCCAGGTCCCGTCTGATGTATAGCGCAGTCTGGACTTTTTTGTTTGATTCACTGACTGTGTAAAGTGGAGGGTAGAAATAATTCTCCAAATTAGGTGTCTGTGCTTTTCCACATTCAGAGACTCAAGTGCTAGCACAAAGTGGTTTCCCTCCAGAACATGATTTTCAAAAGATAATAAATTACTGGGAAGTGATCTGGCATTCCATTGAAATATTTTGAAACAATCATTTTGCTTAGCTTTCATGGCAGATTGCAAGTTGTAACATAACCACTGTTATGCAAATTACAGGCTTTCACGGCACATTCTCCACCAAACAAGATTGATTGATATTGAGAGTGACCTATTACAGTAGTAATAAATACGAAATAGCCCACACTGGGGAACATCTTCTTAACGAATAAACTATACATTCAAAGAAAACACGAAAAGAACAATGTTATATAAACAATAAACCAATGTCTGAATAGCGCACTACTAAGTATACTGACTATGAGAACGATGAAGGCTATGAACACTCGTTATTCAGGGAACTTGTATGTCTCCAAAGTGCAGGTCTGACCTCAATTAACACTTGCAATGATGAATGTGGTGTGCCTTCACAAAACAGAATATCCAGGTATATCTAACACACAAGCCAACATAATGTATACATTTATACACAGGCATGCATACAGCCACACACAAAGACACGCGCGTGCGCACACACACTCACACACCCACACGTTCTCATCAGTGCATAACGCACACACACACACACACGTACGCGCGCGCGCGCGCACACCACACACACACACACACACACACTCACACACACACCACACACACACACACACACACACACACATTCACATATTAACTACAGCTCAAAATATACATTGTCAAGGCAGTCACCAGTGGGGGTACCAAAAACCCCTCCAGTCAAAGAACCCCATATGCGGCTGAATGTACGATTTGGAACGTCGCTTGGGCTGATTCCAGAAAAGACCGTGAAGATGTCTGCCCAAGTTTCCGGCAGCACTGACGCTCCTCGTTGGTTGGGGTGAAGCTGATCCCGGAGACCTCTCGGCTGCAGGTTCTCGTGGCTGATGAAAGAGATATTCTTGTTCTCCACCAGCTCGGCAAACACCAAGGCGTTATAAAGGTCTCTTTTTGCATTCAGGGAAGGATCTTTGACTGGCGAAATTTTGCTAATAACTTTCACTTTCTGGTGCTCAGACTGTAACTTGCGCACGGCAGCAACAAAAGCTTCACTGGCAGCCTGAGGGGTCTTGTTTCTCAGGGTGTTGATGCCATAGTGCAACACGACAGCATCGAGTTCTTGGTAAGCGTTTATAGCAGATCTAGCAGCTCTTTCAATATCATCCATGGACAGGCATTTACGTTTGATGACACGAAGTCCATAGGAAAGACCAAGCCTACGTGCCTGCACCCCATTCAGTACAGAATCGTGCAGGATGGCAATACCAGGAAGATCTTTTTCTGTCTGGAGGTACTTTTCAGACTTTGATCCAGCATTTCGAGTTTCAGTAATGACTTTTTTTCTTTTTTTGAGAGGATGACGCCGCCGGCATTACGTCATCGGAAGTATTCGCATCAGAAACCGCGTTCTTTTCCCTCACCGCAGGCAAGTGGGTAGTTTTGGGCTTCTTTGCCCTCCTTCTGTCCTCTGTTATCAGCATTTCAGGTAAGTCTTTATTCAATGGAAGGGAAACACTCGTGTGTGTGTGTGTGTGTGTGTGTGTGTGTGTGTGTGTGTGTGTAGTCGGTGGAGATACAGAGGAAGGAACACATCACACGAACACAACGAAACAAACACGCACGCACGCATGCATTGCACGCACGCACGCACACACGCACGCGCGCGTGCGAGCACACACACACACACACACACACACCGCGCACACACACACACAGCACGCACGCACACACACACAACACACACACACACACACACACAATATATATATATATTGTGTGTGTGTGTGTGTGTGTGTGCTTGTACACAGTTAAGAGAGAGAGAGAGATTCACACACCCCACAACCACACACACACACACACACACACACACACACACCGTACTCTTAAAAAAAAAGAACTTTGTGGTGTTTCTACTTTAACACAGACAACCTGCCCACATCCACCGCCGCCCGCTTCCCTTTTCTTTCATGTGGCACACCACCCCCTTCCCTTCCCTCCCCCGTACCTACCCAATCCCCCTTCTGTCTCATGGTTCTCCCCCCCCCCCCCAACCCCCTCCTCTCCCACCAAGTTTCCAGTTGTGAATTACGTGTGTCATTTTCTGGGATCTGGTACTAACTGGACAGGAAAAATCACAGAAATAACTAACTACTCCATGATTTATAGACCTTGACCAGATCAGTCAATTGGCTTTTGGCAATTCACCGATTGCATGTAGCAAATCAAATAATCCTCAGGAACACAAACCCATATTGAAGCTTTGCCGTGATTTTCGTGATCAGCATAAG
Organism: Conus canariensis; assembly: GCA_033310375.1. Lineage (NCBI taxonomy): Eukaryota > Metazoa > Mollusca > Gastropoda > Neogastropoda > Conidae > Conus > Conus canariensis. The sequence goes on from CM065738.1 coordinate 10,507,017, forward strand.
AAACTTGAAAAGCGGGACCAAAAAAAAAAAAAAAAAAAAAAAAAATTAAAGGGATCTGTCATTTTTTTCTGAGCGCGTTCAAGCGTGTGCTCGACTGATACTTGAATTGTGAAAATCTGCTCATTGTCTTCTTTCATTCCAACAAAAGTACATATGATTCTTCAAACCAGATGCTAAAAGCAAAAATAAATAAATAAATGCAATAAAATAAAATCAATTAAAAAAGAGAAACTGGTGAAACATCGAGTTCATGCCTAATTCCAGGCAGTGCTGTCTGGATCAGTTAATGCCAAAACACACGTGACAAGAGAGGTCAGAAGGAGTGGGTCGACGTTACGTTCTGCTTGCATTCTGGGCACAGGGTTCAAACCCACTTTCATATAGGCCTACTGAATCTGTCTTCGAGTTGAATTTTGAATTGCGGCATAAAGCGTGTGACCTTTCCATTTGTGATGAATTTTAGACGAACGGAGAGAGAGAGAGAGAGAGAGAGAGAGAGAGGAGAGGAGAGACAGAGAGAGAGACAGAGAGAGAGAGAGAGAGAGAGACAGAGAGAGAGACACCTTGGCCCCTTAGAAGGGGGATACACGTAAAATAACCTTGCATAATCCATTACCAATTGGGAAGGTTATCAAACAAAGATATGACAGATTTCTTTGATTACAATCACGGCACACACACACACACACACACACACACACACACACACACACACACACACACACACACACACGCACGCACGCACGCACACACACACACACACACACACACAGCGCGCACACACACACACACACACACACGCGCACACGCGCACACACACACAACACACACACACACACACACACACACACACACACACAACCCATCACACACACACACACACACACACACACACACACACACACACACATACAGAGAGAGAGAGAGAGAGAGAGAGAGAGAGAGAGAGATGCTTATTTATATAGGCCTTGGCCCCTTATAAGGGTGGATGCACGTAAAATAACCTTGCATAATCCATTACCAATCGCAAAGGTTATCAAACGAAGATATTACAGAGTTTCTCTGTTTAAATCGTCTGTACACACACACACACACACACACACACACACACACACACACACACACACACACACACACAGAGAGAGAGAGAGAGAGAGAGAGAGAGATCACCTGCGGGAAAACCATCTTGATGGTCTGTCCGAGGTTTGTTGCGTTTCACCTGCAGCAAAGTCTTT
>CM065738.1:10513251-10520751 GCA_033310375.1 Conus canariensis
GTGTGAGGAGTTTCAAACAAGTGGTATGTCCTTAAAAGAGATAGGAACTGAAGACATGCGCCCCTTGTCACAGCGCCAGAAAATCTGGAATCCAACATTTTCCAGCACTGTCTTTTCTGGAATCCACCAGTTCCTTGTGGCAGCATTCTGAAATCCTTCATTTTCTTGTGCCAGGTATTCTGGAATCCCACAACGTCGGCCGTTCTTGTACCTTGCATTTCTAATGCTAGATATTCTGGAATCCAGCATTTTACAAAAGTTGACCTGGAATCCAGCGCTGTTCTGGAATCCAACATTTCTCAGATATGTTCTTGATTCCAGCATTTCCCAGCGTCTGGCTTTCTGGAATCTCATCATTCCTGGCATCAACTGTCTTTGAACCCAGCATTCCTAGCATCAACTGCTATAGAATCCCAGCATTCCTAGCATCAACCGTTCTGGAATCCCAGCATTCCTAGCGTCAACTGTTCTAGAATCCCAGCATTCCTAGCGTCGACCGTTCTGGAATCCCAGCATTCCTAGCGTCAACTGTTCTAGAATCCCAGCATTTCTAGCGTCGACCGTTCTGGAATACCAGCATTCCTAGCGTCGACTGTTCTGGAATCCCAGCATTCCTAGCGTCAACCGTTCTGGAATCCCAGCATTCCTAGCGTCGACCGTTCTGGAATCCCAGCATTCCTAGCATCAACTGCTACAGAATCCCAGCATTCCTAGCATCAACTGTTCTGGAATTTCAGCATTACTAGCATCAACTGTTCTGGAATACCAGCATTCCTAGCGTTAACTGTTATAGAATCCCAGCATTCCTAGCATCAACTGTCCTGGAATCCCAGCATTCCTAGCGTCAACTGTTCTGGAATCCCAGCATTCCTAGCATGAACTATTCTGGAATCCCAGCATTCCTAGCATCAACAGTTATGGAATCCCAGCATTCCTAGCGTCAACTGTTATAGAATCCCAGCATTCCTAGCGTCAACTGAATATCAACATTCACAGCGTCAACTGTTGTTAAATTCCAGCATTCCTAGCATCAACAGTTATGGAATCCCAGCATTCCTAGCGTCAACTGAATACCAACATTCATAGCGTCAACTGTTGTTAAATTCCAGCATTCCTAGTATCAACTGCTATAGAATCCTAACATTCCTAGCGTCAACTGATATAGAATACCAACATTCCTAGCGTCAACCGTTATTAAATCCAAGCATTCCTAGCATCAACTGTCCTGGAATACCAGCATTCCTAGCATCAACTGTCCTGGAATCCCAGCATTCCTAGCATCAGCTGTTCTGGAATCCCAGCATTCTTAGCGACAACTGTTCTGGAATTCCAGCATTCTTAGTATCAAGTAGTCTACAGTCCCGGCATTCCTAGCGTCAACTGCTATGGAATCCCAGCATTCCTAGCATCAACTGTTCTAGAATCCCAACATTCCTAGCATCAACTAGTCTGGAGTCCTGGCACTCCTCGGATCAAACGCTCTGCGATCCCAACATTCCTTTCACCAGATGTTATGGGATCCCAACATTCCTATCACCAGATGTTATGGGATCCCAACATTCCTTTCACCAGATGTTCTGGGATCCCAGCATTCCTATCACCTGATGCTCTGGGATCCCAGCATTCCTATCTCCTGATGTTCTGGGATCCCAGCATTCCTTTCACCAGATGTTCTTGGATCCCAGCATTCCTATCACCTAATGTTCTGGGATCCCAGCATTCCTATCTCCTGATGTTCTTGGATCCCAGCATTCCTATCACTTAATGTTCTGGGATCCCAGCATTCCTATCACCAGATGTTCTTGTTTCCCAGCATTCTTAACACCAGATGTTCTGGAATCCCAGCAATTCCTAGTGCCAGCTGTTCAAGGATCATAGGATTTCCCAATCCCAGCTTTCCCCACCACCAGCTGTTTATAACTCCTACTTCTTCTTGTCATGGAATTCAGCATTTAGTTCCCATGTTAGCTGTCCTTGAATCTCAGTATTTCCCAGTGCCAGCTGTCCTGGAATCCCAGTACTTCCCAAATCAACATGTGCTTGAATCAAGTATTTCCAAGCAACAGCATTTTCTGGAATCCAGTGTTTCCCAGCACCATCTGTCGTGAAATCCAGCAGTATCTCAACATCAGCTCTCTGGGATCCATGATTTACCAATGCCAGCACAGCTGTTCTGTAATCCAGTATTTCCCAGCGCCAATTGTTCTGGAATCCAATACTTTCCGGCGCCGAATGTTCTGGAAGCCGGCATAGCCAGTTGCTCTGGAATCCATCATTTCCCCGCTGTTGTGGATATCTGACAGCCTAGCACTTGCAGTGCCTGGGGTAGGCTTGTTATTTTGTGTAAAGTTCCTACTTAAACGCGGAAACAATTAAAAACACACAAAGAAAACGAGCAACACTGATGTCAGCAGTAGTACCAGTATGTCAATGAAACGAATCGATTGTGTCAGTAACCATATTAATTTGCCCAGATTATCAACACATTTTTCTAACTCCTACTAATCAATGACGAAATTAGCATCCCTACTCTATAAACTTTCAAAAAAAAAAAAAAAAAAAAAGACAGATTTCAGGGCTTTTGTTTTTACTTCTCCTTTAACTAGGCAATTTTCAGGGACACTTGAATGCCCCGATGATTCAATGATGCCACATATATCATGCTTTCATTTAAAGGTAAACGCCGTTGCCATGCTACATCATAATTACGTAATTATCTTCGATTTTTTTTAGAGAGTGTGTTTTCAAGGCATTTACTTACCTATGCTTAACAGCTGGCCCTTCAGCGACTCACAGAAGTTACTGTTCTGAACCACTTTGCCATTAGTTGATCGACTTATTCCAGAAAACTTAAGGTATAGTACCAAGAAATGCTGTTTCTGATCTTAGTTGCGATTGAAATTCACAATGGACATGTGTATGTGTGTGTGTGTGTGTGTGTGTGTGTGTGTGTGTGTGTGTGTGTTGTGTGTGTGTGTTATGTGTGTGTGTGTGTGTGTGTGTGTGTGTGTGTGTGTGTGTGTGAGTGTGTGTGTGTGTGTGTGTGTGTGTGTGTGTGTGTGTGTGTTTATGTACTTTGTTCTTATTGGGCTGCTGCCTTTTCATCACGGGCCTGCCTGGTGTCAAACCTGAAAGGGGCTGGTTGGATTTAATTTGTCTGAAACGAAAACGGCAGCTGGTAAAGGTGAAAAAACAAAACAAATCAACAACAACAACAACAACAACAACAACACACACACAACAACACACACACACACACACACACACACACACACACACACACACACACACACACACACGCAATTTTTTCTTTTTACTGAAACTGACGAAGAAGGCAACGTACTCTGTATCAATTAATCTGGAACTGAAACTGAAGATGATAACGAAGAAGAAAAAAATGACTGAATTTGTTTTGGGGCAGGCACAAAACAGTGATGAATTTCTTTCAGACAGATATAGGACGCAACCAGTCACGTTAAAACGGAAGCCGTATCACGCACATGCTGACGACGCTTACCATTAATCAGTTGTCTTCAACGCTAGGAACCTATTGCTAAATCAAAACAACGAAATCCAAAGAAACAAAAACAAAGCTATTTTCCAAGTTGCAACGTTCAAAACAAAGGCAGCGCTCTCTTAATGCATTCTGCTCGGCAAGTTGAGTGCGCAGAGCGTTAACGCCTATGTCACACAGGCGGTCTGAGAAGTCAACGTCTATGGCTGTGGTACTTTCGTGCTGAGAGATGGATTTTGTTTTGAAAGATTATGACTGAACGATCGACCCTTCTGAATTGACTACTTACGTTCATGGTTTCAGAACTTCAAATGACAGACTACCCACTAATTAATTAATAATTGACGGGTTGATTGATCGATTGATTGACTGATTGGTTGGTTGGTTGGTTGGCTGTTGGTTGGTTGATTAATTGATTGATCGATGGATGGATTTATTGATTGAGCTATTGATTAATTGATTATATGATTGATTGATTGATTGATTTACTGATTCATTCATTCATTGATCTTCAATAATTAAGTCTGAAGATTTTCGACCGAGGCCTAGTCTTACACTATCCTTGTCATGCACTCATTATTTAAATGCTGATAATTTATACTGCAATTCAACATAACACACTGCACAAATGATTGAAATGATTAATTGATTGATTGATTAGTTGGTTGGCTGGTTGGTTGGCTAGCTGCTTAGTTGCTTGGTTGGCTGGTCGGTTAGTTAGCTAGTTGATTGATTAAATGAATTAATTGAATTAATTGTGTGATTGATTAATTGATTAAACTAATTAATGATTGATTAACTGACTGATTTATTCACCAATTGCTCGATCCATCCATCCATCCATCTATCCATCCATTCCTTCCTTCATCCATCTATCCACCAATTAATCAAATTAATTGATTATGATTAATTGCTTAATCAAATCAAATCAATCATTCAATCTATCAGTCTGTCAGTTCGTTCATTCATCCATTCATTCATTCGTTTGTTTGTTCGTTTATTCATTCATTCAATCATTTTTGTCATAAACAGATTTTTCTGTATAAATTCTGACTAGTTCCTCCAGGGCAGACCACGTGGATAGGTATACAGTCCACTGACTTTCGACCCCTGGACCAACACCAAGGCTGCATCAAAATGTTGTTATGCTCTGCACAGTTATGCGGGGATTGTATTCAGTTCGTGACAAGCTCCTAGCATACATTATCAGTCTCCAAAATCCCTCGAAGTCCGAGTGTGGCTGCCCACGTGGCGGGGTAATCAAAAACGGTCACACACGTAATGTTCTCATCCCCAGCTGATGCATTTGTACCATAGTGTTCAAGTGCTTCGGCTGTTCGGATGATTCCTGGAAGTCTTTTAGCCAGGGTACGACGACGACGACGACGACGACGACGACACAACAACAACAACAACAACAACAACAGCAGCAGCAGCAGCAACAACAACAACGACCTGTGGACATGTGCAATTTGACCTCGTACATTTCTGCCGCACGAAAGTGACTGTAACTCTGGTATCGTATGGCTTGAAAAAGAAGAAGGAGATTTGGATAGAGAATCTTTCTTCTCTCTTCATTGGAAAATGTCTTGAATCGTGGAGAAGAACGAGTTCTTTTTTTTTTCTTTTTCCTATTTACTGAGTGGGGTCGATGGCAAATTAATCAATACGTAATAACTGATTCAAGAAAGTGTGTGTGTGTGTGTGTGTGTGTGTGTGTGTGTGCGTGTGTGTGTGGTGTGTGTGTGTGTGTGTGTGTGTGTGTGTGTGTGTGTGTGTGTGTGCAGAGGCGCCTGTTGGAGACAAGAATGTATCTGCCTAATGATTTTTTTTTTTTTGCTTCCAATCAAGACATCTCTCACAGAAGCAATAAGACGTTCATTTTGAAAAATGATTTTTCGTGCTTTTTTAAAGTTTTGTTTTAAGTTTTTTTGTTTGTTGCTTTGTTTGTTTTCTTAATTTTGTTTTGTTTTTCTTGGTATCTGCTCTATTCCACATGGATTTTTTTGTTCCTATTTGTTTGTTGCTCTTTTGCATTACATATTTCTTCCGACATTCCAAAGTGGTCTATGTGCGGTTAAAAATCGCTTGTCAAAATCATGGATGTATCAATCGGAGGGTTTAGTGATCGCATTCGGAGACAAGCCGGTTTGACGTGTGAGCGATGTTTATGTCACCCCTCTTCCAAGAGGCGAGATTTGTCATTTCAGCCAAACTTTAACCAAGTGGTTTTATTTTCATTATCCTTGACTCGCGCGTGTAGCAAAGAAGTCCATCTAATAAAAAGAAAAAGAAAAAAAAGGGAGGGGGTGGGGGGTGGGGGAGAATATTCACAGTGCGACATAAACTAATACAAACTAATAGATATTCCACTGCAGACTCTCAGACCACAGGTTTTGTTTGTTTGTTTGTTTGTTCGTTGTTATTGTTGTTGTTGTTGTTTTGGTGTGTGGTGGTGGTGGTGGTGGTGGTGGTGGTGTGTGTGTGTGTGTGTGTGTGTGTGTGTGTGTGTGTGTGTGTGTGTGTGTGTGTGTGTGTGTGCGCGCGCGCGCTTTGTTTTTCTTTTGTTTCGTTTTGTTTTCAGAATTCGCTTTTGGATTTTTCTCCCCCTTGATGTCCTGCAGGTTATACTACCACAACCACCATTCCCACCGGATCAACCTCTTCATCAGTGTTCCTGCCAATAGGTTACTCGGTATATTGAGCAGGACTGTCGACTGCTCACTGAAAAGATGAATACACTGAAGTTTAATGATTACTAGTCTTTTTTTGTGTGCGTACACAGACTGATACTCCTGCGGACACTCCCTGTGTAGACAGGCAAGGATTAATCCCATCTACCCAACAAAGGGAGTGGAGCTTTATGTGTATGACCGTTTTTTTTTTATCCCGCCACGAAGGCAGCCATACTATATCTTCGGGAAGGTGCATGCTATGTGTAACGTGTCATCCATACCAACGGCCAAACTGGCCTTCTCTTCCGAAAGTTGGTGATGGGATTTTACGTGTGTGCAAGATGTAATGCGTGCGTTCACACACGGAACCTCGGTTTATAGTCTCATTCGAAGGACTGTATGGGAATGGAGTCAGAACCAATGTTAACTCCGAGGGAAAAATCCCCCTGTACCGAAACGGCCCGGCGGAGATTCGAACCCGCAACCCCAAGATTACGAGTCCAGCGCTCTACCACTGGACTATTCCGGCCCGATTACTAGTCATAAAAAAATCATGCTGGTGTCACATTCATGGATAGAGAAACATGTATCTGTGATAAAAAAAAAAAGAAACCCAAAAGTGTCTGAGACAGCATATACATACACTGTTTACTGACTTAAACATAATCAATAAATTAAATGCTTTTTTTATCTTAGGGGACTGACATATATTATGCCAACCCTTTCTTCGGTAAAAGCTCATGATAAGTGTTACATAACATACCTTCACCAAGTGTTACATAACATACCTTCACCAAGTGTTACATAACATACCTTCACCAAGTGTTACATAACATACCTTCACCATGAATTTTGTTTGATTGTCAGATATGAAATATTGTCTTCCATGTCTTTGAAACTTTAGTAATAGCTATTTTACCTCCATCACTTTGGCTTTTCTCCTTCAACTCACTTCCAGTGTCTTTCCGTTCTCCTTCTCCTTTTCCCTTACCTACCAACCTTTTGTGTCCCCTACACGTTAACCGTCCTCTCCTACTTCTCTTTCAGAGGCCATATTTGTACAAATACCTTTTGGAACCTAATTGCCGGAAAGTGCTGTCCCCTATTGCTTGACTGTCCAGTAAAGCATCTCCAGATGAACCTGAAGGTAATACCAGAATTACTGAAAAAAAAAAAAAAAAAAAAAGATTCTTCATGATCAACTCAAGGAAACGAAGTTGTTTGACAAAGACAAAGAGCAGATAAACTTTGTTTCGAATTAAATTGAAAAAGCCGAAAGAGAGTAGTACTTCATTCGAATTATTACGGATG
>CM065738.1:10525751-10553251 GCA_033310375.1 Conus canariensis
AATATTCTCTGGAGAACACTAAGCTCACGTCAGGTGGGGATATTCACTGGAGAATGCTAGACTCATGTCAGGTGGGGATATTCACCGGAGAATGCTAGACCCACATTAGTTCGGGATATCACCGTAGGATGCTAGACTCACGCCAGGTAGGGAGATTCGCTGGAGAATGCTGGACTCACGTCAGTGGGGATATTCACCGGAGAATGCTAGACCCACATTAGTTCGGGATATCACCGTAGAATGCTAGACTCACGCCAGGTAGGGAAATTCGCTGGAGAATGCTAGATTCACGTCAGGTGGGGATTTCACCGGAGAATGCTGGACTCACGTCAGATGGGAATATTCACCGTAGAATGCAAGACTCACGCCAGGTAGGGATATTCACTGGAGAATGCCAGACTCACGCTTGGTAGGGATATTCACTGGAGAATGCTAGACTCACGCTAGGTAGGGATATTCACTGGAGAATGCTAGACTCACGCTGGGTAGGGATATTCACTGGAGAATGCTAGACTCACGCTAGGTAGGGATATTCACTGGAGAATGCTAGACTCACGCCAAGCGGGGATATTCACTGGAGAACGCTTAACTCACATCAGATGGGGATATTCACTTGAGAACGCTAGACTCACGTCAGGTAGGGATATTCACTGGAGAATGCTAGACTCACGCTAGGTAAGGAGATTTACTGGAGAATGCTAGACTCACGTCAAGTGGGAATATTCACTGGAGAACGCTTAACTCACATCAGGTGGGGATATTCACTGGAGAAAGTTAGACTGACGTCAGACGGGGATAGTCACTGGAGAATATTACCTAGAGAATTCTAGACTAAAGTCAGTTGGGATATTCACCGAAGGACGCTAAACTCAGTTCAGATAGAGGAGAATGCCAGACTCCTGTCAAAGTGATAACGTTTCTGTAAACCGCTAGTCAAAAATAAGAACTGTACGTTACTGGAAAAAAATGCTTTTGTGTGGTGAAGCCCGTTGAGACAACATTTTCTTTCGTTAGGTTATAGAAAGGATAATCTGAAGTAATGATCTGGTTGTTAAAGCTTTTACGTTTTTGTATTCTTCGATTCTCTCTCTTTCATATCTGTCATCTAGTTCCAAGAATAGCACTCATCTTGCCTGAAATAAAGATTAAGTAGATCATAATTGCGGATAATTAGATCTCTCTCTTTCTCTGTCCGTCTGTCTGTCTGTCTGTCTGTCTCTCTCCTTACACACACACACGCACACACACACACACACACACACACACACACACACACACACAACCACACACACACACACACACACACACACACACACACACACACACACACACACACACACACACACACACACACACACACACACACACACACACACACACACACACACACACACACACACACACACACACACACACACAACACACACACAACACACACACACCACACACACCACACACACCACACCCACACACACACACACACACACACACACACACACACACACACACACCACACACACACACACACACACACACACACCACACACACACAACACACACACACACACACACACACACCACACACACACACACACACACACCAACACACAACACACACACACACCACACACACACACACACCACACACCATAAAGTTTACATAAACTTGTTTTTCTTTCCTAGCAAGTCGTTCACCATATTTACACGGGCGTGCGCGTGCCTCTGTAAGTGTGTGTGTGTGTGTGTGTGTGTGTGTGTGTGTGTGTGTGGTGTGTGTGTGTGGTGTGTGTAGTGTAGTGTAGTGTAGTGTAGTGTAGTGTAGTGTAGTGTAGTGTAGTGTAGTGTATGCCTGGCCAAGCGAATTGTCGATAACTGATAACTGTTTCAAGACCGGCGTGCACTTTACAGGACATTTATCTCTTACGTGACCACAGATGAAGTCCGAAGCGTTCAAGAAGAGGAGGACTGTTGTAACAAACTTGTCAGTGGAATATTTCATCAGACTGTTCATGAACCTTATGAAATGAAGCAGACCGCTAGAAATATGGAATCGCCGTCAGCGATCCATGAACACTTGACTTGTTTGATCAGACCTAGCCAAGCAGAGATGTGCCCAGAGCTGTTCCAGTTGTGACGGTGATTGTTTATAGTCTGTATTTACATAGCCCAGTCCACCACGCAGGTGATTTTCAGGACTGTCAACACTTGGGAAAAGAATCACATTAGGAAAAAGTGACAGTTATACATTAAATGCCATAGTAGCCATTTCATTGACATGTCTGCGTATTGAAAAAGAGAAAAGGACAGAGTTATACAGTTAATGATATGGCAGCCATTTCATTGACAACCTCACATCATGAAAAAGGGACAAAGAACAGAGTAATATAGTAAATGCCATGGTAGTCATTTCTTTGACATCTGACAAACAACAGATCGATACAGTAAATGCCATGGTAACTATTTTATTGCATCTAACAAACTGCAGAGTAAGACAGCAGATGTCATGATAGCCATTTCCTTGACATCCTTACGCCTTTAAAAAAACAGTGACAAACAACGCAGTAATAAAAACCTAAAAGAAAAAAGTGTTTTATCTTGTAATTTGTTTGTGTCTTTCGATCGGCAGAACAGTAATTTTTCTTTCAAGTTTGTTTCAGTTTCTGCCTGCAGTCTCCTCACTTTGAAACCAACAGTGTAATACAGTCAGTGGTATGGTAGCCAGTTCGTTGGCATACTAACGTCATGAAAAACTGACAAACAATCGAGCAAGACATTAAATGCCACGGTAGCGATTTCACTGACATTCCTGCGTCTTGAAAAAGAGACAAAGAACAGAGTAGTACATTAAATGCCACGGTAGCGATTTCACTGACATTCCTGCGTCTTGAAAAAGAGACAAAGAACAGAGTAGTACATTCAATGCCACGGTAGCGATTTCACTGACATTCCTGCGTCTTGAAAAAGAGACAAAGAACAGAGTAGTACATTAAATGCCACGGTAGCCATTTCATGGATATCCTTCAGGCAGATAAGATCACTCCGCGCAGACATCGGCCATTCCACTTACTCTCAAACTGGACAAGTAAAGGTTGGTGAAAGACATTTACACGTTACAAAAAAATATCCCACCCACCCCTCCCCGCACCAACACACACACACACACACACACACACACACACACACACACACACACACACACACACACACACACACACAAAAGCTGTCAGAGCTATATGTTGTAGACATTGCAGATTGCGAAGCCAGTGTCCACTCTAAACAGTGTACAATTTCTTTTTCTGCAACTTAGTAGCCAGGAAAAAAAAAAATAGCAGACCGAACTGTGACGAGGAAATGAAGTGTTTAAGAGTTTCCAGACAAAGCCAGGAGAATGGTTGACGACAAGAAAGAAAGACCAAATGAAAACATCGGAGAGTCAAACTGAGTGACGGGAAGGAGACAGTTAGTAGCACTGAACCTCCTGAAGGCAGAGGAGCTATTTGTTCTGAAATCAGCACTCGGCATTCCCACGGGGTTGTTATTCATATCATCCTTTATTTCTACAGCCACACTTAGTTTGGTATCATCACAAACTACCTACAGTTATCGATATTGTTATTAATGTTATTATCACGAGTACATGTATAGCGTCTGTCCTCGGCCAGAGACGAAGCTCTATGCACTTTACAATCTACACTCTCGTTTACAACAATGGACCGCCTACCTGGGTAGAGCCGACTGAAGAGCTGTCTGCCGGCGCTTCATTCAGTTGTTTCACCTGTCTTTCAGTCAATATCCTTTCCTCACTTTTCATCCCTCATTCTTTAGATTTTCCATGTAGGATGCATGCTATGTGTAGCTTGTCATCCATACCAACGGCCAATCTGGCCGTCTCCTCCGAAAGTTGTCGATGGGATTTTCATGTGTATGCAAGATGTTATGCGTGCTTTTTCACACACGGAACCAAGGTTTATGGTCTTATTCGAAAGATACTTTGGAAAAATGAAGTTAAAACCAATGTTAACTTAGAGGGAAAAAATCCCCCAGTACCCAAACGGCCCGGCGGAGATTCGAACGCTTAACCCTAGGATCACCAGGAGTACGAGTCCAGCACCCTACCAGCTGAGTTATTCCAGCCCTCAAGAGCTGGCGAGAGAAAAAAAAAATTACATTGGAAATGTTTTGGTCTTTGGTGCGTCTGTTATTTGAAATGATAACCGTTTTGGAGTTGTTCCCTGCGTGCAGGTAAGACTCTCCCTACCCACCATCCCCACCATGCAATTAACAGTTTAACGTTGAACAGCCTGCATCTGATCTTAGAAATCCCGAGAAAAGAATCGACTTTGAATCATAGAATTGTGGACATACGGTTTGATAATCTGTGGTTTAAGAAGCCGATGATGATGCAACTAGAAAAATGAAAAGTGCCTTGTTGGAAAACAAATCAATTTGTTTTCCAGCCTCTTACTGTTTTCCGTCATCTTCTCTATGATGGCATCTTCTCATCTGTCAATTTCCTCTCCTTCCTCTCATCATTCACTTTTGTCTTGTGTTACTTTTTGTTCTCGTAATTCAGTTTCTTTCTCCTTGTTTTTCTTGCTCTTTCTCTTCTTCTCCCCCTTTTCCTTTTTCTCCCCAACACCTTTCTTTTTCCTTTTTCTCTTTTTTTTTTCTTAAACATGTACTTCTCCTCCATGACCCTTCTTTCTCCTCCCCTCTTCCCCTAGCATCTACCTTCTCCTTCCTACTTCGATCGCCTGTGGGGGAAATTAACGTCGTTACCGACGCATCATGCCCAGCGATAGAGATTTGGCGGGGATATAATGTTGACATGTACGGGAAGTTGAAGGGACACGTGACATGTCACGCGGCACACGTTTATTTTTACCGTTTCATCTCGAGTCTAGCAAAGATATATCAACGCACTAATGCAACGTTTATGTAACAAAAGCCGGGGATGTTCCACACAGATTTTTTTTTCTCTTTGTCATGGCAAGAACGTTGGAAATAAATATTTTGAAAGTTTTTTTTTTTAATGTACATTTTCTTTCATGATAAAAAACAGCGAGGACAATGGCTCTGAAAAAGATAAACTAGCCACCATCTAAAGAGAGAGTAACCGTTAACACTGGAAAATGCTGGAATCCGGAAAGGTTTGTTACGAAAGAGTTAAAATCCATCCCTCCCGTCTTAAGTACCAGTCCACTAATTTTATTGACAAATCTTAATGTTTGGTTGAAAGAATCTGTGAAGGTATTGGTTATAATTGCGACGCTACAGTTTACAGTTCAGACTTGTCTTTGGACAAAAAAAAACCCCAACAACTCAAAACAAACAATCAAACAAACAACAAAGAGAGCGACAACAACAAGGGGATGTAACGTGTAATGTGACCTATTGAAAAAAAGTTCGCAAATATGGAGCACATGGAACCCACAATCAAAGCCAATAATAATTACGCCGTAAAAAAGTTCAAGTGTGCTTTTGATGTATGAGTGAAACGATAATGAAGTTGATTGTGGAAAAAACGGGAATCAACATACATCTCATTGTGAGAGACAGAATCGAGGTCACGTCAAACAGTAAAGTTAGTTTACTTGGTGTTTGAGACCAGGTCAGGTGACAAGAACAGTCGATAGTTCAATACAAAAACAAATACCATTATATTGTCTGTTATTGTACTGTTTCATCAAAGCCGATAACACAGCAGACCTTACGCATTCTAACACACTGTTTACAAGTATATAGACATACGAAGGTACTGATTCCAGAGGAGCAGGCCAAACTTTACACCGTCTGTTCTTCGTTTCACCGTCAACATGGCGAAGTAGAGTGCCCACTTTTGCCTTACTTTCTTTGGCATGAACGCTTGAAAAAATTGTACAAAACAGCCACAGACTGTTCTCAAAACTGGCGCAAACTATGGCATGGTGCTTTCTTCAACTTGCTGTCAAACTTCAAAACCTACGATGTTCAGTAAATGCTAAAAGTCCAGGTAATTTTCGGGCGTTAAAAACAAGTGTCCTGTCATGAAAACTTCACCCCTCCCCAGCTCCTTGCTAGAGAGAGAGAGAGAGAGAGAAGGGAGAGAGAGAGAGAGAGAGAGAGAGAGAGAGAGAGAGAGAGAGAGAGAGAGAGAAGAGACAGAGAGAGAGAACCCTAAGCATATTAGAATCGAAACTGACTTGAACTGCCAACTTCATCAACTTATGTTGGTGACTTTCTGATTAACATGAAGGCGTTGCTCCTGTCTGTATTTTCAGCATCAAAATGCCACATTTGCTGGTATGCAGTTTACATTTTCGAAATTTCATTTGTAGCAAGGCTGACATTTTCCTTTTTTTCCACTTAGCAGTATATATTTTTCTTTTTTTTTTTCAGTCTGTGCATTTCATTAGAGTTTCTTCCGCGCAGCGTATAGTTCTCTTATGTGTGTGCAACTTCACTGTTTTTGTTGTTGGTGTTTTTCTGCAAGCAGTTTACTTTTTCTGCGCAGTTAATATTATATATCCTATTGCAGGGCAGATTGCGTATTCTTTTTTTTGTGCAGCAGCGATTGTTTGTTCTGCGGCACAATTGCATTTTCCATTTTTTCTACAGTGCAGAAAGAATACTTTTCCTTTTTCTGTGTTGACTGCATCTCCATTTTTGTTTGTTTGTTTGTTGTTTTTCTTATTTAATATTGCGCAACGAAGATTACATCTTTCATTTTTGTGCAGTATATTCTAGATTTTCCTTCCCCATGTTCACAAACTACGCTTTCTTTTATTTTCTGCATTTTCAGACTAGATTTCCCCTTGCAGCACAGATTAAATACTTTCCATTTCTGTGGAGGGCAAATTACATCTTCTTTTTTCTGTGCTGTGTAGTTGATACCATCTTTTGAGTACAGTGCAATATACTCTTAATTTTTTGCGCAACACAGTTTATGTATACCCCCCCCCCCTCCCTCCCAGTTCTATGTATTCTTTATTTTCCAGTTCTACTGTCTTGCAGATTACCAGATATTATATCTTCCTTTTTATTTTTCGCAGGACAGATTATATTTGATGTTTTGCGCAGCCCAGATTACTTTTTTCTTTTTTTCTTGAGTCGCAGTTGTTGACATTTTCTTTTTCTTCTATGTCACAGACGACATTTTCTGTTCATTTTTCATATCACAGGTTGTTCTTTCCTTTTTATCTGCAGCAATAGTTATATTTGTTGAGCATGTATGTCATCCACTTTACATTTCCCTCTTTTCTGTTCTGCTTTTTGTGCGCCAGAGATTACATTGTCCTCCTCGGGGCATCGCAGATTACATTGTCCTTTTTGGTGCATTGCACATTACATTTCCCCCCTGTGTGCATCGCAGATTACATTGTCCTTTTTGGTGCATTGCACATTACATTTCCCCCCTGTGTGCATCGCAGATTACATTGTCCTTTTTGGTGCATTGCACATTACCTTTTCCTCCTGTGTGCATCGCAGATTACATTGTCCTTTTTGGTGCATTGCACATTACCTTTTCCTCCTGTGTGCATCGCAGATTACATTGTCCTTTTTGGTGCATTGCACATTACCTTTTCCTCCTGTGTGCATCGCAGATTACATTGTCCTTTTTGGTGCATTGCACATTACCTTTTCCTCCTGTGTGCATCGCAGATTACATTGTCCTTTTTGGTGCATTGCACATTACCTTTTCCTCCTGTGTGCATCGCAGATTACATTGTCCTTTTTGGTGCATTACACATTACCTTTTCCTCCTGTGTGCATCGCAGATTACATTGTCCTTTTTGGTGCATTGCACATTACCTTTTCCTCCTGTGTGCATCGCAGATTACATTGTCCTTTTTGGTGCATTGCACATTACCTTTTCCTCCTGTGTGCATCGCAGATTACATTGTCCTTTTTGGTGCATTGCACATTACATTTCCCCCCTGTGTGCATCGCAGATTACATTGTCCTTTTTGGTGCATTGCACATTACATTTTCCTCCTTGGTGCATCGCAGATTACATTTCGATTTTTTTTTCAACATCAAAGTTCAAAATTTCCTTTTTTCTGCAACATAGTTTACTTTTTTCTTCACAGACATTTATATTTCCTTTTTTTAAGCTACAGTGCACTTTACATTTTTCGTGGGTTTTTTTTTTTCTCATCCGGATTGTATTTCTTTTTTGTATTGTATTTTTTTTTGTATTGTATCGTCTTTTTTCTACACCACAGTTTACATGTTTGTTTTTTTAAATCATATTTTCTACTCCATTCTCTTTATCTTTCTGCAGTCCAATTCAAATTTCCCTTCTTCTGCAGCTGAATATTCAGTGTTCTTTTTCTGCAGCGCAATTTACATTTTTCTTTTTCCCGCAATGGGAGTTACAGTTTCGCTTTTTTCTGCAGCGCAGTGCATTTCTCTCTCTCCCCCCCCCCCCCCCCCCCCCCCCCCATTTCACACACTTTACGTCTTCCTTTTTTATGCAGTGAAATTGATGTTTTTCTTGTTTTTTTTTTTAAATTTGCAACGCATGTTAAATTGTCCTTTTTTGCACTTAAGAGTTCTTTTCCATCAAGGTCAAGTTGTACAGTTTGTAACACTTAATAGCTTATATCTAAATTTATCCATCTTACGAAACCAGTCAGAAGATATTTGAAGATCGAACGCAAAACGTCAAATAGCGCAAGAAAAATGTCGACTTTCGATTATTTGGGATAGAGGAAACTCTTCGTTCTCTGCCTTTTGTATTGGAGAACGACAGATCTTTCACGAATTCACGGGCACAGCAAAGATCTCCGCTGCTAATGGGATGAGGGTACGGATTATTGACTTTTGTAATTCCAATGATTTACATCAGAATGAATGGATTCGCCGGAAAAATAAACACCGTTACATCTTGTTGACAATTTGTTTAATCCTCACAGGGGATGGGGAAAAAGGGGGGGGGGGGGGGGGTAGGGGGAAGATGGATGTTAACCCTACAAATTAGTTGGTTCCAGCAGAAAGTTAGCCTGGTTTCTGGGAGATGTTAGACTGCTCAGCCAAGGCTCCTTTTGCAAGGAGACTTCCAGTGCGTGGCATTGTTGTGACAATGGTGCACTATGTCAATGTTTGTCACGTTGTTCCACAGAGGGTTTTTTTTGGTGGTGTAGTTTTCTGTTCTTTCCTGTGTTTGTCAGCGTTCATTGTAAGCTGACGTCGATTGGATTGGCTTGCCGTCACTTTGTGTCCAAGGATCGGAACGCGAGGTAATAAATGTCGCTCAACTTCTGATGAATATTTACAACTGCGAGCGCGGAGTGGAGATCTTTACCGAGGCGGGAGCGTCACACAACACATATCAATAATAAACAAGAACAGTAATTTCGGCTCTCGCGAGTAAACAAAGGTACGTGACGTCAAGCCCAGGATACTACCGCTACGCGTCAGCTAACACACATTTTAGATAGATGGCTCAAAGAATAAACCAGAAAATTGTCCCCCCCCCCTCCTCCACCTGCCACCCCCTCCCCCCTCTCCCCCTCTTCCCCGCACTCTTCCTTCCTTTTAGGAAAGTCCCAAACCTGATTACATGCTCTTTTTCGGCACGTGTGCACACAGTTCGAGCAGCAGAATGAATTATGTACGAAATTAACATTAGCCAGCTCCTGAGTCGTGCAAGCAGGACTGACCCCACCTTGTTTGACTTTCCGTCATAATGAAGGCACTAGTTTGCATGATACTGCCTGCATCAGTTGTCTCCTCTTGTGTTGACGTCATGTCGGACGGTACCAAGCGTCTAGTCATAGGAAACTAGTGGAAATATTACGTCATCACAAGCATGACGTCATCACTCTCTTAAACCTCTTTCCCCAAAACGAAGTCAAAAACTTTGGATAATGGGGAGCGTAAACAGGTTGGACACACGCCTTGAGAAGTTTGTAGAGGTTTATTTTTCAACCGGGAAGCTGCGAGAGGTGGTTTAGTCGATGAAGCTGGGTTGTGGCAAACATGTAAACTCTAATGAATAAACAGTTCTCTCTCTCTCTCTCTCTCTCTCCTCTCTCTCTCTCTCTCTCTCTCTCTCTCTCCCCTCTCTCTCTCTCTCTCTCTCGAATACCCAAACAGGCGCATGAGAGAGAGAAGGCCGAAACTTTTAAGACCCAAAACTGGGCAAGAGACATAAAACGCTGCCTCGACATACATGGTTTTTCAGTAGTCTGGTTAAACGAAGGAGAAGGTGACGAGGACAGGTTTCTACGAACATTAAAACAAAGAATCACTGATTGCTATAAACAATACTGGCATGATAAAATAAGTAATAGTGAGAGGTTTAATACATACTATTCCTTCAAATCAATACACCAGCCTGAGGAATACCTATACAATATTACAATAGCAAAATTCAGAAAAGCATTAACCAGACTACGCCTAGGAACTAATGAATTACACACAAATAAAAAGTACATAGACAACGAAGCGATAACAACTTGTCCCTTTTGCCCAGTAGAAGAAACAGAACTGCATTTCCTCAAAGTATGCCCATGCTATAGGCAATTAAGGAAAAATACATATTGAAGCACTTTAAAAACGTTGGCATCATCACTATACAAAGTTTAGTACAAAATAGCAATACAGAAATAACCAGGGACGTGGCCATGTTTACATATTATGCATTAAAATATAGAGAATCTCATATATAGGCAGTATAAAGGATAAGCACAATTGAGAAAATAGAAACACAAGAAACAAAACATCAATAGTATAAGTATGAACAACTAGCACGTAGATGGGTAGTTGGGGTATGAAGGAAAATATACATGATACAAAGTAGAAACGAATTGTATAGTCTGTTATAAAATTACCTTATACTGATTGGGGATAGGATCTATGAGAGAATTAATGACAACGGTAAAATGGGAATATATGAATTTGTATAAACCTCGAATACTCCATAGGAACACATGGATTGAGATGATACACAATGAATTGTATTTGCCACTTGTTGTGTACACCTGATAGGGACAGGCCGGAGGCCTCATAATAAAAGGCGCGGCGCATTCGCGCGCGTCAAGCGTCAAGCGTCTCTCTCTCTCTCTCTCTTTCTCTCTCTCTCTCTCTAGTGACTTGAAAACCAATGTGGCATGAATAAGAATGACGACTGTATTGTGAATTTGAATGTGCTGCCCCATGAATCCGTGTTTATTCTTTCACAGACCGTGTTGATCGAACTAGTATGGTGACTGACGTTTCTTATACACCCTTTCGTAGGGTGTATGTCTGTGTATATGTATGTATGTAGGTACATAAGTATGTATGTATGTGTGTATGTATGTATGTTCGCGCGCGCCCGCCGCGCGCGCGCGGTGTGTGTGTGTGTGTGTGTGTGTGTGTGTGGTTGTGTGTGTGTGTGTGTGTGTGCTATCGGTGACTGATGCTTCTATATGCTCTTTCCGCAGTGTGTGTGTGTGTGTGTGTGTGTGTGTGTGTGTGTGTGTGTGTGTGTGTGTGTGTGTGTGTGTGTGTGTGAAACACAGTTTTAATGTGTCTTCACGTTTCTTGTTATGATCATATGAATCGTCATTGTTGTTATAGTTATTTTCATATTGTGTAATAGTGTTAATATCTTAGTACTCATAGTCCCCAGGGGAACAAGGGCTAGATAAAAAAGAAAAAGCGTCTTCGTGCTTATCTGTTATACTGGGAATAGAGATTATGAGCGTGTCTCCCTTCCTCCCACACTCTCTCTCCCTCTCTCACTTTGGGTGGTAACAGGCATGCATAATTTGCTGATCTTATTACCTTGGTAAAACAAAATTTTTCGTTCTCTCTCTCTCTCTCTCTCTCTCTCTCTCTCTCTCACACACAACACACACACACACACACACACCACACACACACACACACATGCACACACACTCATATATATATATATATATATATATATAAAGAAGTGCTTTCAGGAAATCCATAGTAAAAAGCACCGTAGTCCATAAGTCTGAAAGACTCACAGGTAGATGCTAAACTGCATCATCAAAGTAATGATAATGATAACAATAATGATGATGAGAGAGAGGAGGAGGATAAACATAATAACAATAATATAATGATGATGATGATGACGATGATAATAATAATAATAATAATGATAATAATAAAAATGATAACCATAATCACAATAATGACAATAACTATAATAATAATAACAATAACAATAATAATAATAGTAATAATGACAATGAAAATAATGATTAAATGATGATGATAACGACGACGATGATGATGATGATGAGTGATGATGATGATGATGATGATGATGATGATGATGATGATGATGATGATGATAACAATAATAATATAATTTTAATAATGATAATAACAATAGTGATAATAATAATAATGGGAAGAAGAAGAAGAAGAAGAAGAAAGAAGAAGAAGAAGAAGAAGAAGAAGAACAAACAACAACAACAACAACAACAACAACAACAACAAGAAAACCTGCCAGCATATTGTTGTTCAGTCAATCACTTGGAGATTGCATCTCTTAGATGATCCATGCCAAAAGTGTTTTGTACATTTCTTATCTGCTGTTACCACTGACAATAATTGGCTTATTAAACAGTGGATTTGACCGCTTTGACTTTTGACACCTTTTAGCCTCCTTTGTACCCTTTAAAGGATCCTCAAGCATAAGATCAGCTATTTCTGCCTGTACTGATTACCCTTTACAAAAAATCTAAGCCTTTATGCAGCTTATGGCTTCAGAGTCCTTTCTTCGCATTTTACTTTTCTATTGTTTGCTGGATGATTTTGGGTGCTGCTGGATTCTGGTTTTGAACCTTTGTTGGTGAGAATACCATAGAGCTGCATCTGTTTGATGACAAGGAAGGATTGACACATACAGCCTGGTGCCACTGATGAACACTGAAAGAAAAAGAATACATTACAAGGAAACATATCTTGAAACTGATGGTCAATGAGATGTAAGTGCATGAGAAGATTTTAAACACAATGAACATGTCTTGTCTTCTTTATTTTTTGTACCTAGAAGTATGCAAATGAAATATAACAAATTGTGTTCGGATAAAAAGACTTTTAGTTGATTTCTGTTGTTCTAAAGATTAAAGGATTTTAACCCGCACACTCTTCAAGAAAACGAGGATATTTTTCATCGACGCTTATCATTATGTAACATGCAATATGGAAATACAGAAATATTTGAAAAATAATGTATCTTTCTAGCACTAATTGACACTTTCTGTTCACTGTGTCGCAGTGTAACAGGCCACACTCATGCAACTCAATTGAGTCCAGTCCTTTTGGGTTCGATTCCCTGCCTTTTAATTGAAGAAAACCCGTAAAAAAAACAACTCTGAAACACACCAAGAAACACTACTTAATAACTATACACTAACCTTTTATGTGTCTTAGTATTTACAAATTACAATAAAGCACATTTTCAAACATTATCGGATAACTTGGACCAAGACCCTAGTAACGAAAGGAAATCTTTCCCAAAAAACTTGAAAATAAAAGTAACTCACCATAATTAATATCAAAACAGCTCCGTCCCTGTTGCCAGGAACGTTAAACAGCTCAATTAATAGTACTTTTAGATGAATAGTATGTTCACCAGAAAAATAATCTTACCAAGTTATAATAGCTAACTATCAGGTCATATCACAGCAGCAGATACGCAGAATATTTCCAGCTGTCATATGATAACCGTTTGTAATAGGACCAGTAGCAGAATAATACCAAGAGAGGTAGAACCGAACAGAACACTTTGACACAGACTCAACACAAAATCCTATGTGGGTTAGTCATCCTGGCCGCCATGAAAACAAGGCATTGGATGACCATAATGGTGTCAGTCAGTCAGTCAGTCATTCCCCTGACCGCTGGGGTCGTTGGGGGGACGTGATGAGGCAGCCGCCGTTTCTCTCCAGGCTCTTCTGTTTGTAGATGTCGTGAGGAGATCTGGCATGGTCACTTTGGTCCAGTCCTTTATATTTTCGGACCAGCTCTTTCTCTGCCGTCCTCGTCTGCGCCCTCCTTCAACGGTACCTTGAAGGATGGTTTTGATTTATAACGGTGTAGCTTCCAGAAAATCCGTAAACTAGTGTCGGATTTACAGCACCACGTCTTCTCAGTCTCCATGTTGTAACTATATTATGGCTTTCTGATTTCCCCATCAAAGGGAAACTACTACCATCATACGAAGTGAGTATTGTAGCAGAAAGCCACTGTAAAATCGGTTTTGTGTAACTGACCAATACTTTGGCAACTTTTGTTCCTACAGAGTTCAGCATCCCCGGTAAATCAATTAATTTAAACGAAACAAAGTGAGATAGGACAGATGGGATAAACGATTGGAGAGAGAGAGAGAGAGAGAGAGAGAGAGAGAGAGAGAGAGAGAGAGAGAGAGAAACACACATACAAACACACACACATACACGCACGCACGCGCAACACACACACACACACACACACACACACACACACACACACACACACACACACACGCACGCACGCACGCACGCACACACACACACACACACACACACACACACACGCTTGTTTTCCCCCACTAGTAAATTGTTCAGCATAACACACACACACACACACACACACACACACACACACACACACACACACACATATATATATATATATATATATATATATATATATATATATATATATATATATATATATACTAGCAGGGGCACCCGGCATTGCCCGGGATATGAACATTCTTTGCGATACTCACGTGACGGCAAACATGTATTAATTGTTTTGATTTACAATCAATCCCCCCCCCCCCCCAACATCTTCCCACCCCTCCCCCCACACAAATACACATTCTCCTCTCTCTTCTCTCTCTCTCTCTCTCTCTCTCTCTCTCTCTCTCTCTCCTCTCATACATTCTATTGTTTTCCGCCTGCCTCTGGCCCCTTTCCTCTGGATCTTCCCTAGTACGTCGAGATGCTTTTCTCGCTCGATTTTCCGCCTGCACTCACTGTTCCCATTCCCATTCTTCTGATTGCCCTTAATTTTGTAGGAATAGACTTTGTGCAGAAGTAGTTTATTTCAACGGGTCTGTGTCTAATGTAAAAATAGTGTATCAGGCTTTGCACTGTACAATCATTTTTCTGGCCCCTCTCATTCCTCCCTTTTCATCCCCCTACCCTGTCCTATCCATGTTGCAAAATTACTTACCGTTACTGGACATACGCATACTGAATTTTATCAATAGCGGTGTAAATTTAGAAAAATAACGGTTTTTAACGGTCAATGTTAAGTTTTGGTTCGTAAAATTTGCATAACATTGTTCAGCGCTTAAAACTGTACGTGCATACGGAATGTTATCAAGAAGGGTGAAAATTTCGAAATTCAGAAAATAACGGTTTTTAACGGTCAATGTTAAGTTTCGGATCTTGAAAATTGTATATCATTGTTTAGCGTTCAAAACTGCACATGTATATCGAATTTCTTCAAGAATACCCCAAATTTATAAAATAACGTTTTTTAACGGTCAATTGTAAATTTCGGTTCGTAAAAGTTGTATATAATTTTTCGGCATTTAAAACTGCACATGTACACCGAATTTCATCAAGAACAGCCTAAATTTTGAAAATAACGGTTTTTAACGGTCAAATTTAATGGTCATAATGACTATCTAATGACCTTATGTTGCCCGCTGGATGTTCCTGTAGGCTTATGTCAAGTTTGGTGGCGATCCGATGACTCTCGTGGCCGCCAACCTCAGAAGATCGGGTTTGAAACAGTTTTCATAGGGTTTGGTGTTTTTAACGGTTTTTAACTGTTATAAATAACGTTTTATAACTGCCAAATAACGGTTCTAATTTTCGAGTAGTAGCCCTGTACCTGTGCAATGTCACAATGGCCATTTGATGAAAAGCAGAGGAAAAAGATGTCTTTGAAACCGTTATAACAGTTTTTTTTAACGGTTTTTAACGGTTTTATTTTTTAGAGATTAGCCCCAAACCATCCTCGGGTCACAACAGACGTACCTGCTAAACCATCCATGTTGCAAAATTACTTACCGTTACTGGACATACGCATACCGAATTTTATCAATAGCGGTGTAAATTTAGAAAAATAACGGTTTTAACGGTCAGTGTTAAGTTTTGGTTCGTAAAATTTGCATAACATTGTTCAGCGCTTAAAACTGTACGTGCATACGGAATGTTATCAAGAAGGGTGAAAAATTCGAAATTCAGAAAATAACGGTTTTTAACGGTCAATGTTAAGTTTCGGATCTTGAAAATTGTATATCATTGTTTAGCGTTCAAAACTGCACATGTATATCGAATTTCTTCAAGAATACTCTAAATTTATAAAATAACGTTTTTTAACGGTCAATTGTAAATTTCGGTTCGTAAAAGTTGTATATTGTTTTTCGGCATTTAAAACTGCACATGTATACGAATTTCATCAAGAACAGCCTAAATTTTGAAAATAACGGTTTTTAACGGTCAAATTTAATGGTCATAATGACTATCTAATGACCCTATGTTACCCGCTGGATGTTCCTGTAGGCTTATGTCAAGTTTGGTGGCGATCCGATGACTCTCGTGGCCGCCAACCTCAGAAGATCGGGTTTGAAACAGTTTTTATAGGGTTTGGTGTTTTTAACGGTTTTTAACTGTTATAAATAACGTTTTATAACTGCCAAATAACGGTTCTAATTTTCGAGAAGTAGCCCTGTACCTGTGCAATGTCACAATGGCCATTTGATGAAAAGCAGAGGAAAAAGATGTCTTTGAAACCGTAATAACAGTTTTTTAACGGTTTTTAACGGTTTTATTTTTTTAGAGATTAGCCCAAAACCATCCTCGGGTCACAACAGACGTACCTGCTAAATTTCAAGAAGATCGGGTTTTAAACAGTTTGTTTTATAGGGTTTGGTGTTTTTAACGGTTTTTAACTGTTATAAATAACGTTTTTTAACTGCCAAATAACGGTTCTAATTTTAGAGAAGTAGTCCTGTACCTGTGCAATGTCACAACGGCTATTTGAAGAAAAGCAGAGGAAAAAGATGACTTTGAAACCGTTATAACAGCTTTTTAACGGTTTTTTAACGGTTTTATTTCTTTAGAGATTAGCCCAAAACCATCCTCGGGTCACAACGGACGTACCTGCCAAATTTCATGACAATCGGTTGAGCCGTTTTTGAGTCTATAGCGTACACAGACACAGACACACACACACACACACACACACACACACACACACACACACACACACACACACAGAGACAGAATTTGCCATTTATATATTAGATATATGTATGTATGTATGAATGAAGATAAGTGATTGCTCGTTTATTTTCCTTGCCCTGAGTGTTTTGTAGCTTGTCTGAAGAAGATCTAAGAGGTCGAAACGCGTCGTATTTTGTCTTGTGATTCGTTTGTCTACGTTTTCTTGCCGGTTCGCTGTTAATTACATTAACATTTTATATATACACAGTCACAGTCTGTTGTCCTTGAAAAAGAGCAGCCGCTCGAAATATTGGATTATATTGTTTACATTGCTCGCACATATACAGAGAGAGAGAGAGAGAGAGAGAGAGAGAGAGAGAGAGAGAGAGATGTGTATGGTGTGGTGTGTGTGTGTGTGTGTGTGTGTGTGTGTGTGTGTGTGTGTGTGTGTGTGCTTGTGTGTGCGTGACGATGGGAGAATCTTCATGTGTGTGTGTGTGTGTGTTGTGTGTGTGTGTGTGTGGTGCGCGCGCGCGCGCGCGCGCGTGCGTGCGTGCGTGCGTGCGTGCGTGTGTATATATATATATATATGTGTGTGTGTGTGTGTGTGTGTGTGTGGTGTGTGTGTGTGTGTGTGTGTGTTTTGTGTGTGTGTGTGTGTGTGTGTGTGTGTGTGTGTGTGTGCACGCGAGCGCACGCTCGCGTGCGCGCACTCACGTCCCACTGCACAAAGCCCGTCCCAGCCCATCTTGTTCCTGTCAGGTGACTCACATTGCTAGCCGTCAGTTCCACCAGGTTCCTTTCGCAGCCAACCGAATTATGGTTTTGCCCAGACCTGTCTGCTATAATGCATCACTTCACAAGAGGAATGCATCCTGTGGTGAAAAGGGGGGGGGGGGGGGGGGGGGGCGGAATTGGGGTGACAGAGGGTGGGAGGAGGGGGTAAAGTTTGAGAAGGCAGAGAAGCAGATTTGTCAGTATTTCAACTTGTTCCACATAACTCAATGACAGGCGTTGTCCTTTTCATCTTATTCTAGTGGTACAAGGCACCTGGGGGCTCAGTGGTACAGCTGCTGTGGGGTCAAATCCCGAGGGTGTGCAACATGAAAATTGACGTTTTTGCTGCCCATCTTAACACGTTGTCGGTCTGGTAGTATGCATGCTTTGTGAGTTTCTTATCCCGTCCCTTTTCTGGGAAAGTAATTCCTGTACTGTATCATCCTTAATGGCACTCATTGTTAAACCTGAATGCAATAACTTTGAAGAACTCCTTGTTAAACCTGAATGCAAATAACTTTGAAGAACTCCTCCATTCCTCAGTAGCCATCTTTATCTTTATCTTCTTCCCAGAGTTTAGAAAAAGAGGGGGTTTGTTACCGCCATGGACACAGACAAATAAAGTACAGGACAAACACAATGCATTTCGACCTCTTGGGTCTTCTCCAGGCAAAGACAAGTAGCATTTAGGACAATGAAAACGAAGAACGTGAAACCACTTATCTTCTCATATTCATCTTCTGATTTTGCGCCGAATATGAGAAGATAAGTGATTTCTTTTTCTTCGTTTCCACTGTCCTAAATGTTATTTGTTTTTGCCTGAAGAAGACCCAAGAGGTCGAAAGGCATTGTGTTTTGTCCTGTACTTTATTTGCCTGTGTCCTTGGCGGTAACTAGCCCCTTCTTTTTCGAAATTTTGCTTCATTTTCCGCCCTCAGTCACTCCGTTTTGAAACCAACCTTCTTCCCAGAGGTGAGCGAAGAAAGATGTCGTCCCAGCTTCCACCTGCGTCTGTGTTGGAGTCGTGCTCGCTGGCGTTAGTCCCGTACCACTTCTGAGCACCACAGGCATCACACATCCTCAGGTTATTGTTCAATTGGATAAGGTGCTATATCCAGTCACCACGCAGACCAGCGTGTTATTTGTCGTTCAGCAGAATCGGCTTGCTGTGCACACGTAACCGTATGAGTGAGCTTCAGACTTCACAATTTGGCACTATTAGCCGCGAAGCTTGTGAACAGACATCCAGTACATATATACTTACTTACTTAATCCTCTTCATCCTGCGTCCCGGGACATAAGGCGCCAACAAGCTCCCTCCTGCCCTCTCTGTCCTGTGCAAGCCAGCTCAGTTCGTTCCAGGTCTTGCCTGCCTCTCTCATCTCCTCCTCCACTGTCCTCCTCCAGGTGCCGAGTGGTCTGCCTCTCTTCCTCTTCCCCGGTGGTGCCTATCTCAGCGCAGTATGAGGGAGTCTGGTCTTGTCCATCCGAAGGATGTGTCCCAGCCACCTCCACCGCCGCTGCTTCACCTCGGCCACAATGTTGTTTATACCGGTGCGCCTTGACACTTCCCTGTTGGTGACACGCTGCTGCCAGTGAAGTTTCAGGATTCGGCTAAGACACCTTCCTTCGAAGCCTCTGAGCCTACTCTCAATCTTATTGTTGATTCTCCATGTCTCCGAGGCGTATAAGAGTACTGAGCGTACGTTGGACCTGTAGATCTTCAACTTGGTTTTGGTTTGCAGGACAGTTGACTTCCAGATGTTTTTCAACCCGCTGAACGCCCAGGCTGCGAGTCCTATCCTGGTTGAGATCTCCTTCTCGATGTTGCTGTCGGCCGAGATGTAGCTGCCGAGGTACTTGAAGTGGAGGCAAATAAGAGCCAATCAGATCAACAGAAAGTGGTGAATGCAATGGAATGAAGCTCGAACTGCTGAAAGGCAAGAATATGTACCTTCTTCCCATTTGATTTATGTTCTTGGCCATCACTGTGAGTATGGCTGATCCTGTTTGTCTGCTGGTGATAATGCCGCTCCTCGTACCTGTCAAACGCCATAAGTTTCCTTGCTCCGGGTATGTAGACTTTCTCTAATCTCCGTTCAACGTCCTCTGGTAGCACTTCAATGTTCTGAAAGCAGACTAGGAAGTCCTAGGTGCCAGGCTTAAAAGACATTTCTTTATTTCCTTTAAATTTTAGATTGTCGGATCGGCTACTTTTTATTATTTAAAAGAATTGAGCTGCATTTTATGCGAATCTTTTTTGTGACTGTTTCTACTTGTAATAGTAACTGAATCTACGCCAGACATGCATACACATTTTAGAGAAGCAAAGACATATGCTTTTCGGATGGCACAGATAGTTGAATTCACTTCAGAATGAGTTTGAATAATTTCGTGTTGTTGGAATCCAAAATTTGACCTCCTCAGAGTGAACTTCAGATTAATGCTTGTGAAAGTTCCAGAATATAGTGTTCTCCAAACTGTGCTGACCATCTGTCTTCTCCAAACTGTGCTGACCAACTGTCTTCTCCACAAGAATTTAGAATACCCATGTGGTCCATTGAAAATTGTGAACATGAATATTCTGTCTGAATGATAAAGATTGACCCAATTTGTTTCAGATGTTTTAGCTTGTGCAACATACACTTTTCATCACTTACGATTTTAATGTATGCACAGAACAGTGACAAATAAAAATCATTCCCCAGTTAGCATTAATTTTACATGCAAGTCAGAATTCCTTTCAGCACATTTTGCCTTAATTCTCTGTATGATTTCAGCTTTTCTCTCTCTCTCTCTCTCTCTCTCTCTCTTCTCTCTCTCTCTCTCTCTCTCTCTCTCTCTGAAATGTGAAATGAAAATCTTCAAACTATCTCAGTCACGTTTGAGCAAGTAGGCCTATGATATGATGGTTTCACAAATGGAAAGAGGTAAAGAAAACTGGGCTTATAAAGTAAGCAAAGTTCTTTCAGAACGAGGTTTTGGAATCGTATGAATGACTCAGCAGAGGGAATCCAGCAAGAGTTCACTGCAGAATTTAAAGATAGACTTATTTTTTCTTTCAAACAGAACTGGCATTTCTAATACGGAAAGTAAAGAAAAGTATCGGTGCTTCTTCTCAGTTTAAAATGTGTTTCTTTCAGAAATGTTTCTTAGCGTCATAGCAGATAAATGGCACAGAATAAATTACACAAGTTTCGGGTTAAGAACTTTAGGGTCCAATGTCAACAAAACCTGGTTTCAATGTGGAACATCTACAGAATCACATGTGGGTATACAATTGACGACGAAGAACACTTTCTGTTTCGCTGTACTGCGTGCAATGCAGTGCAGACAAAATGCTCTTTTTTTCCAGTTAGACGTACCTAAAAGACAAGATGTTGGTTTTGTGTTATCATCTGAAGACGCACTTATGATCAAATCAAGCACAGAAAATTAGACAGATGAAGGACAGTCACAATGATGATAATGATTTATAAGAAATATATGAATGAATAATTCCATTCATCACATACAGAGGAAATTAATAAGTTGTAACATCATTATTTGATAGAGTATAATATGATCTTACAATTTCGGTTTGTTTGTTTTTCTTTCGAATGTTACTACGGCTTCAGTGAGTGCGAGGATATCAGGGGATGTCCCAGTTTTATGCGTTTTGTTAGCTTTTCATTTGATTGACACTGGCTTCAACTGTGTAGTATTTTCTCCTGGCAATAGAAGGAGGCAATGGTTACGGTATTGTTGCTCCACTTGTCGACAGACTTTTTTTTTGGTAATGACAATGAAATATCTAAGTTTCAAAGTGTCGAAGCCCCTCCCCCCTCTCCTCTCTCTGTCTGTCTGTCTGTCTGTCTGTCTCTCTAACTCTCTCTCTCTCTCTTATTAGCAAGCTGTATCTTTCTTTTCCTCTCTACCCACACTTCCACCCGTCACCCATCTTAAAGTGTCTGAGCTAACAATTGCTGGCTAGTTAGGGCATGAAACGTAACTTAATTTCCAGGCGCAGGCAAACTGGAGGTCCACTCTCCAGCCTGCCCCACCACCAGAGCCGGAGGGAGCAGCGGAAAGGTCTGTTGTCCACGGCAGCCATCCCTGATTAGGGGACGATCATTCCTGGCTTCAATGCCACGGCTGAAGGGTCAAAGTGAATTTAGTCGCCTGTGAAAACAGTCACACTGTCAGACCAGCTTGACGTGAGCCTTTAGAAATCCTTCCTGTGTTGCTTCGGGTCTACAATTGTATTACCTCGGGGCGGGGGTGGGGGTGGGGGGGGGAGCTCTGACAGTGGCCATAATGGAAGAAGGGATAGGGCCAATCTCTTGAAGCAAACGCAAGAGGTCCCAGCCTTTCTGTGTGCCACCCGCTCTACAGACTTGATGGAAGCTTCTCTGATTCAGGCGTCCTCTTTGTCCAAATACTCTTTCTTGGTGTGAGTCCAAGTCCATGGAGGGCTGATCTGGATGGAGACTGATATTTAGCCCTTCGATGGTGGAGCTATGGATAGAATCTAGCTCATTAACTCAGACCTCAAGTCATGTCTTTAAATGTCACGAAAACGAAGACAATGAGCAGGAGAGGATGAAGATCGGGTGAAAGAAAGAGAACACAAGGGCTGAAAATGTGTAGACAGCAAAACTGATTTCTAGGCAGCTCAGTGGTATATATCACCAGTTTGCAGTCTGAGGAAGCGAGTTTGAATCTGGCTTGTGCTTCAATTCAAACTGAGAATTCACTGGTCATCTCAGCATGTCCTGGAGGAGTAACTGCAGCAAGAGATAGGTCCTCTCCTCTCCCTGTCTCTGTTTCTGTCTCATTATGCCTGTCTGTCTGTCTGTCTGTCTGTCTGTCTTGTCTGTCTGTCTGTCTCTCTCTCTCTCTCTCTTCTCTCTCTCTCTCTCTTTGTGTGTGTGTGTGTGTGTGTGTGTGTGTGTGTGTGTTGGAGAGGAGAGAGAGAGAGAGAGAGAGAGAGAGAGAGAGAGAGAGCGTTCATGAATGGGTGTGAGCAAAAACACTTGCGTGTGGGCTCGCGCGTGTGTGTTGTTGTTAATCAATTTAATGTCTGTTCACTAAAAGTGATATTAGACGGTGAGAAAGGATGGGGGAGAGGGGAAGGGATAGGGAGAGTGGGAAGGAGTTGACTGCAAGTAAAAGTATGATATGAACGCACGTGTGATTGTCGATACTTATATGAGTGTGTACAAGTGTTTAAAGTATAATTATTGCATAGAGAAAATGGGTGGATAATTATCAAACAATGAGTATCAAGGCTATGAACATACTGAAATTAACGAGAATCTACCTGCTATGGAATACTATGAAATAACAATAACGCATCAATCCTTTAACATCGAATTAACAAATAGCACACTAAGAAAGCAACAGCCAACACATGCTTTGTATGTCAATATTAAAAAGAATATATATATATATATATATATATATATATATTCACACACACACACACACACACACACACACACACACACACACACACACATACATAACATCTATATATATATATACATCTGGAAACTTAAAGACGCAAAAACAAACTACAATATATCCTGGAAAATCATAAAAAGGGCATCACCATACAGCAATATTTAAAAAAAGATGCAACTTATGTTTAACTGAAAAATGGCTAATACTATGCAAACCACACCTAGCAACTCTAAACACTAAAACAGAAATAGTAAACAACTGCAGGCATAAATGGAAATCGTTGTTAGTGAACACACCCAGAACAACAACCTGAAAATCTCAAAATACACGTGCAGACAACCAGCACGTGAAAACATCCGCAACCGGGGCCCACACGCTATATAACACCGGCGGTGGGCAACCCAAAATCATCCTGACGATAGCGCTCAATGCTTGAAACAAATTTGTAGATTTCGTTTTAACACTTTATCTTAACAAATATATATATAATATATATATATATATTATATATATATATATATATATAGTATAATGCTGAACAATTAAGTAGTGGGGGAAAACAAGTGTAGGTTAACAATTCTTCCATCATTATAGTAATGATTTGGCAAAGATTTAAAATTTTTTTTTAAAAGGGGGTGTGGGATGTGTGTGGGGATGTATATTATAAAAATAAAAACCGTTCACTAGCTGCCTGAAGGAACCATCGCAATCCCTCTCGGAGGCAGATCTCTCTCTCTCTCTCTCTCTCTCTCTCTCTCTCTCTCTAATGTCTTGCTGTTGTGTGTGTGTGTGTGTGTGTGTGTGTGTGTGTGTGTGTGTGTGTGTGTGTACGTGGAATAGGGATGTGCGTGTAGTGTGTGTGTGTGTGTGTGTGTGTGTGTGTGTGTGTGTGTGTGTGTGTGTGTGTGCGTGTGTGGGTGCGTGCATGTGTGTGTGTGTGTGTGTGTGGTGTGTGTGTGTGTGTGTGTGTGTGTGTTTAGAGTCTCTGTGTATGTGTGTCTGTGTGTCTGTGTGTGTGTACACTCGCGTCCGTGCGACCGCTTGTGTGGGAGAGGGGATGTGCGATTTGTTGTACACTGTATCTTTTTCTTCTTGTCCTTTTTGTTCTTTGTCTTGTTGTTGTTGTTGTTGTTGTTGTTCTCTTCTTCTTCTTCTTCTTTCTTCTTCTTCTTCTATGTCTGTATGACTGTCTGACTGGCTGTCTGTCTGTCTGTCTGTCTGTCTGTCTGTCTGTCTCTCTCCCCTATCCTCTCTCTCTCTCTCTCTCTCTCTCTCTCTCTCTCCTCTCTCTCTCTCTCTCTCTCTCTCTCTCTCTCTCTCTCTCTCTCCCTCCATCCCTCTGTCTTTCTCTCTGAATGGTACCAACTTCTCCTGTTTACTCACACTCCTACCCTCCGCTCATCTCTCTCTCTCTCTCTCTCTCTCTCTCTCCTCTCTCTCTCTTCTGTTCTGTGTCTCTCTGTCTCTCTAGTTACCTTACAGCCAACGCCCTCTCTGAACTAACAATTGCTGGCTAGTTAGGGCATGAAACGTAACAATTTCCAGGCGCAGGCAAACTGGAGGTCCACTCTCCAGCCTGCCCCACCACCAGAGCCGGAGGAAGCAGCAGAAAGGTCTGTTGTCCACGGCAGCCATCCCTGATTAGGGAACGATCATTCCTGGCTTCAATGCCACGGCTGAAGGGTCAAAGTGAATTTAGTCGCCTGTGAAAACAGTCACACTGTCAGACCAGCTTGACGTGACCGTCTAGAGATCCCTCCTGTGCTGCTTTGTGTCTACAATCGTAATGACTCTGGGGGCTCTGACTGTGGTCTTAGTGAGAAGGAGACAGGGCCAGTCTGTTGAAGCAAGTGCTAGAGGTGCCAGCCTTTCTGTGTGCCACCCGCTCTACAGACTTGATGGAAGCTTCTCTGATTCAGGCCACTTCTTTGAGCACTTTGTCTGTGTGTCTCCAAGTTCGTGGACTGGTGATCTGGCTATGTATTCAGCCCTTCAATGGTTTTGTATGGAAAGAATCTAACTCGTTGGAAGATCGTCTCCAGCCTGAAGTCATGCCTTAAGATAGCACAAAAGCAGAAAACATGGAGCAGTATAAGGGGTCGGACGGGTCAAAGAAACAGAAGATAGATTGGAGGATGTCTTGAGAGCAAAAGGGGTTGCTGAGTGGCTCAGTGGTGTTTATCACTGAGTTTGCAGTCAGAGGATGTGCGTTTGAATCTGGCTGGTACACAAATGAAAACTGAAAACTCACTGGCCGTTCTAACTTCGCTCTTGAGGTACAGGTGTAGGGAGGAATAAGTCCTTTTCCTGTTCATGTTTTTGTTTCTCTGTGTCTCTCTTCTCTGTCTCTGTCTCTCTGTACATGTCTGTCTGTCTGTCTGTCTGTCGTCTTTTTATACCATTAGTTTCTTCTACCCCTCTTTCCTTCTTTCTTGCTCCTTGTCTGCCCGCTTTTGTACCATTTTAAGAGATGCCATCAGGCTTGAGACCGTCTAGTAAGAAGTTACATCTTATCCATAGCGACATCACTGGACTAGATACCCAAATCAGTCTGTAGTCAGATCACTGCATCACGAACTGGGACTCACACACAGAATAAAATGCTCAGACAAAGAGGTGGCCAGAATCAGATCGCCTTCCATCAAGTCTGTAGAGCTGCTGACACACAGAAAGGCTGGCACCTCTAGCTCTTGCTTCAAGAGACTGGCCCTGTCTCTCCTTCCATTATGGCCACAGTCAGAGCCCCCCGAGGTAATACAATTGTAGACCCGAAGTGACACAGGCGGGGATTTCTAAAGGATCGCGTCAAGCTGGTCAATGTGGCTGTTTTCACAGGCGAATAAATTCACTTTGACCTTTCGGCCGTGGCATTGAAGCCAGGAATGATCGTTCCCTAATCAGGGATGGCTGCCGAGGACAACAGACCTTTCTGCTGCTTCCTCCGGCTCTGGTGGTGGGGCAGGCTGGAGAGTGGACCTCCAGTTTGCCTGCGCCTGGAAATTAAGTTACGTTTCATGCCCTAACTAGCCAGCAATTGTTAGCTCAGACACTTTAACGTGAGAGAAAGGTGGGAGTGTGGGTAGAGAGAAAAGGAAGAGGAGAGTTTGACAATAACAGAGAGAGAGAGAGAGAGAGAGAGAGAGAGAGAGAGGAGACGGGGGGGGGGGGGGAGGGAGAGAGAGAGAGGTGGGGGGGGGGTGAGATGGAGGACATGCTGCCAGTATAAAGGCAGATGTGCTGAATGGAATCCAGAAGTCTCTGTGATCTTAATTCTACGTAGGAAATGAATTCTGTTGTTCTTTTTTTCATTTCTATTTACTGAAATAGTAAACGATGAGAAATTCATGTTGTACGAGCAAAAAACATCAGAATAGATCTTGTTATCTTAGATTATTCACTCTGAATATTCATGTTGACAGCTTTCAATGGATAGCATACGCATTCTGACTTCCATTGGAGAAGACATTTGATCAATATACTCTAGAGAAGACTATATTCTGGAATATTTTACGAGCATTCAATCGGAAGTTCACACTGGAAAGGTCACAATTTTTATTCCAATGAATTGGCTCAAATCAATTTTGAAGTAAGTTCAACTATTTTTACCAAATATGTTTATGTCAGAAGCGCACGTGCTTCAAATAGATTCAGTTACTTCACACACACACACACACACACACACACACACACACACACACACACACACACACACACACACACACACACACACACACACACACACACACAACTGTTTTCAAAAGTATCGCACCACATGCAGCACGATTCTATAAAATAAAAATAAAAATAAACTAAATCGCCAATCGCAATTGCTATAATATTTTAAAGAAATGAATGAATGTCCTTCAAGTGGGTAAACTAAGACTTTTTAGGTCTGTTTTTGGACTATGGGACCGCCTTGGAAGGATCATGACAAGAAGCTAAAGCAAGATAGACTGCATGCACGGACCATGGACACAAACGGCGTTTCACAGCAAATAGCGATGGCTGGGGACATAGATCGAATAGGAAGAGGATAAGTATCCTCGCCTTTCATCCATATTGATCTCCATTCCATTCCATTCACCACGTCCTAATAAT
>CM065738.1:10555751-10563251 GCA_033310375.1 Conus canariensis
ACGATACTTATATTTTTGACCTGTCAGATTGTCAAACAATGCCATACGTACCATTGTCCACGATGTCGGACGCTGATATGACTTGTCACGCAGCGTGTGCATTCACTCAAAGTATCTTTTCTCTTCAGCAGACATAACATTGTTCTTTTCTGTGGAGCGCAGATTATATTTACGAATTTCTGTATTACATACCACCCGTTCCTTTCTTTCTGCAGCCGGTACTACTCTCTCTGAGTAAGTTTTTCTTTTATCTGCAGTGTAGATTATATGTTTTTAGCACTGCAATCTACATTTTGCTTTCTTTTACAGTTGAGGTTTGTTTTCCTTTTTTTTCTGCAGTGCACGTTCCATTTTCATTTTAAACAATCGCACATTACATTTTCCTCTTATCTGCATTGTAGTTTACATCTTCCTTTTATTCTGAAGCAACGTGGGAGATCTTGCTTTATTCTTCTGCAGCTCTGTTTACATTTACCTTTTTTTATATACAGAACAGTTTACATTTTCCTTTTTCTGCGGTGTCGATTACCTTTTCCCTTTTTTTCTTTGCATACAATTCATATTTCTCTGTGTACTTCTGCAGCAGACCTTAGAACTTCTTCTTTCTGCAGTGCGGTTTATATTTTCCTTTTTCTGCAGCAGAATTTCCTATTTTCTTTGTCTGTAACGCACTTTACACTTTCCTTTTCCTGCAGTGGGGTGTACATGTTCGCATTTCTGCAATGCCGTGAATGCTTTTTTTCTTCTTCACTCGCTGACAGTTTACAATGTTTTTTTTTTTCTCGCAATGTGATTTACACCTGACCCCCTACCCTTCCACCTCACTTTTCTTTTTCATTTGAAACGCAAGATGTCCTTTATCTACAGTGCAGTTTATTTTTGCCTTCTGCAACACAATGTGTACAGTTTTTTTTGTAACATTGAGCCGCATAAATCTACAGTTTACCCATTTTTCAAAACCAGTCAGAAAACATTTGAAGATTGCGAGGAATGCAGACAGTCCAACAACGCAAAAAGGTATTCTGGCTTTTGCGTATTGGGACGTTAAATGAATTTTTCATTCTTTTTCTCTGGTACTTCAGGACGCTAGAACTTTCAAGAATTCACGTAGAATTCACGTGGAGAGCAAAGATCTCCGCTGATAATGGATTGGGAGCACAGCGTGTTAACTGTGATAATTCTAGTGATTTACATCAAAATGAGCGAATCAGTTGGCAATGTCAGCAGTGCTACATCTTGTAGACAATTTGTTTAAACACCAAGGGGACGGTTAACCACACAATTTTGTTGGTTCCAGCAGAATGTTCAGGCGGGAGATGTTTGACTGCTTAGCAAGTGCTCTATGTGCTCGCAGAGTTCCAGCGAGTGGCAGCGTTTAACAATGGTGCACCGTGTGGATGCTTATCATGCCGTTTTCTGTTTTCTTTTTCTTTTTTTTAAAATGAAGTAGTCACACACTTTCTGTTTCCCCAAGTTTGACGGCGTTCAGTGTAGGATTGGTTTGTTGTCAGTGTGTGTGCAGAGGTGGGAAAACAAGTTGGATAAAATGTGATACAGTTTCAAAGGACATTGTAGCTTACTTTTGTCAGTGCTGACAGGAACACTTCTCTGAGGGGAAGAGCGTTACACAAAATGTATTAATGATAAATTGAACAAGTCCTTTTGGCTCCCACAAGTGAACACATGCACATGACTCAAGCGAATGCTGCTAGTTCTACGCATCAGCTATCTCTCACGTGAACAAAAGGTTAAAATGAAGAAGAGAAGATCTCTCCCTGTCTCTCTCTCTCTCTCTCTGTTTCTGTCTCTGTCTGTCTGTCTGCCTGCCTGCCTGTCTGTCTGTCTGTCTGTCTGTCGTCTCTCTGTATATGTATATCTATCTACCTATCAATATCTATCTATCTATTTTATTATATTATATCTATCTATCGATCTATCTAGTTAACTATCTATTTATCTATCAGTCAATCTCCCTCTCTGTCTGTGTGTATGTATTTATATACTTATACACACATGTGTTCTCTCTCTCTCTCTCTCGCTCTCTCTCTCTCTCTCTCTCCTCACACACACACACACACACACACACACACACACGCACGGACGCACGCACGCACGCACGCACGCACGCACCACACACCACACACACACACACACACACACACACACACACCACACACACACACACACACCTTTTCCAACGCACATTGACCGTGCCAGCCCATCTTGTTCCTGTCAGGTGACTGACAATGCCAGCATTCAACTCCACCCAGGTTCCTTTTGCAGCCAGATAGAATTACGCTGTTGCCGAGACCCGACTCTTCTAATGCAACTGTTAACAGGAGAAATGCGTCCCAGGGGAAGGCGGGAGGGAAAGAAGGGGTATGGTGACAAAAGGGTGGGAGGAAGGAGGGGGTGCAGGAGGAAGGGTTTGCGGAGGGGGAGAAGGTGTGTCAGTATGCCAACTTCTTCCACATAGCTCATTGACAGGCCTTAACCGTTTTCATCTTATCCTTGTAGTGCAAGGCACCTGGATGGCTCAGTGGTAGAGCACTGGGTTTGCATTGTTATATAATCAAATCCCACCATCGCCGAACATGGAAATTGCCATTTTGGCTACCCAGCTTAACATGTTGTCGTTCTGGTGGTATGTGTGTGCTTTTTGACATCCCCCATCCTCATCATCCAAGAACAGCTATTATGTCTGCCATGTCACGTTTAGTAAGGCATAAGCGTAAGCATCTTGTTCCTGTTTTTTCCACTAGTTGCCTGTAGTAGAGTCCCGTCTGCTCGTGTGAAACATTTACAATTTCTTGCCACCATAGTCATCGTGCTGGTGAAGAGAATTGTTTAACTGGCCGAAATGCTTTATCAGGTAACCAAGTAAGGCATCAGCGTAAGGATCCCATCCTTGTTTCTTACTAGTTGCCTTTATTGGAGTCCTATTTGATCTAATAAGTTACCACTTCAAGGCAAAATAGTCATCGTGCACCTATGGAGAATGGCTCAACTGGATGGGCTGCTCTATCGGTAACTACGTATACTAGCCAGTCATCTGCTGTTCAGTAGAATCGGCATAATGTCTGTATATGAGCTTTAACCACGGAAGAACCACCATCTGTGTTTCAAAGTTGACAGTTTGGCATTATTAGTGGAGAAGTGTGGCTACATAATATGACATGCAACGCGTAAAGTGGAGGCAGACTAGGAGCCGGCCACATCAACAGGAAGTGGTGAATGCAATGAAATGGAACTCGAACGAGAGAAAAGCGAGGATACTTATCCTCATCCTGTTTAATCTATGTCCCCAACTATCATTATGATTATGGCTGGTCCTGTTTGCCTGCTGCTGACAATGCCTCTCATCGAAGCTGTTAAATGCCATAGGTTTTCGTAGTCCGTGTTTTGATTTGACTCCTTGTCCACGGTCCAGTGGCAGTTCAGTGTTCTAAAACCAGATCAAAGAAGTCCTAGCGGTTCCTCTTGGAGGACATTAATTTATTTTCTTAAAACATGACATCGAGCCCCACTGGCGACTTTTTCTTGCTTATAACAGCTATGCTGCATATAATACAATGTTTTTAGGGAGGGGGGGGGGGGGGGTGGTAAAGTAACTGAATTACTACAGAGACCATTCATGCATCTGAAAGAAACGCAGTTTTCGATTGGTACAAAATGTCGAATTTACTTCAGAATTATTGTGAGCAAATCTATTGTGTGAACTTCCGAATAAATGCTTGTAAAACATCCTACGATAAAGTCTTTTAGACAACTGTCAACGTATACATTCTGCCTGAATGATTGAGAATAAGCAAACCCATTTCCGACGTTTAAGGTGTTACAGCATGCATTGTTCATGATTCATTATTTTAATGTATGGAGGAAAAACACCAATAGATTTTCGCTTTGTAAATGGAACTCAGCTTACATGATCTTCAGGTTCACTGTTCATATTCACCTTAAATCTGTGTGCCTTTCTCCCCATCTTTCTCTTCTCTCTCTCTCTCTCCTCCCTCTCTCTCTCTCTCTCTCTCTGTCTCTGTCCAACTCTGTCTGACTGTCTGTCTGTCTGTCTGTCTGTCTGTCTTCTCTCTCTCTCTCTCTCTCTCTCTCTCTCTCTCTCTCTTTCTCTGTTTTTCTGTCTCTCTGTCTCTGTCCAACTCTGTCTGACTGTCTGTCTGTCTGTCTGTCTGTCTGTTCTGTCTGTCTCTGTCTGTCTGTCTCTGTCTCTTCTCTCTCTCTCTCTCTCTCTCTCTCTCTCTCTCTCTCTCTCCTCTCTCCAAATGGCACAAATTTCTTAGGTTCACCCTTACTCCAACCGTTTCCTGCTCTTCTCTCTCTCACTCTCACTCTCTCTCTCTCTCTCTCTCTCTCTCTCTCTCTCTCTCTCTCTCTCTCTCCTCTCTCTCTCTCTCTCTCTTGCTCTCTCTGTTTTTCTGTCTCTCTGTTTCTGTCTCTGTTCAACTCTGTCTGTCTGTCTGTCTGACTGCCTGCCTGCCTGTCTCTGTCTGTCTCTGTCTCTGGTCTTCTGTCGTCTGTCTGTCTGTCTGTCTGTTCTTCTCTTCTCTCTCTTCTCTCTCTCTCTCTCTTCAAATGCACAAATTTCTTGAGTTCACCCTCAGTCCAACCGTTGCCTTCTCTCCTCTCTCTCTCTCTCTCTCTCTCTCTCTCTCTCTCTCTCTCTCTTCCCCCCCTCTCTCACTCTCTCTCTCTTTGTAACTAGCACACTCCACTCTTCTGTACCCCCTACCCACAACCCCACCTGTCGCTCACGTTAAAGTGTCTGAGCTAACAATTGCTGGCTAGTTAGGGCATGAAAAGTAACTTAATTTCCAGGCGCAGGCAAACTGGAGGTCCACTCTCCAGCCTGCCCCACCACCAGAGCCGGAGGGAGCAGCAGAAAGGTCTGTTGTCCTCGGCAGCCATCCCTGATTAGGGAACGATCATTCCTGGCTTCAATGCCACGGCTGAAGGGTCAAAGTGAATTTAGTCGCCTGTGAAAACAGTCACACTGTCAGACCAGCTTGACGTGAGCCTTTAGAAATCCCTCCTGTGTCGCTTGGGGTCTACAATTGTATTAACTCGGGGGGGGGGGGGGGGGGGGGGGGAGCCTTGACAATGGCCATAATGGAAGGAGAGACAGGGCCAGTCTCTTGAACCCAGTGCTAGAGGTGCCAGCCTTTCTGTGTGCCACCCGCTCTACAGACTTGGGGGTGACTCCTCTGATTCAGGCCACCTCTTTGTCCAAGTTCTTTGCGTGTGCGAATGTGTCCACGTTCGTGGAGCAGTGATCTGGCCAGAGACTTGATATGGGTATTCAGCCATTCCGTGGTGGGCAGTGTAGATGGAAGCTAACTCCTTACTAGGTCGCCTCAAGCCTGACATCATGTCTTAAAATAGCACAAAGGTAAGAGACATGGAGCCAGACAGGACGAAGGAAAAGAAGCAGAAGATGGATGTAGGAAAATAGGTACGGAGCAGAAAGGGTCTCTGGCTGGCTGTGTGGTTTAGACCATTCAGTTTCCATTTCAGGCTGCATGTTTGCATCTAGCCCGTGAGCGATGCCAGTTTGATGTCTAGAAATTCACTGGCTATTTGAACCCATTGCTCTTGTGGTGTACTGTAAGAATAAAGGGGTCATTTACCCCAGCGCTTCTGATATGGTTAATCCTGTCTGCCCTATCCCCTTGAGGGGGAAGTAGACACTGAAAATGAATGTTAACTATGTGCAAAGAAGAAAAGGACTAATAGGAAAGAGAAAACTGAAGGTGATTATAAGTTGAAGAAAAAACAAAAGTAAAAACTGAACGGATTGAAATTGTCACAGCAGCTGTTTACTATTTTAATCTTGGGTTTGTTTGTTGGTTTGCTTGTTTGTTTCAGTGTCAGTTTGAGAAAGAGTTTTTTTTAATTTGTTTTGTTTTTCGTTTGTTTGTTTTTGCTGCCTCGTTTTATTCATCCTTATCCTACTCACTTCTGGACTCCACCTCTACCACCCTTACCCCGCACCCATCCTGTAGCATTACTCCTATGCTGCTCATTCTGGATCCCCTGGACATAACTACAACCCTAGTCGTCCTGTGGCAGCCCTGACACCGCTGTCCACAGAGAACAATCAATATTGCCGTCAACAGACAGCCCGCCAGACACTGCAACGTCGGGCGACTGCGAGTTCTGATCCAATATATGTATACACACAGGGAACCATCTACTAAGCCTCTGACTGCTGGCACTGTTGCGTGGAGACAGCGTGAGTAAGTCTCTGCCCCCTGGAAGGCGCCAGGACCTTCATCCCATGACAGTTCCCATGAACTTTCGGATACTGATTATTTCGATTCCATTTCGCCACGGGCGCAGTCAGTGAAGAGGAAACCGACATTGAGATCACCACGAAAGCAGAGCGCAAAGAGGCGAAGTATTCGAGATACTTTTGTACATATGGTGACCAGTGATGATGAAGTTGATAAAGATAACGTCACAGAGCTCTGTTTTCTTTTCTAAGATTACACGTTGATAATGTAATCTACCTTTAATGTTATGATCATAATGAACTCTAAAGAAATGCCTGTGGTAAGGCTTGGGTGTCAAAGGGCTGGAATTTTCCACAGTTCGCAAGAAGATGTCGCTCTCAAGGCTCTGTGCGCCTTTTAAAAATATCTTTACAGAAACTGTGTTAGGTAGGAGAGAGAAGGAATCTGTGCAACAGAATACTGTACGATGCAATAGTTGAAGGACAAGAATTTTCACTATGTAAGTTCACTTTCAATTGGAGCCATAAGTGGTAAGCTTACAGAGAATAGAGAAATGAAAAGCGAATTAAGTAAAAGACTGGTGCAAATCCATCAAAGAATATATGAAGAAATGGTATAAGAGGCGGGAAGACGTAAAGAGTAAATTAATGATAAACGAGACCGGTAACTTTTGCTTCTATGGTGAAATACGCCCCTAGCTTAATGCTGCTTTTCTATTTAACGGAAATGTAGAGTCTGTGTTTAACATGTACCGAGAGTAAATGATTCTCTTTAAAGAATCGGCCACTGGAAGGTCTGGTTACCGGTGACTATCTTACTGGAACTTTTAGGGTCGTAACTCATGGGCCATGAAGGAGAGTTTGGGCAAAATTAACCCTTTCTCTCTTATTTTGAGACTGGAAAATAAGTAGGATCTAACGTCTTCTTTTGCCAAGATGCTGTAGAGAGATTACCAATGCACTGCAAAAGAACGTGTTCAGCAATCCCATCAAGGCGAAGTCTGCGTCTACTGCTGAT
Source organism: Conus canariensis (assembly GCA_033310375.1). Classification (NCBI taxonomy): domain Eukaryota; kingdom Metazoa; phylum Mollusca; class Gastropoda; order Neogastropoda; family Conidae; genus Conus; species Conus canariensis. The sequence continues at coordinate 10,563,017 of CM065738.1, forward strand.
GCCTGAGCACGAGCAACTTATTTCTCATCACATGTACTGTCTATTCGCATGTTCCTCTTGTTCTTGTGGAAGCCAGACCTACTGATGAAAAATGCTAAAGTGTCCTAAAATCTGTCGCTAGTGATGAGGCAGTAACAGGGTCAACAGCACGCCGGTCGGGTGGCATTAGGGTACTGGCTGTCCAAGCGCCAAATAATGTTTTCTTGTTCAGTAAGATGGTCATTCTAAAGCAAAG
>CM065738.1:10573251-10582487 GCA_033310375.1 Conus canariensis
ATAGTGATTTATATTTGTACACAAGTCGGGTGAAAGAGAATATTGATACAGACTGGCAACGCCTGTCAGTATGTCTTCTGCGCGTTGAGTTTATGTTTATGCATTATTTGTGTGGGGGGATGGAAGGGCGCCTGCAAACTTGCACAGACATATTCATATTTATAGTTAGTACTTAATTATAGCAGTGATAATATTCTAGTAACTTTAAAGTCGTGCTTGTTCTGCTGTCGTAACTCTAACAGGATGGAAGCAATGCAGAGCAAAGCATGCCGGATAACCAAGCGGGAAGCACTCGAGGTCAACGTGAGACAAACGTGGTGAGTCCTTTCTTCTTTTTTGAAGGAGATTGGCAATGAAACAGTCCGGTCATTACATAATTACGCTCCCATGAACATGCAGTTGTGTTACAACAGTCTGCCCCAAACAAACCCACAATAACTAAGATATATTCAGCGACTTCAGAGGGGGCAACAACTTTACTTTGATGATATGATTAGAGCATTCTATGTAGCAGAAAGTGTAATGATTTCTTCAGTAGGCAACCCAAAAGACATTTCATTCGCTGTTAATAATAAAAAAGGAGAGTGAAGTATTAATTATGATTATAATAGTCATTATAGCAATGATGATTAACAACGCTCCGGTAGCGCAGAATATTAATAATGAAAAAACGAGAGTGAAGTAATGATTATGATGTTAATAGTCATTATAGCAATGATGATTAACAACGCTCCGGTAGCGCAGAATATCAGGCAGTTATTTACTGTAAATGAAACGACTTCATTTTTGTTTTGATCCAGTAAAAGGATCTTGTACTATGCATACACGAGGAGGAGAGCGGACCCAGACCAAATCGTGTTTTCGCTGTACCTCTCAGCTCACCTCATGTATGGAGTTGTCAGTATTTGGAGAAAGCAGGTCCAATTTCTGCTGGGTAAGCGGTCGGGGATTTTGGTATTGTGATGGCATATTTATGTGAAAAAATCATAATAGCAGTCAGTTCAGGTCCGTATCTCTTTCAGTATTTCTCTCTGCCTTTGGATATCTACCTGGTCCCTTCCCTCACTACGTCTGTCTTTCTGTCTGTCTGCCTGTCTGTCTGTCTCCTATGTAAGCGTCTAAGTGATGTAGCAATGAAAACATAACGCTGTCACCACTACCTAGAGGATATGACATAATTGTATGATCTGACGTTCTTAAGATGATATATGTTCATATCATGATGATCGTTTTATATGCTGTATATTGTCCCTGTTCAAATGTTATGTGCACTTGGTGCATAACACTCCCGTCTTCTGTCTCCATCCCCTTCTGACTACGCCCCCCCCCCCCCCCCCCCCCCCCCCCCCCCCCCCCCCAAATTCTCTTCTTTGATATGCCAAAGAGCCCTTCCTATCAGTTTGTATTTCTCTATGTCTGTCAGTCTCTGTCACTGTCTCTCTGTCTCTGTCTCCTGTCTTTCGTCTCTGTCTCTTTCTGTCTCTCTCTGCCTCTCTCGCTCTCTCTCTCTCTCTCCCCCACTTCTCTCTCTCCCTCTTTCTCTCTCTTTCTCTCCTCTTCCTCCTCCTCTGTCATGTTTTTATCACATGTACATCGCCATGGATTCTTTATGTTAAAGATGTCATCGAAATGTATTTTTGTGTTTGCGTGTGTGAAGGAAGGGGGGGGGGGGGGGGGGGGGGGGGGGGGGGAAGGGAGCGCCGGGATTGCGTGTGAATATTTACGTTTCTGTCTCCCTTAACGTCATCTCACTTCCACGACATTGGTTGGCTTAGAATATGAAACTATTAAATGGTCTGATTCTGTGTTCTCTTTTTGCCACATATACACAAATATTTGCGGGCTTATATCCAGTGGCCCACCCACGCACATGAACTTGCAATCGTGTGCGTTCACATATGAACAGAGTGCGGAATTTCATTAGGTATTGTGGCAGCTTGATGTCGACATTACTCATCCCACAAGAAAGAAGATTTGGAAGGCTCACAGTCCAACATTTCAGCCCGGAAGAAAGTTCGGTTCCGAATCTGTTGGTTTTGTTGTGGCCTCTGGGAAAAAACAAAACAAACAAAAACAAAAAACAAACAAAACAAAACAACGAGAACAACAACAACAACCACGGACACATGGTTCTGTGTATCATATGATCTACGACCTCTCATACTTTCCGTGTTGGTATTACCCAAGCCCCTGCGGGTACAAAACTCTGCGGGGCAGACTGCTGTTTTCGGTGCTGTCTGTGGCATCTGGGTGTTTATAGGAAAAACACCCGCGTATTGAATGCGCCCGTTGATCCACTAAATTTTTCCTGAAAACAATGGAGCAGCCCCGCATCAAATCCCCAGGGTTTGCCAGCAGCCATGGTGGGCTGTGGATTAGTGGTAGCTTTCCGGTCTGCGGGTTGTGAGGTCATTGGTTCAGTTCCATCAAAAACATTTGCTGGGTTTTCCAGTCCCATTTGACTTTTATCCACAGATCAGTGTGCTGATGGTTCAGACTGGAAGACTAGGACCACACAGTCAAGTGTCTAAGAGTTTTTCTTCCAATTCATGCTGAAAAGAGAAATACCGAGACAGCTTGTATAGTTTTCTGAACAACGCGGCACGTGTCGATGTATATCGCCACTGGTTGACGCCGAGCTATATTATGATAGCCGGGAAGCGTGGAGGGCAGCCCTGTCTTGAAGTCTCAGTCCAGAATGGAACTACATGACAATGTCTTGAGATTTGTGTCTGGCCGTGGGTGATCAGCGTGGAAGAAACGCTACGGAGAGGACACGGAAGGATGAATAGTTTGCACGGTCCGCCACACCTGGAGATGAACAATTTTAAGCTCAGTTGTAACACTGACAAAATGGGTCAGTGCTTTCAGTACTTAGGGTCATTATTTTTGAAATTGTAGTTGTTGTTGTTTTTTCAACACTTTATAACAAATAAACACGAAAAAAAAAGGGGGGGGGGTGGGGGGGGGGGGGGGGGGGGAGGAAAACCAAAATCGAAACGAGCAACAATTCCAGCATGAAACAACATAGCCACAGCAGTTAGTTAAAACACACAGTTTTTATACTTCTGTTAATGCACTACATACATGCAAAAAGAGGGGAAACAGGTTATGAAGTTGCATCAATTCATACTGATAATGATAATTAGGATAATAATCGGACACTAAAAGCGCTCTGCTTGGGAAGAGCTCTAAGGCTCACAAATAAGCGAATAGAAACATACTTAACAAAAGTGTATACGTTTGAAAGGATAGTTCACCAAAGGCGTCATTAAAACGTTAGGTAAGGCGAGTCAGCAGAGCGAGTAGCAAGAAGATCGATGTTTGACCATGTCGACGTTTTCGTTTGTTTCCTCGCGTGCGAAAACAATAACAGAAGTAGTTTTTCATTCCTGGAACCATTAGTCTTCTGTTAAAAGCACTTTTTTCCAACGCACGGTGTGTGTGTGTGTGTGTGTGTGTGTGTGTGTGTGTGTGTGTGTGTGTGTGTTGTTGTGTGTACGCGTGCATGAGCACATGAATGTTTTCTTATCTTTATTTCTCTATTTTAAAAAAAAGAGATTGTAGTCTGAATACACATGGATACAGTTATGATTATCATTATTAATATTTGTATGTTTATTATTCATTCAGTGCCGTTACTGTTAATTGTCGATGTTATCATGATAATAATGGAATAGAATTTTCACAACGCCATCCGACGTTTCAGTTAAAGCGTTTCACAATATCATATACAAAAACACTCGCATATTTGCTTTGCAAAAACGACGTTCATCAAAGTGAGAAGAATGTTAATACATGACACTCGCTGGATCAACGTTCATCAAAGTGAGAAGAACTTTTGATGTATGACACCCGCTGGATCTTTAGAAGAAGAAAGAAAGATCGCATAGCAAAAACTGAGAGGAGTCACAGAGAGGGAGGGGTGGAGGGAGGTAGACAAGTATTTGATTTTTGTTGTTGTTGAAAGGGCAGGCTGCCCTTCTCAACAATGATAGCATCCGAACAAACGCATCATCGATCAGCTTCAGAAAAGCAAATCTCACAAAGCTCGACAAGAGTGCCTGCTGCCAGAACTTGAATTTTTCATTATCAATGCCAGACAATACAAAAAAAAAAAAAAAAGGTCAGGACAGACAAAACGTAAAAAGTGTCATGATCATTGTCTCTTTATTCTTTCTTTTTTTTATCTTTTTTTTTTTTTCTTCTGTTCCTCACACTCTGAATCAATCAGTCTGCTTGCTGTCTCTCTGCGGAACGGTCCGCACGCGCGCGCGCGCACACACACGCACGCACACACGCACATGCACGCACGCATACAAACGTGCAAGCGCTCGCACACACACCCATTAATGAACTCATCTCTCTCTCTCTCTCTCTCTCTCTCTCTCTCTCTCTCTCTCTCACACACACACACACACACACACACACACACACACACACACACACACACACACCAGAGATCTTCACCATATCCTGGTTATGATTGCGATACTGGCATTTGTATACTTGAAGAAAGTCTTGTTGACAAGATGTTTTTGTTTGATGATGCTTATATAAAACTGTGTGGTTATTTGAATGCAGGGATTTCGATTATTCCCATGTATACACCAGATAAAAAGAATGTCCCAGGATGCGGTGGCAAATTCCGATGGTAAAAACATTGCTTGACCTGAGTAAGGCTTTTGGATTTTATATTTTGATTTTTTACATTATGGTGACGAAAGAGGTCAATATACATACGCATCCTATCAAGGGTGCAGTGTGGCTGATTATTTCTTAACTTCCACATCTTTCTTTGAATTTGCTCGTGACCTTCTAACTAACTGTCCTTGACAGATTAGGATTAGATCATCTGTCGCTTTTGCTGTGCTGGAAGACATGTTCATTGCTAAATTCAAATGGGTTTCATTACACGCTCAGACTTTTTTTGGTTCCATGAATTCGAAGAAAGTAAAAGATTTTGAAATTGCCACAGACTTAATCAATGAGGATGTTAACTTAGCAATAGATAAGTTTAAACAGAATGTTAAAGATCAGGCAGGATATAATTATAAAGAAACGAACACCGATAAACAAGCCGTCGAGCAAAGGATAGTTTGATGGTTTGATCACGAATGCAAACGATCGGAAAGTGAAAAGACATCATAAATTGTTTAAGCGTTCACTGGATTAATTGTCCAAAGTAAGTTCTGTATATCTAGAAGAGAATACAAAAATCTGATTATGAGGAAGAGGGAGGAACGCAATGAATCAATGTTAAAGTAACTGCTGGATTTTATTGAGTGCCAGGTATACGAGTACTTTTAAGTTATTGTGTAAGATCAGGTTTCCTGTTTTTTACTCCGACAGATCAAGCCCAGGAAGTGAAAAATCGGGTTGGATCAGAGGCAGGCACAATCGAAAACATTGATCTGCGTCATCTTCCAAGGTAAGCCTTGTTTCTGATTATTTGAGAATATCTACAAGTTTCCTTGACATTTGAGTTTTTAAACCTCTAGATTCAAGCCAAGGTTGATAGATTTTGTTCCATTTGTTGCGTTGCGATGTGGCAGAAAACAAAAACAAAAACAAGATAGAACAGAGGAAACTTTTAACACACACACACACACAACACACACACACACACACACACACACACACACACACACACACACACACTACGTGTTAGAAAAAGTGCATTTCACACACACACACACACACACACACACACACACACACACACACACACAGAGCTCTCGCGCAGACACCTAGCTCGCGCGCGCACACGCACTCACGCACGCAAACACACACACACACACACACACACACACACACACACACACACACACACACAACACACACAGAGTTTGGCATATACATAAGTAAATGTTAATTTCCTGATTTCACCACGTGCGTGATTGATTGGAAAATGTACTGAACATCCGCCATCTAATTCTACTGCTAAGAGATGTTTGCTCATTGAAATAACATCTTTTTAAGGAGACTGCATTATAGGTATACTGGTTTACAATTTGTATAAAATCCACATGTCAGATTTTTTTCTTTTTCTTCTTTTTTTGTTGTTGTTTTCTTTGTTAACAGATTAGATCAAATCATATGTCAGGATCTGATACCAAAAGAAATCGAAGAGAATCCCTTCTTCGGATCTTTGAAACACTTTCACGAAAAGTGGGACACCTTCCCTCAGGTAATATTGGAGGCGTTGCTACCACTGTACACTGTGACTGTATGATTTCTTTGTTGACATGTGTATTAGAATAAAGTAAGTGGTTGGTTTGTTGACATGACCATATAATATACAAAGCAATTATATACATATCCTTGGCCGGTTTTGTGCACGTTAACAAGTTTCTGCATTTTTTTTTTCTGTCTGATCTCTTATATCACTTAAGCGGCATTACACCACCCCGATCATTCTGTCCCCTCTCTCGCTCCTCGTCCCCCCATCCCCAACCACACCTTGTCTTGTACCGCCACAGCCCCAGCACCGGCAATCCACAGGGAGCAGTGAATGTCAAGTCGTCACAAGGCAACCCACCAGACGAGACTCTACTGTGCCGAGTTCCTTCGGTGGTGCTCAGGGATGCGTGATCTGATTCAGCACACGCAGGACACCACCCTATTAAGCCCTCTACAGAAGACAATAGTTGCTTAGTCGCGGAGCCAGCGTGACTGAGCTCTCCCTCCGGAGGGCGCGACGACCTTCGCCCAGCGACAGTCCCCATGCATTTGCCAATACCGGTGACAGCAGCAGTACCAAACCAAGGGCAAACACATGACGATAAAATCGAAACTGTGGTGGCCATAAGAGCAGGACGTGAAGAGTCACAGAATTTGCGACGTTTTTTGAATGCTGTCGATGAGAATGAGGATGACGAAGATGATGCAAGGATTTCCACTTTGATTGAGATTGCATGACAGGGTTGTGCTCTATGCTAACTTTTAAAATACATTCCGGCGTCAGCCAGACCTCTTAAATGCTGACACCTGCAGTGTTGGTCCGGAAAGTTGAGCAACACTCTCGGAGACTTGGAACTCAACTGTGTCTCGACTGTGTGGTCCCAGTCTTCCCAACTAAGCCCATAGCAAACTCAAGTGTGGGAGAAAAACTCCACAAAATACATGGATCTGATGGGAGTCGAACCGATGACTCCCAGCTGGGAGTCCGTGACGCTAACCGCTTCACCACGGTGGCTCGTTGGGGAGCATCGTTTGATACAGGATGGAAGACAGAAATCTGTAAATCGATTTCTTTTAGGAAGACGCGCAGAAGACGAAAGTACATTACAAATATCCAATAAACGCCCAGCAGCATATATCTCGAGGGTAGGTAAAGTCGAGGGAAGAAAGGCAACCCTACCTCATGGTTAAACACGGTAACTCCATTTTTTAAAGTTCCGGGAAAGTCGCTGTTTTTGTTTTGTCTGATGGTGTAACTCACCAATAATTCCATATTTGCAAAGGTCTTGTTTTGTCATTAAAGCTACAAAAAGGTCTACGTGAAAACCTGATTTTTTAACATGTTGATTGATTTATGCCTACCGACAGGTGGAGATCACTCCCGAATGGTCTCCGTCCAAACATAGAGACCAGCAGGCTGTGTCAATTTTGGAGCCAGGTAAGGAGTATATCTACAAAACAGCATTCAGGTATTTAAAGATCTGAGAGCTTTTTGTTTGTCAAAGTATTTAATCAGTATGTAAATACCAGGCGCGTGAATGTTCCTAATGTGATGTGCAGGTGTGTCCGTGGAAGCCATTTTGAAAAAAAAAGGTGAATGCGTGTGTGTTTAAATCACCTTGTAGTGAACAGACATAAACTCGATTCGAAGAGCACAATTTTTGAAATATTGAATGAAAAACATGCTTTTGGTTTTTTTTAGGGTCTCTCTCTCTTCTCTCCTCTTCTCTCTCTCTCTCTCTCTCTCTCTCTCTCTCTCTCTCTCTCTCTCGTACTCCGCTGTCGTTCATCTTGTATGTCTGTCCAGGGCCGGATCAGTGCCATGAGAAGAAAGGTTTTTCCCCAGTTGGGGTAAGAGGGACAAAATGGCAAAATTCCGATGTCTGACGGCCGGGAGGAAGAAGGGGGTGGGGGAGGTACCAGGAAGCCCCCCCCCCTCCCCGTCCCCATCCTCTCCTTCCCCGTCGACCTGCTGTCTTTATTTATCTCTTGCGTACTTTGTCATAGACCTTTTTGATATTGAAAGATATTTTTTGATATTGAAAGATATTTTTTTAACTCAGTTTTTGACCTCGGTTTCTGTTTCCACAGAAGCTGGCAGCCCACACGTGGTGTCCTCGAAGGCACAGATAACGATAAAGGAGCTGCCATACTCTACGAGTCCTTTTCTGGACATGCCAGTTGGTTGTCATTTGATCGTCTTATATTTGGCCAGTGTTTTACAAATGTCTTTGCATGTGCACTGGGCGTTATAGAGTAATATTGCGCACGTGTGTGACTCTATTTTTTGGCATGGTGTGTGATGAAAGCAAGTCTCTTTGTTTCTGAAAGATATGTCGAAAATCACTAAGTGCTGCTTAGGATTGAGTAAGATACTCAACGTATACTGCACAGGAATATATAGTTCAGCAATACAATCAGCTGAAACAAACAGTGCAATATAATACAGTAGATACAATAAGCTTAAACATACAGACAAACAACAAGAATTCAAAGAACACTTCTGCAGAAGTTTATACATTAAAAAAAAAATCAGTTTACAATCTTCATCGAGTGATACGGAAATACTGAGGGAAAAAATGTGGGCTTTGCAACTCGTGAAAGACTCATGGAAATCTTCAGAATGTCTGTGGACAATTAACGACCTTACAGTGATTTGCAATTTACATTTTCGTTTGGGAAAATCTACGACAGTCGAATTAAGTGTCATGTTCATTTTTACTAACTCCCGATTTTTAATGAGAAAATCTCTGACACGCGAATTCAATGTCGTGATCAATGTTAGTCATTCCCACAGACGAATTTTTTTATCTTGAATTATTTTCGTTGAAAATGTGTTTCAACGCTTTCTTAGGTAATGTGTATGCTCAGTGTGAAAGTAGTTTTTTGTTTGTTGCATCGATTGCTGTGATGTTACGGTCATGTGATATATATATTTTTTTTTTTAGGTTTTCAAAATGCCTTTTGTAGATAACTGAGAAATGTTCATAATTATGTGTAATTTGCTGCTGGTCACTTGTTCCTCAGGCTACCTCTCGCTTTTGAAAGAAATA
>CM065738.1:10582587-10617587 GCA_033310375.1 Conus canariensis
CCCCCCCCTCCCCGTCCCCATCCTCTCCTTCCCCGTCGACCTGCTGTCTTTCTTTATCTCTTGCGTACTTTGTCATAGACCGTTTTGATATTGAAAGATATTTTTTGATATTGAAAGATATTTTTTTTAACTCAGTTTTTGACCTCGGTTTCTGTTTCCACAGAAGCTGGCAGCCCACACGTGGTGTCCTCGAAGGCACAGATAACGATAAAGGAGCTGCCATACTCTACGAGTCCTTTTCTGGACGTGCCAGTTGGTTGTCATTTGATCGTCTTATATTTGGCCAGTGTTTTACAAATGTCTTTGCATGTGCACTGGGCGTTATAGAGTAATATTGCGCACGTGTGTGACTCTATTTTTTGGCATGGTGTGTGATGAAAGCAAGTCTCTTTGTTTCTGAAAGATATGTCGAAAATCACTAAGTGCTGCTTAGGATTGAGTAAGATACTCAACGTATACTGCACAGGAATATATAGTTCAGCAATACAATCAGCTGAAACAAACAGTGCAATATAATACAGTAGATACAATAAGCTTAAACATACAGACAAACAACAAGAATTCAAAGAACACTTCTGCAGAAGTTTATACATTAAAAAAAATCAGTTTACAATCTTCATCGAGTGATACGGAAATACTGAGGGAAAAAATGTGGGCTTTGCAACTCTGAAAGACTCATAGAAATCTTCAGAATGTCTGTGGACAATTAACGACCTTACAGTGATTTGCAATTTACATTTTCGTTTGGGAAAATCTACGACAGTCGAATTAAGTGTCATGTTCATTTTTACTAACTCCCGATTTTTAATGAGAAAATCTCTGACACGCGAATTCAATGTCGTGATCAATGTTAGTCATTCCCACAGACGAATTTTTTTATCTTGAATTATTTTCGTTGAAAATGTGTTTCAACGCTTTCTTAGGTAATGTGTATGCTCAGTGTGAAAGTAGTTTTTTGTTTGTTGCAGTGATTGCTGTGATGTTACGGTCATGTGATATATATATATTTTTTTTTTAGGTTTTCAAAATGCCTTTTGTAGATAACTGAGAAATGTTCATAATTATGTGTAATTTGCTGCTGGTCACTTGTTCCTCAGGCTACCTCTCGCTTTTGAAAGAAATAGGCAAACAAACGCATGTATGGCAAAAGTGATTTTCGACTTTTTCACGGGCATAAAAACTGCGTTCGTGGACAGGCTGAAGACCTTTCTTAGCTGAACGAATTTTTTTTTTATTCCAGCCAGGTTCTTCAAGGTCGCCACCTCGATCCTTGTCTTTGTTCTTAATGGCCCAATCTTTTGGTTCGCGATCAAAATTTGAGATTTGCGTACCTCGCCGATCCAACGTTCGAGGAAAAAAAGATCACAAAGAATGCTTTGGGAACATTTAGATTCTAGCGAAAGAGGTAGTCACGTCAGGCTCTCCTCTCATAGAAATCAAGTTATTGATTGACAGATCATTCTGTGCTGGAAATCAGTTTGTGGCTGGGTGACCTAAATTTTCTCCTTGATTCGTAAGTGAACATTTCATTCGGTAAGCCCGTAGAACCTAATTCGCAGTGTTTTGGAAATAAATACATGAATTTAGATAAAGAGGCCGTTAATATCGATTCCAAAGCCTATTTAGAACGATTTTAAGCTGAGCAGGTCTACAAAATATCTCGGTCAAAAACTAGCGAGCACTCGTGTCAAGGGGTGTTCTCTTCTTTGATAAGCTCTCGTTCAAACTTCCCTTAAGAATCAAGCTGTAGTTCGTCGTAACTCGGCGACTACTGCGACAGAATCATGGATGGCAGACTTCAGTTGAGAAAGAAACTGTTTCGTCATTAGTCCATGATCGTGGTACATAAGAAGTGGTTCGTTCAGTTGAAAACGGCCTCAAGGAATGGAAGGAACAGGAATTATTAATACATACAAAAAAAAACAACAAAAAAAAAACGTTTTGACCCGAAGTCTAACACAACATGGAAATAAATTGACTTAGCTGCACTGTCCTTTCTGTTTGATTTGGTTCACCACTTGGACTTCTTTCGCGTCAGCTCCGGCTTACATTTATTTAACTTTCACTTTAGCATTTTTTCATGCATAGTAATACAAAAAATAAGCACAAAGAGACTAGATTTCGTAAATTAGTTTTCAAACACGATAAGTAACAAACAGAAGAATTAATAACATATCTTATTGATGTATTTTCTTGCAGAGAAAAATCTTTTTGATTGCTACAAAGTGTCAGTTATCAAAGGAAAAAGTTCGACTGGTTGATCTGTAAGTACACTGTTTAATGATTACTGTAGCTTCCCTTTGATGATGTTTTTTTTTATTAGAAAAGTTACAGAGTGAGTTGGATATTCTGTCTTTGCTCGTCATGCAAGCGTACACATTTTAGAACACAAGAAGTTTAAACAAGTCCACTCACGCATGATCTTCAGGTTTGAGACAACTTGGAAAAGCTGATCAACTCCATTTTCATAAAAATCAAATCGCTATCCACAAGGTTCCAGGAGAGATGGATCTCCCCATGCTGAATGGTGAGGAGCTGGAGATGACCACAGAACAGCTTGAAGACGATCTGAGGCTGACGCTGCAAGACCTCATGCCTGACGTTCAAACGGCGTCCACGGGTTCGTTTTTGCTTCCCCAGGCACGGTAAGTTAACTCGTGTTAAAGCGTGAAGACGAGAGAGGCAGCAAGGCAATAAACAACGAAACTGTCATCATCAGTTCTATTAGAGCAATTCAGTGTCACAGAAGAGAAGGTCGTAGACATGGTTTGAAAGATGCTAATGCAGTCATGGATCTCCACAGCCATCTCAGCAGTGCTGCTGAACGGGTTAGAGGCGTCGAGACCAGCCCAGAACTTTTAGGATGACTGTCGGGCTATACCCAGCAGTCCGCCTGAAACCACTCATTACTAGTTCTGTGTCTTGAAACAGACGCCTCAGAATTCATTATGGATATTTTGCAGCTTCACAAAAGAAGGGCGAATGCATTTCGATAATATAACGGTAAAGAGAAGAATCGTCGTGTACATTTTCTGTCACTGTAGGAAAGAGATATGATCTGAAGCATGCTATACAATATGTGCTCACCATTCACATCCACGTTGTTAGAGTTCTGACGTTTTCTTTTCTACTTTATTGTAAGTAAACTTTGAGGAGTGTACTAAAATCGGGAACACTGTGCTGTGTTGATAGGAAACAGGAGATTTAAAGAAGGAAATAAGGACGAAACTTGCTGCGATAGAGGAATTGCATCTGCGCGACAAAATATAAACACTGAATCATTGTTTAAAAGTGGCTTCAAAATACACGAGAAGAGAGTATGTATACAGGTGTGAGTTTATATCTGTCTTTCGATCTATCTATCTACATCTGCCTATCCGTCTATCTATAGATCGGTCGATCTATCTATAGAGCGATCGATCGATCTATGTATCTATCTGTCTCTCTCTCTCTCTCTCTCTCTCTCTCTCTCACTATACACACACACATACACACACACACACACACACACACATATATATATATATATATATTGTTTAAAATCAAGTATTAAAAGGAATATTAAAATCTACAATATTGTTTCGAGCTCTTGCTCTCGTCAGGATGATGTTTGGGTCACCCACCGCCGGTGTTTTATAGCGTGTGGGGCCCAGTTGTCACTGTCTACACGTGCGGGTTAGTTGCACGTGTTTTGGGGGGTTTTCAGGTAGTTGTTTGGGGTGTGTTCACTAACAACGATTTCCATTTGTGCCTGCAGTTGTTTACTATTTCTGTTTTAGTGTTTAAAGTTGCTAAGTGTGGTTTACATAGTATTAGCCATTTTTCAGTTAAACATAAGTTGCATCTTTTTGAAATATTACTGTATGATGATGCCCTTTTTATGATTTTCCAGGATATGTTATAGTTTATTTTTGCATCTTTAAGCTTCCAAATGTATTTGCTCAGTTCTGTTTGGTTTTTGTATTTTTCTTTATTGAATGACTGTTTGTGGTTTGCATATCTGGTTTTGAAGTGGTTTTCAGTAATCCCTTTATATGTTTCTTTTTCATTTTCTGATGTCACAGTGGCTTGGTATACAATATTGTTGTAGAGGCATTTATTGCTTAAAGGGCACTGCTCTTTTTTGATGCAATTACAAGATTTCCTTTCTTCACCCTTCTTTGTTGTGTTGGTTTTCATTTTGTTGGATGCATCAGTTAGGTTTTTAAGGTTGGGCATACATGAATATGATAGTTTGACGGTGTTTTTGTTGAATATTTTAGACAGTTTGTGTTCTTTTGGGAACGATGTTGTTAAAATTTTAAAGAATTCTTTCCCTATGTTTGTTTTAAGTTTCCCGTCGTATGGGGGGTTATACCATATGATTTTCCTTTTCCTGTTTTTCTTGCTTTTGTTCATGTTGTTATCAGGGTTGTATTGTAGTTTGTAGTTATAACCACTTTTTGCCCCACACGCTAGTAGAAAGAAACTCGTGGAGAGCGTGGCAGCAGAGAGTCCTCAGAAGAGAAGCCCCCTTCAAGCAAGTGTTTCGGCCCTTATCTCCTGACACTCTAGGGGGGTTGGGCCACACCCGGTTCATGACTCCGGATGTCCCTCTGCTGCCCTTTTTTTCCCATCTTGGGACGAGCCATGGCTGGGATTCGAACCCATGACCCTCTGGACATGCTCATTTTCCACTTAATGACTCGCGCTTTAACCACTGAGCCACAGGGACACCTGATATTTGTAGGGAAATTAAGCCTTATGAAGTTCACTTTTGTTCCTCCTTGACCAGATCCAGCTTGAACACCTCTCTGCCGCTTCTGCCATTGCTTTCAGGGCTCTGGTTTTTTCCTTCCCTGCAACTGAGAGCTGTTTCATGAGGCTGTATGCAGACGTTCCTACAAACCCCCTAGCTCCAATTTCTGCAGTGAGGACTTTGACCTGATAGCCTTCTCTCCTCAGGCTGTTTGCCAGATCAGCATACTTTTCAGTCTTGTAGATTTGAGCTGCCTCCATTCTGTTCTCATATGGCACCGTGAGCTCGATCATGATCAGCTGCTTGGTTGACTTAGAGTGGACTACTATGTCTGGTCTCATGCCACTCTTGCTGATGATCTCTGGGTGACTCTTCCATTCTGGGAGGTCTGCAGTGCACTCCCAGTCATCTGCCCCGTCCAGCAGACTCTGCCTGCATGTTTCGAGTGGCACTGTTGTTCTTGGCCATGATTTGCTGCCTCCTGCCGTGAAGAATGTTGCGGGTGCTTTTGGAGTCCTGATTTTCCCTTTTGTGGTGTTGGTACTAGCCCAGACTACTTGTACAATTTCTTTGAGCACTTGGTTGTGCCTCCATGTGTACCTTCCTTGAGCCAGGGCTACTTTACATGAGCTTAGGACATGCTCCACTGTTTGTTTTTCATGGCAGAGGGGGCATGCAGGATCGTCTGTTTTCCCCACTTCACCAGGTTTGCATTTGAGGGCAGAAGGTCATATGCAGATCTGAGAATGAAGCTGATCCTGAGAGGGGCCATGTGCCAAATGTCATTCCAAGTGAGACTTCTTTGGAGTGCATTCTCCCACGTTGTCCATTGCCCTTGCTGGCTCTGCTGGACTGCTTTTTGGAGTCTTTTTTGGTCTTCTTCTTTTCTCATCTCCTGAATCATCATGTCTCTTTTGGCTTTTCCTTTGGCCTTTGACCACCATTCAGTTTTGGTCACCCCCAGTCCCTGTCTGTTGGTCTGTGTGTGTCCTGTTATTTCTCTGATCTTGAGACTTTCTTTTGCAGAATCCATCGCCTCTTGAACTTTCCATTTTCTGCCTGTCTTCAGCTGGGGCTTAATTGCTTCTACCACCTTGTCTCCTGAGTCCTCCAGCATGCTTTGAAGTCTGATCTTCCCTGCTTTGTATTCCTCCAGGATGGATTTCAGGGGTAGTTTCAGCTTTGCTTGGCGACAGTACAGCGCTATGTCAGTCAGACAGGGTGGGACACCAAGCCATTTCCTTGTGAACTTGTTGATTTTGGCTTCCATTGCCTCCACTATGCTGGTGCAGATGTCGTATATCATCAGAGGCCATAGCAGCTTTGGTATCAGCATGAACTGCAGACACCAGACCTTGTATTTGCCAGGGAGCCCACACTGGTCAATGGTCTCCAAGCCTTCCTCCGCCATCTGCTTGGTTTCTTTTGCTCTTTGTGTGTCTTTCAGCGTATCATCATACCATCTTCCAAGGCTCTTGACTGGTTCTTCTGTGACTGTTGGAATGGCCTGGTTGGCAACACTGAAGACCACAGATCCGGCCACTTTTCCTTTCCTCAGTGAGAGACTCCGTGATTTCTTTGGCTTGAACTTCATTCTGGATGAGGCAACTATGTCGTCCAGCCTCTCCAGCACATGACGTGTCTCGTCTTCTCTGGATGAAATCACTGTAGTGTCATCCATGAAGGCCTTGAGAGGAGGCATCTTGTATCCATCGCCAAGGTCTGTTTGTCTCGCGTTGTTTGTTGCTGCTTTCAAGATGAGTTCCATTGCCAGCACGAACAGTATTGGGGAAATTGCACAGCCCATTGCAATACCCACTTCCAAGTTGATCCAATCTGTTGTGTACTCCTTGGTAGAGAACCGCATTGAGAAGCCATTGAAGTACTTCTTGAGCATGTCGCGGATGTTCTTTGGCACATGGTACATCTCAAGAGCCAACTGTATCATCTCATGGGGCACAGATCCATATGCGTTTGCCAGATCAAGCCACACTACGTCCAGGTCTCTCTTTTCTGTTTTTGCTTTTTGGATTGCGTCCCAGATCATTGTGGCGTGTTCTACACAGCCCGCCACGCCTGGGATGCCACCTTTCTGGACTGACATATCCAAGTACTTGTTTTCCATCAGGTACTTGGTCAGCCTTGCTGCCATGACAGAGAAGAAGATTTTCCCTTCGACGTTCAGTAGTGATATTGGCCTGAACTGGCTAATGTCACTTGAGTTTTGCTCTTTGGGGATGTACACACCATCTGCCGTCATCCACTGGCCGCTGATCTTCTGGTTTCTCCAAGCCGATCGCAGCAGCCTGTGGAGCCACTCCAGCACCTTGGGACATTTCTTGTAAAGCTGGTAAGGTATTCCGTTTGGCCCTGGTGATGATTTGGCTCTGGCTTTGTCGACCACCTTCTTGATTTCCGCCAACGTTGGAGGCTTGCCATTGAACTGTTCCTCAGGGTTGGTTGGCCACACCAGACCTTGAATGTCGAGTGGTGCTTTGCTCTGTGGGTCAGAGTATGTTTTCCTCAGATGCTGCTCAAGAACTCCTTTGTCCACACTTAGGGTCCCAGATTTTGGCTGCTCAAACAGTGTTCTGGCAAACTGGAAGGGGTCTCTGAAGAAGCGCTCTTGTGTCTTCTTCTTTTTGCTCTTCCTCTTCCTCGCAGATTCCGCTTTGCTGAGGGCACTGTGTTTTTCTTTCAGGTCTTTCCACAATTTTTCCAAGCCTTGTTTTTCAGCTGGCAGTGCGGTCTTCATTTGCATCTTGAGGTTTTTCTTTTGGACCCTGATCTTGTCCATCTTTTCTTGGCGTCTGGATTTCTTTGGAGGTGTTTTCTCTTTGGGTAGTTTTGCTCCATAGGCGTCTCTACATGTGGCATACACAATGTCCCCGTATGTGGCTAGTTTGTGTTCCAGGGTGCTTTTCCCTATCAGTGCATCGAGTCTTTGGACGATTTTTGCATCCAGTTTCTCCCAATCTTCAGTTTCGTTTGCTCGTGGCAGGTTGAGTTTCAGGCGCCTGGCATCGAGGGCCTGTGCAAATTCCTCATCCGAACCAACAGCGTGGATGTCCTTGGCACTGTGGTTTAAATCCTGGCCTTGGTCTTCCGACGTCTTATCTGCTGATGCAGTGCGCTGCTGCTCATTCAGATGAGTCTTCACACATCCCATCTTTGTTCTGTGGATCTTCATGCCACGGGTGGTAGCGAAACGCTTTCCACAGACACATGGATATTCCATTTGGTCCATGTTCATAGTCCGTTTGGGATTTGCAGTCATGATTGGTTGAGCACCGATGGATTCATCATTCTCTCCCCCTTTCGGTGAATCCTGGGAGCATCTTTTCCTTTTATTTTTAGTAGCCACATGTTTAAGGCAAAGTGGGGAGCCAGCCCACAGAGCCCTTGGTTCTGGTCTTTCCCAGTGTCCTCCGGTCTTTCCCGGACGTCCTCCGGCCTATTCCCGGAAGTCAATGGTTTACCCATGCATCAGTAGAAAGAAACTCGTGGAGAGCGTGGCAGCAGAGAGTCCTCAGAAGAGAAGCCCCCTTCAAGCAAGTGTTTCGGCCCTTATCTCCTGACACTCTAGGGGGGTTGGGCCACACCCGGTTCATGACTCCGGATGTCCCTCTGCTGCCCCTTTTTTTCCCATCTTGGGACGAGCCATGGCTGGGATTCGAACCCATGACCCTCTGGACATGCTCATTTTCCACTTAATGACTCGCGCTTTAACCACTGAGCCACAGGGACACCTGATATTTGTAGGGAAATTAAGCCTTATGAAGTTCACTTTTGTTCCTCCTTGACCAGATCCAGCTTGAACACCTCTCTGCCGCTTCTGCCATTGCTTTCAGGGCTCTGGTTTTTTCCTTCCCTGCAACTGAGAGCTGTTTCATGAGGCTGTATGCAGACGTTCCTACAAACCCCCTAGCTCCAATTTCTGCAGTGAGGACTTTGACCTGATAGCCTTCTCTCCTCAGGCTGTTTGCCAGATCAGCATACTTTTCAGTCTTGTAGATTTGAGCTGCCTCCATTCTGTTCTCATATGGCACCGTGAGCTCGATCATGATCAGCTGCTTGGTTGACTTAGAGTGGACTACTATGTCTGGTCTCATGCCACTCTTGCTGATGATCTCTGGGTGACTCTTCCATTCTGGGAGGTCTGCAGTGCACTCCCAGTCATCTGCCCCGTCCAGCAGACTCTGCCTGCATGTTTCGAGTGGCACTGTTGTTCTTGGCCATGATTTGCTGCCTCCTGCCGTGAAGAATGTTGCGGGTGCTTTTGGAGTCCTGATTTTCCCTTTTGTGGTGTTGGTACTAGCCCAGACTACTTGTACAATGAGCTATAAAACACCGGCGGTGGGTGACCCAAACATCATCCTGACGAGAGCAAGAGCTCGAAACAATATTGTAGATTTTAATATTCCTTTTAATACTTGATTTTAAACAAATGTTGCTCCCCAAGGGGTCGAGCGCTTTTAAAATCATTTTAGGCATTCTAACAATATTCATATATATATATATATATATATATATATATATATATATATACAGAGAGAGAGAGAATTTTTAAAAGCCACTATAAACAAGACCCCTTCCCACCCACCCACCCCACAATTCAAACATTTTGACATTTACTGTTCCTCAGTTGACGTTCGTTTGGATGGAAGTTCGCAGAATATTTGTTAGTGAAGTGAAAATGAAACGTGCTGTATTAAAAGAAAAGACTATTCGACGCACAAGACAGGGAATACAGTTCACGAGAGGACTGGGAGAGGGTAAAATGACAGGAGGTGGAGGAAGCAGGGATGAAGAGGAGGAGGAGTGTGAGGATGTGTATTTGAGATATTTGCTTGCACGTGTAATTTGATGAGTCTGCAGCTCCAGATGTTTCCTGTCTTCCTTAATTCTTGTGTGTAGCTTGATGGTCGGACAGAGGGCCTGATTGAACGTATCTATCGTTTTTGGATGGCGAATAGTCACTTCTTCAAGACAATAGACAACATTCTCTCTCTCTCTCTCTCTCTCTCTCTCTCTCTCTCTCCCCTCAAATGCGTCCCGTTATCTTCGACTCTCCCGCCCTCTCATCCCACCCATTTCGCTTCTGTTTCAGAATCAGAACGTACTTGCTTCTTTCCCCTTCACTCCCTTTATCTTCTACTGCCTGTCCCACCCGCAGTCTCCTTCCCTTCGCCCTTCTTCTTTCTTCTGTAGAAATCGTTTTCATGGATGTAATTGTCGTTAGTATTGCTTGCGATTTCTATCTCGCGTAAGTTAGTCAACGCTCTGCCTTCACATTGTCAACGTTTTCCTTCGTGTGTTTGTAAAAGACCGCCCGCAGAGCGAGGGGACAGAACGCCAGAGAAAGCAGCACCAGAGAAGGTGGAAGGAAAGAGCGGGGAGAAAAGAAGAAACGAAAACGACAGGCCGAGGACCTGGATCGCACGCAAACAGAAGAACACACACGTCCGAAACGACCCGGCAGAGAGCAGGTTGTCGACATGTGTTTGCTTCCATGTTTGGGTCTCATCTTTCTTTTCGTTTGTTTCATTTCATTTGTTAGAACCTTTTCTGTCCTGTCTTCGTTTCTTTCTTACTTTTTTTTCAACCCCGTCATTTCATTCAGGTCCGTTTTCTTTCCAATCATTTTGTTTGTTTGACTATCGTCATTACGTTTTACTGTTATTAGATATCGGCGTCATTCAAATATCACAAAACGAAACTTCTAACTAGGTTGATTAAGTGTATGACACACAGTAATTCAATTACGTCAATTTGTAAGGATAAATCTGGACATAGAAGATTCATAGCCGAACGGTTGGAAACAACCCTCCCCGAGATGATGACTGTAACTTCTTATGTACTGTTCAGGACAGCAGTTTTGAACTGGAGCCGCCGCCGACAGATGTCGTCATCATTCCACGACGTCCTCGTCGCACCCGACGTGAGCTGTTCGTGGACGTGGACAAGGAGATGCCCAGGTCCAAGATCAGACACAACCTCATCACGAGTGGAACCACCTGCAGACAGTTCGTATGTATTCGGGTTTGCTGACTTTTCTTTTGAGGGGAAGGGAGGAGTAGTAGGAGACGTATGTCTCGGCTGTGTGCCTTCTCTGTGTTTCTTTCTTTTTTTCAAAACTCCACTGAGAAGATTGTTTTTACCTGATTCTGCTGTCTTTTTTTTTTTTTTTTTTTTTTTTTTTTTTTTACATTTTAGCAAGATCACACAAAAACAGCAGGAGGGATTTGACGACACTTCCTCAAAGATGAAATATTACGCAAGTACGAACACTACACACATTGGTGTGCGGATCCGGATCCAAATCATCTTTTCCACATCTCGAGGTCGGGGACTTTTCGATATTTTCACAGACTTCTAAAGAAATAATGCATGGGTGAAAATATGTGGCGGGTCAACTATATTGATATCTATAAACGTGTAAGCTTTGGTGCGGATCTGCATTACAACCCGTTTGCAATGAGTGAAAGGTTGTTCCATCTTGGCAGAAACCTGCGCTCTGTCGAGTGGCCCATCCTGTATGATGTGTCGACATGGGTTTTCTCACGGGTCATTGATTTCTCTATCTGGGAAAAGCACTGCGATGCTGAATCGCTTCCTAAACACTTGATGTTTGAAGATAGATAATGTTACTTGTATGTTTCATTCTTACAGGAGCTGGTATCGACCAAAGTGAAGGACACTCCTGCACATCTTTTCCACACGCCTGGCTCCTCAAGTAGGTGATTAACTGGTGGTCTTTTAGTACGAATGTGTCAATGCACATATTTGTGCCTGTGCTAAGTGTCGATGAGACAGCTATGAACAGGAACAACGCTTTAAAAGCAAGTGCTTTGAAAACATTGACATAGCATGTACCCCTCCCCACTTTCTGGGCCTCACGTACCCCCACCCCCACCCCTTTCCTACATTCCCTCCCCCTACTCAGAAACACTTATAGAGCGAGAGGAGGGGATACTTGAAAATGTTTCTGAGTTGAAAATTGCATTATCACCACACACACACACACACACACACACACACACTGGAAATATAGGGGCTTACTCGTGCACCAAAACACTCACAACACACACACACACACACACACACACACACACACACACACACACACACACACACTGTACACACGCAATCTCTCTACTGTGCTCGCACGCTCACACATACACACGCGTATGCGCTCACATGTAGTCCACATGGGAAAAAAAATCGCCACTGATTTTAAAAGTCGTGGGTGAGCACAAATCGAACACCTCGTAAGCTGAACCAGCCATTCGCGATAACCATATGAAACTAATTGTAAACAAGATGACATTTTAATAAATGTTTATCATTTTCATCTGTAGCTTCAAAACAACTGATACTGTCAAGCACAAAATTTAGTAGGAGTATTGTCAAAACGAAAATAACTTCCCCTTTTTATGTCTCGGTTTTGAAAAAAAAAATGTTGAGTTCCATGTGCTGGCCGCTGTTTTGAGATGTAATTGAGGTCGTGTGTGAGCATGTGTATTCGGGAGATTAGAGTAAAGGGAAGGATCTGGGTAAAGGAGGAAATAAAGACATTTTTTGTCCAACGTACAACAGGGTTAGCTACTTTAGGTATAGTTAGACATAGGCATCGTAGCCCCTCCCCCTTCCCCCATTATTACCCCCTAATCCCCAGAGCCCACATCCCGCCCTGTCCTAAATACATTTCAATACTGGCATGTATGGATGCCAGAGCACAGCACTTGTTCTCAGCAAAATGATAAATCCCACCAGCCTAATTTTTCCTAACGAAATATTGATGTTGTAAACATTTTTCATAACACAAAAATAGCCTTAAAGATCACGCTGTAACTGTAGCGCATATGATTGATACGAATTGTGTTTCGTGATTAGGTATTGCCAGAAACCCCCACTTTCGACGCTTGTGGAGCAGAAACTGTCAGAGTAAGGAAACGGAATCGGCGGACAAAATTGACTGGGTTCTTCCTGCGGATAGTAAGTATTATAAAAAGATGGGCGCTTCGTTGTTCTTGTTGCTTTTTTTCTTTTAGCCTTTTTAAACCACTTGATCAGTGAATGCTGCTATAGACATACAGTGCAGCTGCCTCTCTCACACAGATATAAAGAGCAAAAAATAAGGAAGGCAAGGTATCTTGCTTTCGAAATTTTTTTCTGTTAGATGTTTACCACCTCATGCATCTTTGATCAGTTCCGAACCTGGCTATATATCTGCTAAAGTCATCTCAAACACCATTTCTATCACATTACTAGTGGAAAAACAGGTTCAACATTCTGGGGCATGTTCGTAAAACTAACGAAGTGACTTTGTGCTAGCTTGCATTTTTTGAGAACAAACGACAAATTTGTAACTGGTGTTACCATATCATGGCTGAACCTTTCAAAGTTCAATAGTTATAGTCACGAAAGACACTGTGTTTTGGCTGCCGAAAGGGCAGCGTTGGAATTCACATAATGCCAGACATTGATATTCTATGGCAGACCTAGTGATATACTTTATTCAAAGATGTTTTACGATACGTGACTTATTAGTTCCTGAAAGAGATAAATACTTTTCGTCTTATATAAGGTTTTACGGAAGAGAGGTTAAATGCATGCTTAAAGATGCAATTCATTGCTTTTTGTAAACCGTGTGAGGAATTGACAATCATGAAGGGACGGCGCCAATGTAGCCCTCACGGCTGGCTGGGCTGGCAAGACACATTAAACTTAAATTCGGCAAAAACTTGTTCATACCCAAAGCTGTACGTGCTCCGGTTGGCCTAAACTGGTGCAACTTTGTTTTGTTGCTTTTTTGATGTCTTGTATTCCACGGTGCTTTAGTGGCATGACTCCCACGCCGTTCATTTCGTCTCCCCGTTCACAGCCACACCATACCTTGTCCGGCCGCACATCCGGCACCGGCAATCCACATGGAACAGTCACATGGAACAGTCGGTTTCGAGTCTTCATAAGAAAACCTCCAGAAGAAGCACGGCGCTGCTGTCAAATAGTCTCAGTGGTGTCTGTTCTGATCCAGCATACCCAGGACACCCGTATTAAGCTCCCCATCGACGATGGTAATCGTCGTCAGCCTGCGACCTCAACCACATCCATCCAACGACAATCACCATGACCATGCTGACACAAAAAGAGCCCAACACGAGCTCACCAAGAGCATAAACATGGGGAGGAAGTCCAAACTGAGGTCACCATGAGGGCAGGGCGTGAATGGTAGCAGAATGTGAGACACGTTGATCGATGATCATGAAGGTAATGCTATGGTGTTCCACTCTGGTCAGAGACTACATGACAGTACCTGTGCTGTACTCTTAATTTCATTAAAAAAAAATCCCGGCGACGTCCAATCCCGAGAAGTACAGACACCTGCTGTGTTGGTCAGGAAATTTGAACAACACTTGAGATGCATCCATAAAGTAGATGTGGTTCCAGTTTTCCTATATGAGCCCATAATCAACTCATTTCTTTGTGAGAACCGGCCCGGGCCAAAAATTCCACACACATATGGCTGCGATGGGAATCACTTGAATCTGCGACCTCCCATGGCCTAGTCCGCAATCTTGCCACGCTTTCAACTGTGAAGGGCGGTTGGTAGGCACGAGATTTTTTTTTCCATTGAAGACTAAGCCTTTGATTAGTTATGATTTGACGAGGATATTTAATAAACAAAGGGAAAATGGATAAATTTGTTTTACATCGATATAGAAGTGATTGTTGTCAATCTTTAAAGTATTGTTTTTGCTTTTAATTTTTTTTCCACATGCATTTTCATGTAAATGAGGGTGCCACGTTTTATTTAAGGTGTAGAAAAAAGTTCCCTCCCGGCTCTAGAGGTGCCATTTTCAGGCTCAGACCAGAAATCTGGCGTCTGAACGTCCTAAATCGCCCTTAAATGGAGTCGCCCATAGTTGGCAAACTGCATTCAGCATGATCCTTTTGAGGCCCGAGGTTTTCTCAGCTTTGCTATGTTTTCTTCGCGTAAACAAGGGAGAACTGATTTGCCTCCCGTAATCAAGGGAGAACTGATGGACCTGCGCGCAGTAATAAACGGTTCGGATGAATCAAAACCCGATCTGGGCATCACGGGAAACCCGTTTTCAGTCGCTATTTACGCCCTGCGCTCTGTCGTTCGGTATGTCAGCAGGTAAGAATTTAACTTTGTTGAGAACGTTAGTGAGTGAGACAAGGTATGCCACATGTGAGAACTCGAATCGAACGGAAAATGGAAGGGAAAGTGGTCTTGGCTTCATGGAAGTAGTGATTACGGAGTGAACACGTTTAAAATCTGGACAAAGATGGAGGACGTTGTCCACGTCCCTCTCCCCATCCCCGCTTTTACAAACATTTGGAAATCGAAAGTCCCATCTCACCCCTATCTACCTGTTCATACATTTTAACATCGTTTTGTTTTCTTGATGTAAGCGAGTGTCTTCGAGAGCGTTATGACTTATACTGTAAGATCGGCCTTGTTGATAGCAATATAACCTTCAGTGTAGGATGAGCAAATATGTATTATACAGTCAGTCGTGTCTTGCAGTGAGAAAAAGAATGTAAAACAGGAAAGCACCACCCGTCTTCTCTTTGATGATCCAAGTTGTTCGAATGTTATGACCAGCACTGTAAGTGTTACCTTCATATTCCCTCGGCTAGAACACCATGGTTGATCGTTGAGTGCGGTTTCTGCCTATATAGATATCTCCCTATTTGGCCTTTCTTTCAGTCTTACCATGAAGGCAAAAGCATTCCATATTCGGAAATGTCTAATCACAACACCAGCGTCCATGTTTTGTGGACTTTTTTTTTATCACATCGGCACGCGATGCCCCACTTTCTACGAACAAGAAAATTGGAATTGAACGTGCCTTATACATCATTGCTTTTATGTCCATTCATTCATTCATTTATTTATTCTTTCTTTCTTTGCCATTGCTAATTTCAATCCACCCACTTTCAAACGGAACATCCGCTTCAAGTCTCATCTTAAGGACTTGACAAGGATTTAAGAATGCACAGATGCTGACTTCTCTGACGGAGCCGTCTTGAACGTGAATCGAAACACGACCGATGTGTTAGGAAAACAATGCTTATCCAACAGGTCAAGGAGGCGCCTTTAAGTACCAAAACCTTGAAGGCATGATTAAGACCGAATGTATCATGAGAGGAACTTGGAGTGCACTTTGCAAATGATTTCTATGTCTGTCTGTCTGTCTTTCTCTCTCTCTCTCTCTCTCTCTTCTCTCTCTCTCTCTCTCTCTCTCTCTCTCACACACACACACACACACACGCATACGCTCTCACACACACACACACACACACACACACACACACACACACACACACACACACACACACACACACACACAACCACACCACACACACACACACACACACACACACACACACACATTCGTGTCCAGATCTTTCATATCACATGAATTGATTGGCACAAAAGACGGAAAAAATGTCAGATTCTATTGCTCTCATGCCGTCATCTTAATGAGTTGGGTTTCGATTTGCTGTCCGTGGTGAATTCTTGCCAGTTCCTAGTGCCGGCAATTCAATGGACCTGTCGGAATCATGATTTGCCCTTCAGGGATATATATACATTTTTTTTACTTCACATAATAAACAAATTATTGTCATCAGGAGGGATTGGGAGAAAAGGGACATTTTCGGGTAGTGAATCAAAACATCAATTGGCAGCATTCTCGTCCTTTGGTCGATGGCTTACTGCCACTACACATCTAATAGCTTAATGTGGGCTACTAAGCTGGGCTATTGAAAAACGTTGGAACTAGTCAGGGTGTGGCATGGCGAAGGCGAGGCAACAAAGGGGATCAGCGTTAAAGTGAAATCTCTGAGAGGGTTTCGAACGTTAGAGGCTGACACGAAGAAGCGGAAACGTAAATATATTCGGAATAGGCCATGGCCCTTTTATGAAGGGAACATGGTATCATGACTTTAGAGGCATTGACTTGAACGAGACCACCACATCACAGCTGAGCATTGATTTGTAACTTAACTGGTTGATCATAATCATCAAAACTTACTCAAGTAAAACTGTACGTTGTTTAAAGACCTTGTACGAGCATATGCAAACAATTTTTACGTTACCGTTTTGTCCTGATTCGTCATTAAGAAGAGCAATACGAAATCGATATGGATTGTCAAAAAAAAAAAAGGACAAAAAGTTAGAAATGAATGCGTATATTCTTAAAAACTGGACAGGAAGGTAACAAATGTAATTTGTCCTCCCACTTTTTGAAACACGGACATCTCAACGCCTTCATTAAAATATGTACATCGGTATATCTGTACAATACTATCAGTCACTACAAACTTCAGTTTTGTTACATTGTTTTGTAATTGTCGGTCGACGTCAAGCAGAGTCCCTTTGTGATTTCCGGAGCTCTTTTAGTATGAATTATATCCCTTGTCTTCTGGAAATCCGCTGATAGCAAGTTCTTTCTTTTCTGTCACTCCTTGACTTTGCCTTTTGTTTTGGTTTTGCTTCATTGTCGTCTATAGCATTTCCCGCCTTTCAGACCCGTTCACCACGTTTTGCTCCAGAAAATCCTAACACGTTACTCTGTTTTAGAAATCATACGAATTCAGCTTCAGTGATTCCCCTGTCGACAAGGAAATGAAACTTTACACACTGTCGGATAATAGGCATAAACTGTCCATTCAGCCGAGGCTGTTTTTGCTAATATGGACAATAATATGGATTTTGTTGTTGTTCATTATTTTTGTATTTCAGTTGTTTTTTCATCTGAGGGCTATAAGTCAGTGGAAATGGCTGGCGCCCCCAGCGAGGCCTATTTTAATCCGCCGTAAGGATATCCGTAGATCGGCTAGCATGTTATGGATGTAATTCATATCACGGTTTTCTTTCCTTTTAAATCTTTTGCTCGGGACAGTTCTTTTTCCTTACTGGTGACATACATGAGAAGGCCCCCGAATCTAGGCCTAATTATAGAAATAAATACAAATTTCAAGAGGAAGATGACATTTTACAACTTACTAACCAACATACAGACACCGATCACAGAAAAGGACGCGTCGTCATTTAATCATCTAGAGAGCTCAAAATATAGTCACTTTTACTTATTGATCCAGTGAAAATTAATGAAGGCCTACGCATTTTTCGAATTATCTTACGAGCACGCAAACTCACAGACAGCACAGGCAGCAAATAATCTGCTCGGCAAGTTGCTAACCTGCGCACAATGTAACGAGATGACTCAACCAACCAACCGACCAACCACTCGGACTGTGTGGGGTATATGTGTGCACAGTATGTTGGGTGCTTGTATCTTTGTGTTCTTGCTGAGTGTAGCAGATGCACAGAACTCCGACATCCAGTATGTATCCTTTTTAAACCTGTTTGTGCGAAAAAGGGATGAAGGGTTGTGGTCAACCACAAGCAGTCTCCTATTTATTCAGAAATGTAATTCGGGCGTTCACATGAGGTTTACTATCACCTTTTAAACTGTTCCTGACTCATTTGGTACCCACTTCGAGGACACTTTTAACAATTTTCTTTCAAAGTGTGAACTGATTTTAAGGAGGCAGTAATGTTAAACTTGCCTGTGACTTTTATATTTGATCAGATGTATGAATCCATTCTAAGATGTTGACTATGAAAAATTCTGCGATAAAATTCAGTCAGCAAGACTTAAATACTTCTGTCAACTTGGTCTTGTTAAGTAATAGCTGAGTGGGTTTTTTTCTGTCTTGCCATTTTTAGCCACAATTCTATGCAATCCATAGAGTACTTTGCCATTTCCAACCACAATTTACGCAGTCCACAGAGTACTTTGCCATTTTTAACCACAATTTCATAAAATCCAAAGAGTACTTTGCCATTTTTAACCACAATTTTATGCAATCCATAGAGTACTTTTCTATTTTTAACCACATTTTCATAAAATCCATAAAGTGCTTTTCCATTTTTAACCACAATTTCAGAAAATCCATAGAGTGCTTTTCCTTTCCTTTTTTCGGGTGGTTGCATTACATACCCTCTGCATTTGCCACCTCCTCTGCCCATTACATTTTCTTCCCTCTTTTTCACTCCATGTTCAGTGTCTTTTTTGTTGTTTTTTTAGCACATAAGAATCTGTACAATAAAAGAAAAACAATGAAAAATGGCTTAGGTTTAAGTGGTCTGACTTTTTTTTCGTTTTATTGTCTATGTATTTACTAGTTACGAGTGCTCACCGATGTGAGGGTTTTGATTGATCTGCCGGGCGCAAGTGAGTACGTCAGTCTTCTGGTATTTTTTTTGTCCTGGAATCCATAGACTGATCAGTTATGACTGCTTAAAGATGTCTGTGCGCTTACTTAGTGACATTCCTCCCAGCACGATCATTCCCGCTTCTCCATATAGATAGCTACACTCAAGTAGGTTCAGTCGAAAGTCAGCTCCGACAGTGCGCAGGGATGAAGCAAAACTCTGAAAGAAAATCCAAAATCAAATTTCTGGCGTTGCAGTCTCACTGATTGTATTTAAAGGTCAGGTATCAATGTTGAGCAATTCCAAAAAAAATGCATTCATAGTTGCTATCATTTTCGTGCTTACAATGCTCGGCCGACCGCCTCCAAAAGTCTAACATTCTTACGCTGGTTTGAGCAGAAGACAGATACGTGAAGTATCCAAGAGCGAAGCGAGACGAGAGCAGTTCGGTGGAAGTCAGCTCTCAGGATGAAGCCAGAGTCCAGCCTGATGTTGAACGACCTGTCGAAGACGTACTCGTGGACACTGAGCAGGTGGGCCCAGGAGGCTGTTGTGCAAAGTATATTTTTGGGTTTGCTTGGTATCTTCTTCCTTCTCCATGGCGGCATCAAATGTGCATTATAGTCTACAAAGTCTGAGGTCAACGTCCACCGGAGTGAATGGCGCTACACGAAATAACTTGCTGACCCGTCCCCTTCGTTACCACTTCTTACAGAAGCAGTGTTATATACTTAAGAAATATATCTTAAATTCCGTCATTAGTTTATGTTTTAATGTTTGTATGTACATGCATGTAATGCAGTACCAGGTACGCATTATCATTAAATGTACATCATTGCTATATATATATATATATATATTATATATATATATATATATATTATATATATACTACTGTATTAAAGCAAGTTAAATCAAGCAGCTTTAAGCTTGATTTTAACTTGCTTTTAATAAGCAAATGCCGCTCCACTGGTCGAGCACTCTTTTAATATACGCTGATCCTCAGTACTACCCTATATATATATATATATATATATATATATAACACACACAACACACACACACACAACACACAACACACACACACACACACACACACGTTGTGCTGTACTTTTTGTTGTAATATGGTTCTGTGTAATTTGCATTGCTGTGCGTGAGTTCATAATATGTGATTAGCTTAGAGTCATACAGTAGACGCTTTATAAATGACTAACATCATTATCAAATATCTGTCTGCTACAAAACTAATCATTATTACACTTGCTACTGCTATGTAGCTTACGTACTTCTGCCTGTCAGTACTACACTTAATGACAATACGGGTATGGCCATTGGCTTATTGTTATTGCTCTTTTGAGATATTGTTGTTATTGCTGGCATTATAACTGTTATTGATTCTTGGTACTGTCTTGATATCAGTGCGATTGTTATATATTGTTGGTTTTGGTAGTATCTAAAATTGTTAGATATTAACTCTGGTGTTTGTCATTGGCATTATTACACAATATTGTTGGTAATGTTATCGATAATTGCCATTGTTGGCATGGTTGTTATCAGCATTTGTTGTATTGTCGCTCTTTTACCAACGGGATGAAGGTGTCTGTGTTCAGGTGATGACAGGCACGCCGTCCATAGAGACAGTTCGGGAAGGTTCCTCTGTCTCGCAGCAGAACGTCCCAGCACTCTTCCCTGCACGTTCCCACGGCTCGCTCACCAATGGAAGAGTCTCTCAGCTCTGCAGGGTATATCTCCCCTCCCCAGTACCCTGACACATCTGCCTCTCCCCCTACCCACCCCTCTGTTCCTCTCTCACACTGTCTTTCCTTAGCAGCACTCATTCCCAGCTTCGTGCGCGCACGTGTGTATGTGTGTGTGTGTGTGTGTGTGTGTGTGTGTGTGTGTGTGTGTGTGTATGGAGATGAGAGAGAGAGAGAGAGAGAGAGAGAGAGATCTGTGTATGTGCGCGTAGGTGTCATTGTCACAACCCATGTCAGTTTGTCTGTCTGTTTCATTCACCTTTCTCTCTGTCCTTTGATGTATATGTTATTTCCGTGTGTTAGAAAAATAGTATTCACGGAGCCACTTTTGTTAACACATGCACTAAACGCACTTTAATATTTCAGTGGGTACATATGCATGTGAATCCGTACACTGATCTCTCTCTCTCTCTCTCTCTCTCTCTCTCTCTCTCTCTCTCTCTCTCTCTCCATTTTTCAGACTTCCCACCTATAGAGTATTTAGCTCCTTATCTAAAACAGCTGAAAAAAAGCTAATATGCGGACATTTTGGAAAAAAAAAAAGAAAACTGCGAAAGAAGAGCTTATACTTTTAATGCAAGCTGTCAGCAACACCGTCTCATCGATTAGCGTAAAACAGGACAAATGAAAAAGCTAGTTCACTCCACATAAATTGGATAGCAGCCATTGTAGTAATATAGCGCCAGAATATTATCCTGTCGCAAGATTGAACGCCATCATTTTCTTTCGTTTACGACTTGGTATAAAACGTGGTAAAATATGACATGCTCTAGTGATTATAATTAAAAAATGTTGAAAATAATGAACAAAAATCTAAAAAAAAAAATGTTGATAATAATCAACGAAATTCTTTTTTCGAAATGTTCAGAGTTTTTTTTTCTTCTGTTAATAGGTGCAACCACATACTGTTTGCTTTATCCTATCCGGATTGAGTTATTTTGCCAAATGTTGTAGAGCATATTTTTTTGTCTCAGAATTTCACGTCATGTGTACATACGACCATGCACGTATGTACCCGAACGCACGCCAGACATTTACCCAGTCACACTGACACACATATTGACGCTTTCTCATCCTGTCCCTTTCCACTTACCCACCCCACACGCCTGTAGCTCCCACGGCTTTTCTCTGCACAGTTCCAAAGGACAGCCAGACCGAAGCCGGGAGGGCGCCAGGAGGGCAAGCAGCACGGAAGGGGGAAGCCTCAGCGGGGCGGAAGAACCGTCGCTGTCCAGCCTGGGCGCCTCGGCACGCCTGGGGGTCCTCCCGGAGGAGATGGAGGAGCTGTATCTGTCTCCGCCAGGCATGCCGCGCCTCCCGGAGTACAGTCCCTCCTCTCCTCAGATCAAGTTTGTCAGGTCAGTGAGCGTGGTAGTGGCAGGGTAGGGGCGACGAGGATGTGTACTTTTTTTTTTTTGGTCTTGCGGCTGGAGATACAGACAGCAATTAGCGGTGCTGAAGCGAAATTTGAAACGAGAATTGTCCGAACTGGACAAGCTTTTGTAAGCTTCGGGAACGCCTCCTGGACGACTGATGTTTTAAGTACCAAGTCCCAAATTTACACGTACGAAAGGAACGCTCTTAGTAGAGTGTTGTTTGGATCAGTCAAAAAAAACTCGACGAGAAGATCGAAGGAAAGCAAATGATGTTAAGACATGAAAGTGTAGATGATGACAACGAAGCAGCAAAGAGGATGTAAACAGACAAAGAAATTAGAAGTAGGAGTGAAGAGGAACAAGTAGGCCTACACTATAACGTGTCGACATTATGACGAGAAAGCAGTGAAGCGGATCCCTGTGATTCTCTCAAGTCTGAGAATGCCTCCATTTCAGTTTGACAGTTCAGTCTTTAACTCCATAGGCATGATGTAGAACGAGTGAGTAATTAGATGCGGCAGAATTTTAAAGCTGTGTCCCTCTGATACCGACCGATACAAAAAATAGTCTTTGCTCATTTTGATATGATGTGTCGTATGGAGTAATGTTTCCATAAGTAGATCTAGTTACAAGTGAAATGTTTAATTTTCAACACATCTTGGTTTTTTTTTTTCTGTGAAGCCATAAAGATTATTGTTCTGTTTACATTCTATCTAACAAAGCTGCTTGTAGTATTTTTTGTGTTGTCCTCTTTCATAATGTACACAATTTGTGGATTTACTTTGAATCTTAAACAGGTCAAGGTATGTAGTCTAATGCATTCTTTGTGATTTTACATTTGTTTCAAATCGAGAGGTATCGCTGTTTTGTGCTGCATACCGGAGCATTTTGACCTTAAGCTGAACTTTTAATTCAGCGTATAGTCACAGATTCAGATTTAACTGTTTTGGAATGACTTATTCTCGGACATAATGGACCGTCATTGAATTGGTACATTAAAGCTCAGCTGACTCAAGGACAATACATTTCTTTGGCTTCATCGACAAATGAGCTTGTGAAATACATGTGCACCGAGAGCATGTTGAAAAATCTTTGCAATTTGGGCCCGTCCAATCGCATGACCCGACACATATATAGATTAAGATGGATAATTCGGAAGGGAGGGGATGATAGTGGGGACAAAAGTATTCATTTTCAGTTTCGTTCAGTTTATCACTGTAATCTTCGATGCAAACAGGACATATGTTGTTTTTGTGGGATACATATGAAACAAGAGAGATTTTATGATTGTCTTCTGCTTTCAGTTTTCTTCCAGTATACCATAAGTAAATGCAATGAGAGAAAAAAAAACACCCAAAAAACTTCGGCTCTGGTTCGCCAC
The DNA here is from genome assembly GCA_033310375.1 of Conus canariensis. NCBI lineage: Eukaryota > Metazoa > Mollusca > Gastropoda > Neogastropoda > Conidae > Conus > Conus canariensis. Next base: position 10,606,100 of record CM065738.1, read on the forward strand.
ATTAGGAAACAATTTCTGAATAGTAGACTTTTTTCTGCGCCTTTTCCACACTTGTTTGTTGAATCTTTTATTGGGTGTAGAGTCGCTAATCCAACATTTTGATGATCGCAAATAATATGAGGACCTAAAGTTACTGAAGAACGACTGGAGGGTGGGCACGTTTTCTTTTCTTCTTCAGTCGCTGTAAAGTAGAAGGAGCTGACACGTACACCACGTTCCGGGCTATGTGTCCACCGAAAACGAACACCAGGCCAGATGCTGCGAAATGCTTTATTGCTCTGCTCGGTAAGTCTTTCCCTTTTCCAACTATTTAGGACCACGCATGCGTGGGCGCGCTCATGGGAACGTGCGTGCGCGTGTTTACACACACACACACACATTCGCGCGCGCGCGCGCGCACACACACACACACGTGCGCGCGCGCGCACGCACACACACACACACGCGCACGTACGCACACACACACACACAACACACACACACACACACACACACACACACAAAAAGAGGGGGGCGGGTGTGTAATTCACGGATAATTGTGTGTGTTTTCTGTAGGGAAATTAGATTGAAATTCAAATAATTGTTTTGTGGGCAAACCAAGTACCTCCATGTTTGAAGTATAATTTGTTTTTTCTTTTGTTTCCATCTTTTGGGATAATGCAGAAGTCTGTTTCTTGTTTCCTGTCGCTGTCCCAGTCCTTAACCATCCCCTCACTCCTTCGTGCTCCCTTACCCCCGTCTCTGTCTGTCTGTCTTTGTTTCTGCCTCTGTCTGTCTGCCTGTCTCAGTCTGCCTAGCCCCCCCCCCCCCCTCTCTCTCTCTCTCTCTGTCTCTGTCTCTGTCTCTGTGAGTTGTACATTTTCGCCTTTGTCGAAGGTTTTATGTTTCAACCTACATCTGCTGGTTTGTTATTAAGATATTAAGATTACAAGTAAACTATCTAATCAATTTTAAAGAAACTTTGTGGAAAAATTCAACATGATCCAAGATTGAATATGGCCCAAGAACGAAACCTTAACATATTAGTGCGGATCCAGACCAAAGAACAGATCTAGGATCCGTTCTATGTTGGTGGGATCTCCTACTTTTCCGAGTGGTCGTCTGTTTTATTTCTTTTTCTCTGAACCGTTGTAGTTCTCTTTAGTATCTCCATCGACTCATTTATATTCGACAGAATAACATTCTCATATGGTTCTAAGTTGTTTCTAATCAAAACTCTTCAAATTCAAGACACACTGAAGAGTGAACTGGTAAATCTCTGACCGCTGCCTGCTCAGTCGATTCTCCACTTCCCACCCGTCCCGTCTCTGATTCTCCAACCCCATTCCCAGCCGTTTGCCGGCCCGTCACCCTCACCCTTTCAGCCCGCCCCTCAGACCTCCCCCCCTCCCCCCCCCCCCCCCCCCAAGAAAAAAAACGAAAAAAAAGAAAGAAAAAAAATCTGGTCATGGCAGAAGACCTGACTGTTTCTTTCTCGACACAACCCCTGTGCTTTCTGATCATTGCAGAGCAGTGCTCACAAGGCAAGCTGTTCGTCCTGCAGCGCAAACCGTACGGCGACATCTACATTAGCACCAGCCGCCAGACCCTGCCGTCTGTCCCCAGCTAAAGAAGAAACAGAACCTGTTGTCTCCCACGCCTGGCTCACCCCTTTCCTCACGTCTTCGTCCTTCTTGGCACCTTGAAAAAGCCGACGTTCGCTCCTTGCACAGGGAGAGGCGGGCGCCGGGGAATGGTGGAGGGTGGCGATCGTCAAGGGACTGATCACGGTGCGGACGTTGTCGCTTGACACCCGAGCTTCCCGTGGGACTGTTTCTGTTCCTTAGCTGGTGTTGGTCATTTTTGTCGTCAGGTCCATAGAGGAAGGCGCTTTACCCACAGGCTTTCAGTGCCAGATGTATTTTGATCTTACTGGTGTCAGCAGGATAGTGTTATTTGTTGCTTTTGTTTGCTGGTGTATTTATTTGTTTCTGCAGTGAGTGCAACCCAACGTTATACTAGTAACAGTTTCACAGGATATTTATGTTAAAACTTGGAATGACGTAAGTAATTTGTAATGAAATATATACATTATAACGTGATTTTATTTACAGAAAGATAGAGAGAAGGCCATTAACATTGCTTCACCACACCTCAAACCTCTCTCCCACACACACGCGCACACGCACACACACACACACACGCGCGCGCCGCGCACGCACACACACACACGCACACACATGGTTTGTTATTTGGGTAGTACTCTATGCTTCCTTGCACCGTATGTGTCTGTAACAACTAGGCCCGGGAGAAGCGGATTGTGCAGTGTCAGGAAGCAAATTTGAGCAGCACTCTGACTTTGGATTTCCTGACTCAAACCTACACCCTCAAAGCCCGCACTCTGCCAGCTACCACGTCATGGTCGCTGGTTTACGAATCTGTTTGATGTTTACCACCAACACTAGTCATGTTTTCATGTCAGTACTCTATGGATGTTCGTTCTTTTTGTGTCAGATCTGTTATTTTTTATGTTTGTGATACACCAAAATGGAATGGCAGCTTATTCAAATTGAACACTGTTTACGCACAACCAGACACCATGCGTCTGATATTAATTTGACGCCACTGCGCACATCGGAATGAGTGCATACTAAAAAACCAAAACATGGAGTTTGAACATCACTCGCTGATGCTTTCCACCTCATGTCTTTGCTCTTTCTTGCACAGTTTCATGCGCATGGCTTTCAGGTAATGGTTAACCAATAATACACTGAAAAGTTGTTTATGATGTTAAAATCCAAAACGAGTCGAGTACGATTCCTTTGTAAGGGAGGCAACCGCAGCTTTGACGACAAGGATTCAGTTTCTATGACATACAGAGTTTTGGTTTCTTTACCCATCCTGTAGACACAAGTGTCCGAGATAATCTCTCTCTCCGTCTCTCTCTCTCTCTCTCTCTCTCTCTCTCTCTCCTCTCTCCTCTCTCTCTCTCATTTTTTTAGGAGAGAAAGTAAAGCGAACATTTTGTTCTCGTTTTCCTTATTTTGTTCCACTTGTGTCCTTCATTTTCTATTCATTTCCTATATTTTGAATTTTCCATTTTTACTCTCTCTCAGTACTGTCTTATTTTCAAGCCGACCCTTCCAACAGTAGTAAAAGTTGTATTCATTTCTCATAACATGGTGTACACTGACCGATCATTATGTCTTCAGTAAAAAAAAAATCTATTGCTTGAACATTCGAAACGCTACAGTTTTAAAAGGCAGTGTCAGAGTCATCCTGAGATTTGGTCTACCGGGGTATCTATTTCAACTGCAACTGGCTGTAACATCCTATGAGTACTAAGCCTTTTGTTAGAAGCTTTCGAATATATGTCCTGCTTTCTGAGTAGTATGCCTGCATATTTTTCTTGTGATAAATTTGTTGGTTTTCATTGGCCGGTGTACGTAGATCGACAAAAGTTCTGGATTCTCTGTGATTACAGATATGTGTGTGTGTGTAAGCTTACGGGAAATGCTTATTGTCATTTTGTTCTTGAAGATGTGTGGAAAGTTATGGGAAATATGTAGTTTTCTTCGCTTCGTAAAGGCGAAAACATGCACAGACTCACTGGTGCGCCTGCAAACGCATGCGCGTGCGCGCACGCACACACAACAAACACACACACACACACACACACACACACACACACACACACGCACACACACGCACACATAAACCTACACACTCGCAAATGTGTGTGCATGTCCACACACAGAAAGGAAGAAAACATCAGTCCTCCAGCGTGGGTGACCATGTGTAATTATGGCCATGTCCGTAGACTGGATTAAAACAAATATCAAAACCGTCATTTTCAAAGCGACTTTGATCACTGTAGTGTAATAAATCAAAATCAACATTGAACCCTAATGGGTTCTTCGGAGTGCTTTCTGTGGCACATGAGAATACAATGGAAATGAAATGTGATGTCAGGAGGGATGGAGGATGGGGAAGGGTGTGAATAGAGGAGAGGGAGGAAGGAGGTGGCAGAGACAGAAGATGGAAGCAGGGAGTCAATCCGTTGTATCCTCGCCTCAATCCCCACATGCCCCACCTTTTTCCACTCACACCGTCCCCTCTTGTGACACCCTGGTTTATACCGTCCCCGTCTCTCCACCTATGACAGTCTAGTACATCTTTCTTCATGTTTGTGTGTGTTTATGTACAGTGTCCTAATCGTGTACAAGCAGCATTGAACTTGTATTATATTAATGGTTTACGGTAGTTGCTCGGAATTACTAACGAATTAATGCACAGTTGTTTTCTCTCTCTCTCTCTCTCTCTCTCTCTCTCTCTCCTCCCCCCTCTCTCTTCTCTCCCTCCCTCTCTCTCTCTCTCTCTCTCTCTCTCTCTCTCTCTCTCTTTGCGATAATTCATTTACAATTACTGAATTTGACTCTACGCGTTAACAAATTGCGGAAACACCGTAACCTCTATAGAGTTACCAATCATTCATTTGCTAACCCGAGAATGAATTTTCAGTTCTTTAGAACGATTTAAAACGACCAGTTTAACAGTTAAGCATCACTTGACTATTGTAAAAGTGCCGACGTCACAGAACAATGACATTAATGACGATGTCCATTGTTCTGTGCTCTTTTATGTGTTAAAAATGGAGAAAGAGAGAGGGAGAGAGAGAAGAGTTTCAAGCTTTTAACTAGATATTTAAGCCGTGAACACGTTTTGACGCAACGAAGATAGATCTTCGGTTTTGCTGTGATAATTTCAGTCTTCGTTATCAATGCTTATTCCAACCCTAAGCAGGGAAGGGGTCTTCGCTTTCGGTTTTGTCCCCATTTCAGTGATGAGATGTGCCGTGTTTGGGCCTAGATTGTATCACTATGTGACAGTTGATCGATGCTGTTTGAAACGTGTTTTTTTTTTCTTAATGAACGTAAATGCTAGTGTGGAGTTTACACCTCCAGAGCCCCACAATTCTTTGTATCATGCTCTATATCTTATCAAATAAAGCGGCCTTTTTTAAGTCATGAAGTTATTTTGATTTGTATCAAAATCACGCACCCTAGATTATTATGCAGCAAGAACACTGAACACTTTCAAGTATTATGTTAAGAACATCAAATGTTGCATACTATGATTGAATGAATTGTGCGTTTGTGTCTGGAGATTATTTTACGCCTAAGATCCGCTACATTCATTGAGGCGTATCTCTTTTTATTTGTATCAATTCTTATTGTGTGTTTCTTTGACTAATGGAATTAAGCTGTCATGTTTTTGTGTGTGATAACTCATGAAATGAAATTGTTCTCTAGTTGCCACAGTTTTGATTGTTGTTCTTTTCACTATTGAAGTTGGCAGATAAAACATGAAATTATTCACATGATGTTTTAAGATTGTAAGATAATACACTTCTTCTTGCATTTTATCATAGTTCAGTCCGTCACATCTGACACTTCAATAGCTGAACTAGTAACGTGTATGATACGACTGGGTTGATGCTTAAGAACATTATGTATTTGCTCCACTGTTGGAATACTTGGCGAAGGAACGTGATCATTTATCACAGAAAGAAACAAGAGAATCTGATTTGTGATATCAGACAATGTTCCTCGCAAATAACCGACATCGAAGATTTTAACTGGATGAAACTCTCTCTGTCTACCTGTCTGTATCTGTCTGTCTCTCTGTCTCTTTGGTTCTCTCTGTTTCTCTCCATCTATATTTCTGTCTGTCTCTGGCACACGCACACACCGGAAAAAGGGCGCGTGGTCGCACTCTCTCTCTCTCTCTCTCTCTCTCTCTCTCTCTCTCTCTCTCTCACACACACACACACACACACACACACACACACAACACACACACACACACACACACACACACACACACACACTAGATTGGCATACACAATTTAAACTAAAATATTTCATTTAAGTAAGATTAGCACGCAGGCACTATTCTCTGCGGAAAGGAAAATATTGAAGAAAGTCGGTGGGCAAAGTAGGTGAGCCCACTTTTATTCCCGATAGTCTGTTGACTATTTAGGTACTCAGCCTCTCCCATCTGCCCCGATTCCGATCTAGTCCACCCGTCCCTCCTAACGCAGATAAGATGGTGAAAACTGGTATACCCAACCTATCAGATAGCGGATCACCTTCATTGCTCGTTATTCTTGAGAGGATGAGCTTCAGTCACAGTCAAACGCTACATTTCTCTTCTGTCAAAAGAAGGAATAAACGGCTTAAAAAAAAGAGAATGTGCCTTAATAATGTACAAGCACGTCTTAACAACAATCTCAACAACTTATAGTACTAGAAGCGATTGCTGTCGGCCAACAGTTTGGGAATTTGTCGCAGAGCACATCAATTTCAAAGATATTAGTGTAGATCTCATTGCAACTTATATGTGAATTGTTTTCCTGGATTATTGTAGAAAATATCTACTCCGTGGGAAAATTAGTACCTGTGGTCTCAGTTTAGGTCAGGAAAGACGAACATGAAGAATTAATTGGTGAATAATATGGCTGTTTAAACAATACATATACAAGAATTTATTCAAGCTACCTGTTCCAGGAGCTGTTATGTAGGATATAACCAACACGACACCATGAACATAATAAATTTTATAAACAAAAATAAACAAATTTTACAAACAATAATGTTTACATAACTTTGTGTAGAGTTATAATGTTAATACCACGTTGTTTATTATTGTTCAGGCTGTTGGTTTACTATATTTACATACCCATGTTCCCAGTGTCAATCCGAGTTTGTTGATTTTTCAGATTGTTACTATATTGTATGTTCATAAAATCACGTGTGTTTATATTACAAGACCAATGCAATTTCTTTTGATTTTTCAGGTTTTTTTTTTATTACTTGTGTGCTTTGAAAGGATTTGGCCTTATCCACTCAGCCGTGTAAACTTACAAAACAGTGCTGGTGTAGTGTAGATTTGGCAGTCGTTAAAACTTTCAACTCGAGTCTTGTTTAAGAAAGGTTATCATGATTCATGTATTTTAAGATGAAAGTTCCTTTTCTGTTTTTTCACGTGATCGTCGAGATTTTCGAAGGAACAAGTCATATTTACATAACCATGAAGACGCTTACAGCTAACCTCGTTACCGCTAAGTTGTTTAGTTGTTGAAGGTTTGTTTGTTTTTTTTTCCTGAAAGGGTCTATTGTTGATCTTAAGCATCATGTACACTCGTACAGATATGTTAGCATTTGTACACATATAGTTAATATTTGATGTGCATTCAATAAAATGTTCACAGATTATTTTTTGCAAATAAAGTTATTTTCATACTGTTGTGGCCTATTGCTATTTGGAATTTGATGTTAATTGTTGATCCAGGCTTCTTTGGAAATAAAAGTTCAAATTTTGTGATACTTTTCATCCCTGTGTTTGTTTTTTTTTCTTTCGCGGCTTTTCTAAGGACAATATTTAAAAACATTTTTATGATTGTTCTTGATTTTCACATTAGTTTTAGAACCGTCGTTGGCTGATCGACATGCGCTTGCGGGAAGATGGTGTGCACCGTGATACACAGAGACACGACCCCCCCTCCCCCCGTCTGTCTCTGTCTGTCTCTCTGTCTCTCTCTGTCTCTTCTCTCTCTCTCTCTCTCTCTCTCTCTCTTCTTCTCTGTTTATTCGGGTGGTACACTGCTTCAGATGAGCATTGTGTTTCAGATGTGACGGTGAAGATAAAAAGACAGAAAGATCAAGTCAACAACTTTCTTGCTCTTATTTCAACTGAAACGCTGTGTGCGCATCACTGCCTTGAAGCCTTCAAATCGCCCACTGTGTCAAACCCATTACGCTTGAGCGTTATGGGATGGGTTCAGGGATATCCACAAAAAGACTGTTCGCTCTCGATGACTAGCGAAACTTCGGGTGTATCTTACGACAGTTTAAAAAAAAAAAAAAAAAAAAAAACAAAAAAAACTAAAAGTGTTTTCCAGGCTTCCTCGCAATAAACAACTTGAATTCGACTGATAATATGTCACGCTACTTTACAGTCTTGCTGAATAGCAATTTTGGGATCGCTGAAATCCCACCTCCGGTCTGCCCACTCACTGTTCGATACACGACGAGCCAAGTTCACTCAGAACCATATGTGGGGAAGTGTTCCAACTACACCATGAAAATACCACCTCGGAATGAGCATTTATACAGACAGCACATTTTGAGAGAAAAAAACAAAAAAAAAACAATTATACTGTTAACAAAATGAAATTCACCATTTTCAAATTCATCTGCCAGGCGTAAATAATGCCCATCAATACACCGAAAAAGTACTCCCATTCAAGAACACTCTACTCCACCCCATCCCCGCCTCTCTCTCTCTCTCTCTCTCTCTCTCTCTCTCTCTCTCTCCTCTCTCTCTTGTCCCTCTCTCTCTCTCCCTTTCTCTCTGTCTCTCTCTGCTTCCTTTTATTTGTATTCATCTTGCTTATTTCTCTCAGCTGGGAACTATTAATCAAGACAAGACAAGACAAAATTCTTTATTAACGAGGATAATAGATAAGTACTGGCGTGCTTTTTTACATCCAGTCCTCGCCCTGAGTAGGGACTACAACATGCAGTGAAATGAAATAATGTAAGAAAGCAAACAAGCAAACAAAGTGGTCATGCAATCATGATGGAACATCAAATGAAAATAGAAGAGAAATGAAAAAAAAAAATAAAAAAAAAAAAAAAATAAAATAACAATAATGAAGAGGAAGGAGAGAGTGGGGGTGGGGGGTGGGCTGAGCTGGGGGTATACATGGAAATGTACTACAACGTACAGTCCAAAACATTAAGACTGTTAGTGGTGCTTTTACGTCGATTAAAAAAAAAAAAGAGTGATGTATGCCTTAATGATGTGAGTGTGAGAGTGGAAAAGAAAACGTCAGCCTTCTCTCTCTCTCTCTCTTCTCTCTCTCTCTCTCTCTCTCTCTCTCTCTCTCTCTCTTGTATGGTGTAGTAGCTAGTCACGCTCAGTTGCTAGTCACACTTAGTCCCTCATCGGGGCAAGGGCTGGATGTAAAAAGGCATATTTGCTTATTTGTTACTTTTGGAAATAAAGATTATCAATCTCTCTCTCTCTCTCTCTCTTCTCTCTCTCTCTCTCTTCTCTCTCTCTCTCTCCTCTCATACACCACTACCCCCTCCTCCACTTAGCCAGTCAAGAATACAAAAGACAAATGACACTGGACTGGCTTGATGAAAAAACAAACAAACAAAACAAAAAGCAAAAAAAAACCCCAAAAAGCCAAACCCCAAAGACCAAAACAAACAAAAGGAAAAGAAAAACTAACAAACAAACAAACAACCCCCCCAAAAAACAACAAAAAAAAAAACAAAAAAAAAAACTGAGCATACATGGATGGGCACGCGCATCCTCACACACCATCCTATTTGAGAGAAGGGAGAACAACATTCAGAAACGAACACCCAGAGTCCATTTAATGGCAATTGTTTCCCCTGCTTTACAAACGCCCGCACTCTCTCTCTCTCTCTCTCTCTCTCTCTCTTCTGTCGTAAGACAAATGCCGTTAAGTACGCAGAATAACTTTAGCGCACGTGGATAGACGCACGCACTTACGCACACAATGCCCTTTGAGGAGAGAAGGGAGAATAGCAGTTAGAAAAGAACACTAAAGTGAACTGACTTGATCACAGTTGTGTCCCCTGCATTGCTATCGTCTTCAAACTGTCAACTATATGTTCAACAAAATAACCTAGATTTAGCCGATTTACACCTGCCCTTTCTGTGACGTCCCCCCCCCCCCCCCCCCACCCACACACGCACACACACACACACTCCCTTCTACGCTGTACTCTATCCTATTTGAACATACATATACGTTCTAAACAAAATAAGAAATGCAGTCACTGGACGATGTGTTATGAGCTATAAACACATCGTTTGGGGATCCAAAACTTGGGTACAAAAGTAAAGTTTAATACTTAAGAACGTGTGATCAAAACTTTGTGGTCTTTTGTGTGAATCACAATGATGCTATTGTTCAGATACTTTAACAGCAGAAAATACAAACAAAAAAGCAATGGTTTCAGTTATTTACCTAATAAAATACGCGAATTTCTCTGCATCCTATCCGTTACCATTAAAACAACAACAACGACAACACATCTTCAGATTCTCTACAACAGACTAAAAACAGACCTGTTTAAAACAGAAGCCCCGGCAAAAGAATAGCACATTTCTGTTTTTAGAGAGAAAAAAAAGTCAGTCAGTTGTCCAATCGACTGCCTTGCTGTTCGATGATCCTGACAGTCATTTTTTCCCCTCTAATTACAACATATTCTTACCTATTTCCCCAGACTGACTCCTACCCGGCGATGTAAATGCTGAGGGTTTCAAAGAGGAAAACCGGAAGTACACAGATGCGCCTCTAAGAGTCGATCAACTTCCTTTATCACTTCAGACATTTGTAATTTACCAGGCCTGGTTATTAGATGAAGTATACTGTCCCATGTAACCTCGGAAAGATTTGGAACTCCGTAGCATCATCCTCATTCCGCATTTCGCCAACATAATCAAAGATATGTCTGATTCTGTAGCCCTTCTATTGGTGACTTGGGCTTAGTTACGATGTCCTCTCCACCACGGGCCCAGCCAAGTTCATGATTACAGTTGTAAAATAGACGTAGTGGCGCTCTGCGGAGGGAGACATACGGTCACGGTGATCTGCGACTAAGTTATCATTATCGTCAGTGTGAGGTTTAGCAAATTGTTGTCTTGCTTATGTTAGATCAGAACAGACGGCAACAGACGTGATTTAGCAACAGTGAATTGTCTCCCGTGGTAGGTTACCTGTCACGACCTGGTACTGATTCTTGGCTTTGGATTGCCTATACTTGAACAGGGTAGATGAACAGGGTAGATGGGGTGGCTGGGTGTGACGAAGCTGGAAGGAGTGGCGAGGGAGTAATGCCGCGGAACAGACACGGAATACATGACAGAGAGAGAGAGAGAGAGAGAGAGAGAGAGAAGAGAGAGAGAGTTTTGTCTCTCATTTGTGACTCAACTTGAAGTGACGTTTAAGGAAGCAGAAGTTTCGAACAACTAGAAAGACGAATATTTTTTTTCATTAGCCGTGAAAAACCACGGTCTTCCTAAGGCGTAGACCCCAAACACTGAGCGAGTTTTCAGTATTGTTGCATTAGTCCACCAGTGAGAGGAAAACAGCTATCAGTACCGTTGGAGCGAACAAATGGCTTAGGTTATTTTGGGTGAACAGATTAAAATAAAAACCGTGTCGTGCTACTAGCAGACCAAAAGTTCAGAAAGCTTCATCGGGATGAAAGAACAGTTTAAACGAAGTCACACGTCCCAGACTCTGTTGAAATGGTGCAGAAGTGCAGGTCTACATTTTACGATGGACACACGTGAACAAATGTCACTGTTTGGTCTCCCGTCCCCCTCCCCTCCCTCCCCCACTCTTCTATCACCATCCCTCTCACTCTGTGACAGCATTGTCTCTGAGAGCGAGAGAGAG
>CM065738.1:10620087-10627587 GCA_033310375.1 Conus canariensis
TTGGTCTTTCATTCTCAGGCGCTCTGAATCTTTCTCTTCCTTTTAAGTCTCACCTCAGAAAACTTATTATGTTGGAAAGGTAACGTAAGTTAATGTTGCTTATAGCCCGGCCGACCGCAAAGGGCCACATCAGGGCTGTCACCGCGTTGAAGTCAACTCACAAGTCATTCATTCACACAACTCTTTAAAATACATCTTCTAAAAACCCACCCGAAATTTTGTTAAAAATCTTTCCACTATTAAATCTCAGATCCGATGAAAAACGTTGATCTCTTTCAAGAATTCAAAGATCGTATAACCTATTATATTGGAAGAATTTGACTACAAACCTGACAATTGGTCCTCCTCGAATTATGCATATGACTTGTTATGTGTTTGTCCTTGATGGCCTGATGTGTGTGTTGTGTGTGTGTGTGTGTGTGTGTGTGTGTGTGTGTGTGTGTGTGGGTGTGTGTGTGTGTGTGTGTGTGCGCGCGCGCGGGCACTTTGTAAATCACGGGTATTCCCTCCTCCTGAAATCATGGGAGTGCGTGCATGCGTGAGTGCGTGCGTGTGTGTTTGTGTGAAGAGCAGGGATATATGACATTGAAAGTAGTGCTTTGGTTTAGTTATGTTTTCATGTGATTGCATGCGCGCGCGTGTATTTTGCTACTTGCTCCTCCTCCATCTTCTCTCTCTCTCTCTTGATTATTATTATTGTCATAATTATTAATTATCATTAGTGCAATTATTATCACCACGATGAAAATGATGATGATGATGATCCCGTTAATAATAACAATTATTATTCTTATCATCATTATTATTGTTGCTGTTGTTGTTGTTGTTCTTCTTCTTCTTGTTCTTCTTCTACTTGTTATCATCATTATTGTTATCGTTATCATTATTCATATAGCTATTAAAAACCCAGTCAAAGTAAGTGTTTCTTCAATCTGAGGGTACAGGGCACAGACCAGTCTCATGATTTTCGGAGGAAGGAATACCTTTTCCATAATTCACCCCCTCTCCATAATTCACCCCTTCTCCATAATTCACCCCTCTCCATAATTCACCCCCTCTCCATCCCATCAATCCCTTTCTCGTCCCCATCCCTAAACAGAATGACTAGGCCTAAGTCTGCTTCCCACGGCCAAAGTTTGCAGCAGTGTATTAATGATGATGACAGAGAACTAGAGCTTTTCCTAACTTGAATGGTTAACTGTTGGTATATTCACTTGACAGGGGTCTGTTTTTATTGATTGATTGATTTGTTTATCTATTTATTTATTTATTATTTTATTGATTGATTCATTGATTGGTTTATTTTCATTTATTATTTTATTGATTGATTGATTGATTGATTTATCTATGTATTTATTCACTTATCTATTTATTTGAGAATGAGCCTGTTGGTCTGTTACAGAATAATTCTCCCAATGTTCAATGGGCGAATGCGGCAATCCAGAGATAAATTATTCTGAATCCTAATGTAGGGTAAGTCCAGGATGGTGGCATTGGGGAATGACTGGGGATGGGGGGGAGGGGGGAGGGGGGTGGCGCAATAGGGGTTACGGGGAGGGGATTGGAGAAGGGGAGGAGGGTAGGGCTAAAACTGTTTCCAACGTTCCTTCAATATTGCTTGTAACATATGCATGTGTGTGTGTGTGTGTGTGTGCGCGCGCACACACACACACACACACACACACACACACACACACACACACACACACACACACACACACGCACGCACGCACGCACGCACACACACATACGCACGCGCGCGCGCGCGCGTGTGTATTGCCCCCTCCTCCTCCTCCACCTTCTCTCTCTCTCTCTCTCTCTCTCTCTCTCTCTCTCTCTCTCTCTCTCTCTCTGCCATCAGTCTATCCTCTCTCTTCGTCCCTGTCCGATCCACTTGGATGTGATGACATCGTATAGAAATGCACTCATCCGCATATACTTGCAACTAAACTGGCTGAACTGGGGTTATTCCCCTTCATCTGGCCCCACTAGGCTGATGAGGGGATCTGGGTGCTAACACTTAGACGAAATAAACTGAAGTCATAAGTGCAGCGAGTAATTAATCCGCGTAAAAAAAATACATCAACAGGAAGTCGTCTTTAATAGAGTTCCATCATTTCATAAATAACCGTTTAATATGCACAGATATGAATCGGTAAAAGCCTGCACCCGGAGTTTTTTGTTTGTTTGTTTTTCGTTTTTTGTTTTAAACGCGAAATATCACAAAATCAAAATCAGTCTGGAGAGATTGGTGCACACGGCTTCCAATTAGAAACTGTCAGAATCATTCACGGGGGCTGAATGTAGTAGCGATAAACCTTGTCGGCCCTCCGGGAGACAGTCTAGAGGGAGGTAAAAAGAAGACGCCCCGAAGGGTTATGCCACTTCCACACATCAAACGCTGCTCAGGCGTCATGTATTTCCCCCTGCTAAGCAGGCCGCAGCGTCTCTGCGTCGGAAACACGACGTTTAATTTGATTACTTAGCAGGAAAAGGCTACAGGGCAGAAAGCCAGACAGACAGGAGTTGCCGGAGGCGAGTGGTTCGTAAGCGATGGCGCCCCGCTGGTGAAAATACACAGGAGAAATTTCTACTAACCTGATTGGAAAGAAGCCTATTTAGAACCATGGAGATGGTAAAACCCCCTTACACCCCCCCCCCCCACACACACACCTATCCACCCATCCACCCATCCTGCTTAAATTCAGGAACGTAAGGCAACTTGTGCTTTTGGTATTGTTACTGCTAGACAAATGAGTCATAACTGAGGGAAAGAATAGGAGAGGAGGGGGGAGGGGGGGGGTGGAAGTGCCTGTCTGCCAGAGCCCATTTACTCTGATGTTTGAAACTCTACACTTTTCTCCATCTCTGTTATGGGTAGTTAAAGCAAAAATAAAAGTCTTAAAGAGCTCAAAAAGCATGATTTTAGAGGATAATGGGAAAGGAGGAACGGGTAGTGGTGGTGGTGGTGGTGGTGGTGATGATGGTGGAATGATGGGGCAGAGAGAGAGAGAGAGAGAGAGAGAGAGAGAGAGAGAGGAGAGAGAGAGAGAGAGAGAGAGAAGACGTAATTCAGAAGAAAAGACGCCATCACAATATATTTTGTTGACAAAGTTCCCATGAATGCCCCATAATGTAAACGCATTTTGTTGCCAATCTCTCTCTCTCTCTCTCTCTCTCTCTCTCTCTCTCTCTCTCTCTCTCTCTCTCTCTTCCCCCCCCCCGCCCGCCCCCCCGTCTGTTTCTTCATACAGATGTCCCCACCTGCCATCTGAATGATAAATACCACACCCCATCCTCTCTCTTTCACTCCATGTCAATAATGGTGAGTGCTCTTCAGTTGTGGGACCATTTGAAAAACTCATTTGAGAAAGAAATCCATCCGTGCATAGTTTACACATGATCTGTTTAGTTCGTTTATTTAGTGGATATCCACCAACACTTTAGGGACGGAAAGGATAGGGGAAACTCTAAAAAAAAAAATCTACCTTTGTCACAAGACGGCGATATTACAGCACTCTAGCTGAACCCCAACAACAACAACAACAACAAATAAAAACAATAACAACAACAACAACGGCTACAACAACAACAACAACAACAACAACAACAGCAACAACATCAACAATTTGAATAATGTTACTTTTCGTTCACACAGCTATTGGAATGATGTCAGAACAGGTATTAATGGAAATTCAATCCGAAATTCTTACAGGTTGCCACTAACATAGATCCTGTAAACTAAATTTTGTAAAAAGAATTGCTGCGTAGTTTTTGTTGTTGTTGTTGTTACTTATTGACAGAAAGTTAACTTACTTGAGCAAATCATGTATAATCTGACATACATAGATAAATGAACACATGTGAACCAAAGATGGTCGAAAACGTACGTCTGTTTCAACTTCTTTCCATTTAAAATCGACTAAATCTCCTGTAAAAACAAAACGGATGTTGTTTGTAAGCAGTTGAGGTCAGAAAGCAAATCCACTATTTTTTTTCTCTCTATGCCTTCTGCCTGGTGCACTGAAGTCTTCAGAACTCTCACTCCGAAGAAAGGGGGATGGGGAGGGGAATTTTCTGCGGCACTTTTCCTGGCAGGCAGCCAACACGTAGGAACCAACTGCCTCCTACTGTTCCGTCCTTTTCTGCCTGCCTGTTTACTTTTTCTCGCCAAGTTATCAAATTAAGTGCTGAGTGTCGTCTGCCGAGACGTCGCTAGTCTGCTTAGCAGGGAAGATATATTACGTCTGAGCAGTTTTTGATTTGCGGAAGTGGCGTATTCCCTGGAGCATTTTGTTTTGCTTTGCTTTGCTTTGCTTTCGTCTCCTTCATCAGTCTGTGTTGAGGCTTCCACAACACGTACCCCCGAATGATTCCGACAGTTTTGACAGCAACGCCCCCCCCTTCCCCCCTACCTCCCCCCAAAAAACAAAACAAAACAAAAAAACAAACAAACAAACAAACGAAAAAAAAACCCGAAGTCGTCCATCAGCAATGTTGGAAGTTGTTCTTCGTCCTCAAAGTTGTGTAAAATCGAAGAGGAGTTATGTCTAGCCCTTCAAGTCTGCCATGTAAGATAACTCTTGCTCCCACAAGAAAACGTAACTCCAAAGGAAAGGTTTTGCATTCCTTTGGAGTTATATTTTTTGTGGGAGCAAGAGTTACCCTTCTTGTTTATTGTTTATTATTTACTGTTCCCTGCCTCATTTCATATTTAATTTCTGCCATGTAAGGTCTCTTCAGACCCATCTGCGTACCTTGTTGGTAGGTAGTCCTAGTGAGAGTCATGCCTGTATCAGAGACGTTTATGGTATTCTGTTCTGGTCAGGTGCGGTCCTCGTCTTCTGCTTGCGTCTTGTCCTGTACTTTGTCTGTGTCCTCGGTGGTAACTAACTCCCTCTCTTTCTAAATTTGCTTCATTTTCCGCTCTCAGTCAACTCTGTTTTGAGACTTAACAATTCTGCTTTGTTTGTTGTTTGGCAACGGTCGTTCGTTTGATCATTTTTTACTTGACCTCCTTTGTTGAGCCTTTGTTTGTGCTCACAATGGAATGGGTAGTGGTCTGCGCCTTCTTGTACTGCCTGGTCTGTGCGCTGTAGATTGCTGTTTGTCTGGAAGTGTTGACTAAGATACTACTGCTGCTGCTGCTGCTACTACTACTACTGCTGCTGCTGCTGCTGCTACTACTACTACTACTGCTACCACCACCACCACCAATTACTACTACTACTGTTGCTGCTGCTACTACTACTACTACTGCTGCTACTACTACTACTACTACTACTACTACTACAACCGCCACCACCACCAACAACAACTACTACTACTACTACTACTTCTACCACCACCATCACCGCAACCATTACGACTACTACTACTACTACCACAACCATACTACTACTACTACTACTGCTGCTGCTGCTGCTGCTACTACTGCTACCGCCACCATCACCATGCTACTGCTGCTACTACTTCTACTACTACCACCACCAGCACCACCACCACAACAACAACTACTACTACTGCCAACACCACCACCACTACTACTACCATTACTACTACTACTACCACTGCTGCTGCTGCTGCTGCTGCTGCTGTTAACTCTATCGTTCCTCCGACATAGTCGACGATGACCAAGGACACGACGTTGAGAGGGACCGGGTGCAGTGTGCCTCACTGTGGGTCATCAGCCCGATGCCAGCATGGAGGTTTCTGCTGCAAGTTGGTCAGCCACTGAAGACAAGGAGGAAACCGCCACGGATTTGCAGAGCTCACGTTTCCATGGAAACTGCGATCCCTTGCTGGTCTTCATAAAAAGTAGTCGCAAAGTGAGGCGACTGCAGGCAGAAATCTAAACAAATCTCAAAAAAGTGTTTAAAATCACCTCCGCCGAGCAATATCGACAAACGAATCACAAGACAAAACACGACGCGTTTCGACCTCTCCGGTCTTCTTCAGGCAAGATACACAACACCCAGGACAACGAAAATGAAGAAAAAACAATAAAGTATCTTTGTCAAATTGAAATGTGAAATTTGCTCGATCTTCATTTTCGTTGTACTGAGTGTTGTTTAGCTTGCCTGAAGAAGACCTAAGAGGTCGAAACGCGTCGTATTTTGTCTTGTGATTCGTGTGTCCATGGTGCTCGGTGGAGTTGATTTAGAATACTTTTTAAGATTTGCTCATGAAAAGCAGAGCAGTAAATATTAGCATTTCTTTTACTACGAGTACAATTACTTTTAGTAAGTGAGTAATGCAAGTTTCAAGAAAGCATATTTGTCCAGATAAATCTGTGCAGAAGTAAGAGCTGGGCATTTGAAGATCAGTCCGTTTAAATGTAAGTGTTGCTCGTTTGGAGATTAATACATACAGGCTTTGGAACAGTGTGGGGAGAGTGTGGCACCACTCTAAGTACCAAGCTGGTATCTACAGAACAGTCGTTGTCACCTCGCTGCTCTACGGCTGTGAGACCTGGAGACTGTACAGGAGACAACTGAAGAATCTGGATCAGTTCCACCTCCGCTGCCTGCGTAAGATCATGGGCATCTGCTGGGAGGACAGGATTTCCAACACAAAAGTGCTTCGCAGAGCAACGATGCCTGGTATCGAGGCGCTGATCAAGAAAGTGCAGCTGAGGTGGGTTGGGCATTATGGTACGAATGGACGACACGCGACTTCCAAAACTGGTCTTCTTCCCCGAGCTGGCAGCTGGAACAAGGAACACCGGGCGGCCACTCAAACGCTTCAAGGACTGCTTGAAAGTATCACTGGCGGCCTGTGGCATCCCGTTTCAGGGCTGGGAAACACTTGCCACAGACCGCAGTGCCTGGCGACTTGCTGTCCACAAAGGAGTAAACAGCTTCGAAGAGAAGCGTTTGCAGGAATTGGACCAGAAGCGCCAAGCCCGCAAAGAGAGGAGACCTGACCCAATGACAGCTGTCGCATGCCCAGAGCGCGGACGTGTCTGTGTGTCCAGCTTTGGCTTGCGCTCACACATGCGGAGTCACTAACGTCTTCGTCGACCGCGACGGACATCCATGATTGATTGATTGATTGCACAGAGAATCAAGTGTTGCCATTTGGACGCCAGTTAGTGTAAAATTAAGCAGAATTATTTTCAGAACAAATTGTTAAGAGTTGCATTGAGTATCTGGAGATCATACTGTGTATTTTGTTGGCCATGTTAAGATTAAGCAACGTTAAAACTAAATGTTGACTAATTTAATTAAAGATCACTCTGTCTAGAATTTAATATTCAGGATTTGAAGCTCAAACTACGTAGATTTAACTTTAGGCATTTTGGAAATCGAACTGCATAGAATTAATTCTTGATACACTGTCATCGATGATACTGAAATGCAGTTATTTTATTTTTTTTTTACAAGAAAATTATCGAGTTTTACATCTTCAATGAACTATCGAAAAAAAATTTACATGTTGTACTTATCCGGTACCTAACAGTGTCTACAGCATATGATGCCGGACCAGTTTAGCGGACAA
>CM065738.1:10652587-10665087 GCA_033310375.1 Conus canariensis
ACGCACGCACGCACGCACACACACACACACACACACATACACACACACACACACACACGCACACACAGTCCGCGTATAAAGTCAGTCCCCTGACCTGCAGTAAGAATTCCTGTTGCGGTTATTCAGAAATTGAGACAGTTAACACGCGCGAGAGACATATTACCATAACTATGACAAGAGTAATCAATCAATCGAACGACTGAAAGAAAAGATCTGAAAAACACGGTGATTGTTTAACGTAGTGATTACAATCATAAAGAACGCTCTCTTCGGTTGTATATTTCATGTTTTCCTCCATAATTATGTTGGAAGATTTACACAGGTTCGTTTCGTTTAGACATGACATGGATTTTTACAGTTCATCAAACACAAAAGAAACACATCATTTTGTTATCACATATGTTAAAGTATATATCATTATCTGGATCGGTATAACTTATGTTGTTCTGCTATTTTTTTTTAAATACATGAGGCGAGGTAGGGGTGGTGGAACCTGGTGGGTGGGGGTGGAGATTCTTTATTTGTCTTTTTCAGGTTAAGAACTTGCAAGTCTCTTGGTTGTTGTTGCTACAGCCTGCAGAATGTCCTCTTTCTGTGAAAAAAAGAAAAAGAAAAAGCAAAGCAAACAAACACGGAGGAAGACACATAACCGATTTTCTGATGAACCGATCATAACATTTGAGTTACTAAGGGAGGGGGGCGTCAGAAGTCTTTCCTTATACTTTGGCTGTTCTTGCCTTTATTATTATTATTTTTTTTTTTTTCTCGTTGGTGCAATGAGATCTACGGGAGAATAAAGTCTGTCAAAGCTGCTCAACTGATGCAAGGGAAGGAACTCTAGGGAGAGCTGAACATCCTTTATGTTATGGGTCCTAGTAGTCGACTGCACTGTAAATAACAACATGAAGTGAGATTTAGTTGCAAAGTGAGGCCACAGCAGGCGAAACTCTAAACAAATTTGAAAAAAATCATTGCTAAAGCTCCGCCCAAAAAACGTTGACAAACGAATTACAAGACAAAACACTGCGTGTTTCGACCTCTTAGGTCTTCTTCAGGCAAAATACACAATATTCAGGACAACGAAAATGAACGAGCAATCACCTATCTTCATCCAATTCGGCGCAAGATGGGCGTTGATTCAAGAGATCGAAACGCGTCGTGTTTTGTCTTGTGATATCGCTTGTCAACGTTTTTTGGGTGGAGCTTTAGCAATATTTTTCGAACATGATGTGAATTAAAACAGCTGGGCGTGCGATGGTCCTCAGCGACGACCCCCACCCCACCCCCTCCCCTGACTCATGCAAGAGTTTCGGCCCTTAACTCCTTATGATAATGTCGAAATAAACGTGTAGCACGGTGTTTGATGTTTTATCTTATTTTTTTCAAAATAATCATTGCTCTAAACTGTGCGTGCTTTTTTTTGAAATAGGTACATCACTGTTGTTGTCTGCCAATGTACATTAGGGCCTATATAAAATGACAGCTATCGAGAGACCATGTAAACATGCTGCTGTGTCAATAGGTGCGGTTGATTTTGATCCTGTGTTGTTAGTTGTATGGCGTATTCATAGCTTCCAAATGTTAAAGAAAATGTGATAACTGATGTATTAAGGTGAAGTTTTCAGTTATGTGGGTGAAGAAAATGGAGATGATGATATACGTCAAAAAATCAGTTTTGATATATTTTTTTTGGCGCAGCTATAACATTGAACAGTTAGTCAACAGAGAGAAAATGATAATTATCAAGCTCATGACCACAGTGAGCTACGTGCCGTGAAATGTAAGCATGGAACTTATTTCCGGTAACCAGGGCGACAGCTACTATTTTGTTTAATGTTGTGTTTCAGTGCGCATGCACACACGTAGTAGTTGATATTTTCTTGAATCATATCGATTCTCTTCGTAGTAATTAATGTTAGGGTATAACACCAGGCCTCCAAAGCAAGAAAATAATAACAAAATCGCAACAAAATGAATGACTGTACGACGCCAAAGATCTTTATATTTTTACGAAAAAGGGCCTTTTGAATCTAATAATGTTCCATAGTTTTGCTCCATCTCTTGCCTATTATGTCATTTAGCAGGAAACGCTGCCAGCAAAGCCAGGAAGGCACCAGAACGCAGCATGAGCGGTCTGCCATACTAGGGATGAGACCAACTTACATGGCATGCACTGTGGGTGATAATGGTACAGAACTATTGATCAGTCATAGCAACCCAGCTACTGATGGTGTGGATTGATCTAAATGCGATGATTGTCTTTTCCTTTTTTTATGGTCTGATCTCCTGAGCCGCTCTTGTGGCATTACCCACGCGCAACTCATGCCGGCTCCCCGTCCATGTTCACACCCTGGGCTGTCCCGCCGCAGCCACGGCATCAGCAGTCTGCAGGGAGAGTCAGCATCAAGTCAGCTCTGGGCAACCCACCAGAGGAGATACTGCAATGCTACTGAGTCCCTTCGGTGATGTTCAGTGGCGTCTGCTCAGATCCAACATATGCAGAACACCGTCCGCTAAGCTGGCGACGACAGTAACGGCCTAGCTGCGGTGCCAGCGGTAGTCAGTGTCCTCCCCCAGCGGGCGACACCATGCCGGTCCAACGACGGTCCCTGGAGTCAGCCAGTACCGGCGACCTCAACACAAACTCACCACAGGCATCTACTCAAAGAATGTGTCTCAGAGAGTGTTGCTCACCTCGAGTTAGCCGATACCGGCGACCTCAACACAAACTCACCACGGGCATCTACTCAATGAATGTGTCTGAGAAAGTGTTGCTCAAATCTTCATATCAACACGACAGGTGTCTGTATCTCTTAAGACTGGTTGACCCCGGGATACGCAATAAAAGTAAGCATAGAGTACAGCCCTGTCACACTAACTCAGACCAGAACGGATCTCCTTAGCATCAAGATCCTCATCCTCATCTCTGATCGGTCAGCATATAAAAAGATCAAATTCTGCAGCCCTACATGCATTGCTGTCATGGTAACCTTAGTTTCGATTTTCTCTCCGAATCCAGGCTCTTCGTGAAATTCGTGTCGGGATCGTGAGCATTGGAGACTTCATGGAGATTGCCGTTAGGTGGCACCCTCCGGGGAGGGGGGGGGGGGGGGGGGAGGGGACAGCTCGCTCACGCTGGCTCCACGACTAAGCAATTTTTGTCGTCAGTAGGGGGCTTAGTAGGTGATGTCCTGGGTATGCTGGATCAGAACAGGCGCCACTGAACACCACCGAAATGACAAGATGACAGTGCAGTGTCTCCTCTATGGGTTGCCGTATAACGACTTGATTCCAACTGCTCCCTGTGGACTGCCAGTGCCGGGGCGGCGGCGGGACAAGTCAGGCTGTGGTTGTGGATGGGGTACCAGAATGAGGGGCCTCGGGGTAATGCCACTAAGTGGTACGGAACATGAGACAGAACACACACACACACACACACCACACACACACACACACACACACACACACACACACACACACACCGCACACACACACACACACACACAGATAAGATAAAGTCTTTATTTACGAGGATAATAGATAAGCACTGACGCGCTTTTTACATCCAGTCCTCGCCCTGAGTAGGGACTACAACATCCAGTGACAAAAAATAATGTATGAAAGCAAACAAAATAAACAAAGCAGTCATGCAATCATAACGGAACATCAAATGAAAAGAGAATAGAAATGAAGAAAAAATATTGAAGGGGAAGAAGAGGAGTGGGGTGGGGTGCACTGGGCTGGGGGAGCATATGGGAATGTATTATAACGTACAACAATTAGCGTGTATAAAAACAGACAATAAAATGAATATGACAAAGTACGCACAGAATTTGGAACACACACACACACACACACACACACACACACACACACACACACACACACACACACACACACAGAGAGAGAGAGAGAGAGAGAGAGAGAGAGAGAGAGAGAGAGAGAGAGAGAGAGAGAGAACTAGACAAAGATCTTGCAGAAGGAAACAACTTGGCACTACTGAAGCGTAGAATTTATTACACATGATAGAACAGTTTCATTGGTGTCACTTAGCGACGGCTACGACAGAATGCCAAACATAGTTTGTAGCTGTGAATTGAAATGAAAAAAAAAAAGAAAAAAAAGAAAACATGGTCTCTTACGACGCTAGGAGATTAATGCAAGAACAGCTGTACCGTCATATCTGGCAGTACCCTAATCTGACTGGATCGTTTGTTGGGGCCGGAAGCATAATAAAACTGTCGCAAGATTTCATTATTTGAGACATATCCAATGTGTTTAGGTCAATCTAGTTCATACCTTCAGATCATTGTTTAAAGCTTTGTATCCATTGCTACTTCTTCTGATAAAATAGAGACACTGGTCTCTCTCATGCTGGACAATTCTTTTAACAGTGAGAATAAAAAAAAGACGCGTTGTAAAGTTGTGTAATGACTTGAAATCTTTGTTGTTTTTTTCATCAGGTATTTGTCACATGAGGCACAGTTCATTCACTTGTTTCAAATTGTGTGTCTAGCTGTTCCGGGTATTAAGTCCATCTACCTGCATATACTGTCTCATAGATAGCTTGTCAGCCTTGTATACACCTGTAAAACCTAATACACGTTTATAGAATCATCTCTGAGGTCTATCCATGTGAACACAGCTTACAGAAAGTTAATTCTCTTCTTTTGGAATTTATCCTTTTGAAGTCACGCTTGTAGGAGTTACACGTTTGTCTACGTCAGATGTTTACAGAAATTCAGTTCGAAATCAGTTCGGCACAAGTGTGCATGGTAATAACCCAAAGACTATAGCTTTATGTATATGTTTTAGTTGCATAGCTGAATTAATGTAGCAAAGAGAGGGGCGTGGATGCTAGATACTGAACAGTCCTCGCATGTGCGGATGTTAGACAGCATGAAGACAGATTTTGCGTAGTCCGTATGCTTTTATTTCTTCTTGTTGTTTCTTCTCTTTCTTAGTTTACTTTATTGTTTTTTTTTCAGCCTCTTCTCTCTCTCTCTCTCTCTCTCTCTCTGAGTGTGTGTGTGTGTGTGTGTGTGTGTGTGTGTGTGTGTGTGTGTGTGTGTGTGTGTGTGTGTGTGTCTGCGGGTTTGTCTCTCTCTGCATAAACACGGTAGATTTGCGTGTGTGCGAGTAGGCGTGCTAGTTGTGGCTGTGTGTCTGTAGATGCAATGCTTCATCTGACACAACATATCGATTACTTCGCCCTTCACACGAAGCACCTAGCTGAACCTGTTCTCTCTGTGTCTCCTCCCAGCCCGCTTCCCTTCCTTAGCACTCCTCCAGAGGCTGTCAGTGAGAGTCAGACCTCAGTAGAAGGAGGATTCTCTCTTGTTCTGTGCACGCCAGCAGTTTCTGCACAATCTGACCGCATCACCATCCGCTGATGACTATCGGGTTCGCCGGCGGTCAGCATGACACAATCAGAATGTTATATCAGGTATCTGCCTTCAAGCTGTATGGGAGGGGGGGGGGGGGGGGAGGAGGGGAGGTGTGATCCTCCTCTTCTTCCCATCTCCTCTCCCTCACCCCCAGTACTCCCGAGACGAGATTGGTATCCAACGCGTTTGCCTCTAAGAGCAAGTTCCAGATGCATAAACCCCAACTCCCACACAAGGAGAGCCTCTCTGTCTGCCTGTCTATCTGTCTCTCTCTCTCTATGTCTCTGTCTGTCTGTCCCCCAGTGAGTCTGTCTGCCTGTCTGTCTGCCTCTTTCTCTCTCACTTTCTCACGCTGGATCTGCCAGTCTCGTTTTTCCTGCCTTTGTTTTTCTTTGTCTCTGTCTCTCTTTGTCCTTCTGTGTGTGTGTGTGTGTGTGTGTGTGTGTGTGTGTGTGTGTGTGTGGTGTGTGTGTGAGAGTGTGGTGTGTTGGTGTGTGTGTGTGTGTGTGTGTGTGTGTGTGTGTGTGTGTGTGTGTGTGTCAGTACAACCTTGAATTAATCTGACAATAAATTGGTATTAGTCAGTCAGTGTGTGTGTGTGTGTGTGTGTGTGTGTGTGTGTGTGTGTGTGTGTGTGTGTGTGTAAACACGGTAGCGATATGTTAGTACCAGCATTTCTGTACACGTGTTAGTTGTGTCTGTGTGTCTGTATACGCAATGCATCATTTTTACAAAAACACGTCATTTACTTCGTCCTTCGTACGAAGCACCAACTGAACCTGTTCTCTCTGTCCCTCTCTCTCCCCCCCCCCCCCCACCTCATAGCTTCCTTCCACTCCACAAGAGGCTTCCAGTGAGTGTCAGCTCCCAGTAGGAGGAGGATTCTCTCTTGCTCTGTGCACGTCAGCAGTTTCTTCACAATCTCACCAAGTCACTGATGGCTGTCACGTTCACCGACGGTCCAGACGACACGATCAGATTGTTATGTCGGCCGTTTACCTTGAAGCTGTGGGCAGGCTGTGGTCCACCTCCTCTTCCCATCTCCTCCTCTCTCCCTGTAACATGTGGCGACTTGGCAATAATAGCCAGATCTATTTTTTTGGGGAACGCGCTAAGTTCAGGCACAGGTGATGCCGTCAATTGTCGCCTCACGTCATCGAACTGCGTGTAAATACGCAGACGACCTCACCTTCGAAACAGCACAGCATTACAACTTTTTTTTTCAACTGTGATTTTATTATTAGTGCAACGATTTGCTACATACTATCATCAATCACATCGATTATTTTTCTACATCCTGCATTTGCATAAGTCCGTTGAAAGGACAACTTGCCTGGGGTATGGTAGCAGGTCCTTGAGGAAGAGGTGGATGAGGGCGCTTCGGTTTAAAACCTTTGCTCAGAGGGACAAGTGGGAATGGGTGACAGTGGGCAGGGAGAAATGGGGAAGTGAGGAAGTGAGCACTGCCAAAAAGCTGAAAAGTGAATACTGCTTGAAGATGAAAAGTGTTCAGCAAGGATTGAGGGGAAGGAAGGAGAGAGTTGGAAGGGATGAGGGGGGGGGTATAGAAGGAGAGGGCAGGGTGGGGAAGAAGAGAGAAATGGGCCAAGAGCAGAAGGACTGGGGGGGGGGGGGGGGGGGGGATAAAGTAAATAAAAATAATAATAATAATGTTAAGAGACAAAATCAAGATAAGTAAGAACAAAGGGCTGTTATAGAGGAAAGTCAGTGTTTGATATTGATTCCATTTGGGTGGATAGTGCCAAGTTTGTGAATAAGGAGGGAGTCCCTCCTTATTCACAAACTTATTCACAAACTTGGCACTATCCACCCAAATGGAATCAATATCAAACACTGACTTTCCTCTATAACAGCCCTTTGTTCTTACTTATCTTGATTTTGTCTCTTAACATTATTATTATTATTTTTATTTACTTTATCCCCCCCCCCCCAGTCCTTCTGCTCTTGGCCCATTTCTCTCTTCTTCCCCACCCTGCCCTCTCCTTCTATACCCCCCCCCCTCATCCCTTCCAACTCTCTCCTTCCTTCCCCCTCAATCCTTGCTGAACACTTTTCATCTTCAAGCAGTATTCACTTTTCAGCTTTTTGGCAGTGCTCACTTCCTCACTTCCCCATTTCTCCCTGCCCACTGTCACCCATTCCCACTTGTCCCTCTGAGCAAAGAAGGTTTTAAACCGAAGCGCCCTCATCCACCTCTTCCTCAAGGACCTGCTACCATACCCCAGGCAAGTTGTTTTATCGATCCAGGTCCTGCAGTCAACCAACTATTTGTGTTCTCCGTTGAAAGGGCTTCAACGAATCGGATCATTAGGACACCAGTTTTGTAGTGCGGTTGCCTTAGCACCGGAAAGTCTACGGGGAGATCAGAAGAAGCAGCAGTTACGAGCGGTCGACATCGAAAGCCCTGTGCAAGAATTTTGTTGAAGAAGGCGACCTGGAGTCGGATTATTGGATCAGCGAACTCATACAGTTTAGCTGAGGAGATATCGAGTCATAAGAATATTCGTCGTATACCTGTGCATCGTCAGAATATCAAAATTCTGGAATTGTAACTCCAGCGTTCAGCGGACCCTGCACTATAGCAACGCATAGAGGGTCATATTCAGTGCTTCGTCACCGGCGCTTTTACTTACATCCTCGCAATCTACGTCGACCATCAAATCGTACTTCTTCATCAACCGCATCATCTTATTCATCCGAGGCGACCAGCAGTCGGAGATCCAGTGTCAGCACCGTTCTGCACCAGTCGTCTACGACTGAGCCTGTAGTCTACCCTTCGTCATTCCGGATTTGGAAAGATCCTTCTTCGAGCTTCTGACGGACCAACTGGGGGACTGGGGCTCGGCACGACTACGCTGAAGACTGGTGTGGACGTGCTGACAGGGACTCATCTGGTGGGCGACGCGTCTGGTGGCCCCTGGTGACGGCCTGGAGCGGTCGGCGTCCTATCATTAGTAGGAGCCGTATCGATTTATCAGTAAGTGTTGAATTTACCATTTATACTTTAACTCTTTGTCAAATAAATATGGTCGAAGGTAGCCTATGAGTTCGTCACATGTTCGATGGAGGTATGTATGGTTAGTGCGAGATATGTCGCACGATCGCAGTTCGGATCCATATGATTGTTAGTGATTGTATCGATATCACTTCATTAATTTATTATGAGTATTAGGCAGAGCGGTGCCAGACTATAATTATGGTGTTCATTTATTATTGTGGTCCTTTTATTGCAGGACGATCGGGTGCGCCCTGGGGGGCGTGGATGGCATCCTCATTTAGTGTGTCGTCCCATCTTCATACTTTGCATATCATCGTGCCCACAGTAGACAAGCACACACTTACACACACACGAGGGTGTCGTCATCTGTGTTGGTGTCGTATCTCTGTCGTCTCCTACAGATTACACTAATACATTTACTTTGTCTGGGCGTCTGGAACTTTATCGTTGATAGAAGGGCTAGCACAGAGCTCTGTGGTTTCAGGTGTCTTCTCTTCACTTCTTCTCTTCACTACATTTTCTCCATTTCATCTTCTTCACTTCCTATGAAGAATCTTCACTGCAAGTATCTTCGCAGTCGTCTTCTGGGAGCAGCAACTACGTCAACGGGAGGAAACTGACGGCTCATCTTGAGTGCATCAGACTTACTGCATCGTGAGCTGATAACAAAAGACAACAAAGCCAGATAAGTAAAGTTTCGTTTAATATTGCAAGTGAAAGAGTGCAAATCGAAGATTCACAGTTTATCATATCGCACTAAGATAAAAGTGAGAATCAACGTCTTTTTCACGGAGGAGAAAGAAACACAACAAATAGCTGTATATCATTCGTTAATAAATTTCTGTATTGTTTTATCAAACTCCCTTCTTGTGTGGTGCTAGATCGGGTGCACGTGAGGCAGGTGTCCGATAGGGAGCAGACGGAAACCGTCGCAGCCCCACCAGTGTGACACCCCCATTGCCTAGTTCCCCCTGTAAAGAGATTTGTGTCCACTGCATATGCCTCAAAAGGCAAATTAATCTCAACTCTCCCATCCCTTAGTTCCCCCTGTAAAGAGATTTGTGTCCACTGCATATGCCTCAAAAGGCAAATTAATCTCAACTCTCCCATCCCTTAGTTCCCCCTGTAAAGAGATTTGTGTCCAATGCGTGTGCCTCAAAGGGCAAATAAATCTCAACTCTTGGACAAAAGCCTATCTCTCTCTCTCCCTCCCCCATCTCTCTCTCTCTCTCTCTCCCTCCCTCTCTCTCTCTCTCTCTCTCTCTCTCTCTCTCTGTGGATCTGTCAGTTATGATGTCTTTGTGTCTGTTCCTCTTTCTCAGTCTGTGTCTTTGTTTGTCTGTCAGTCTTCTGTCTGTCTGCCTGTCTTTCTTTCTGTCTGTCTGTCTCTTTGGGTCTACAAGTCTCGCTTTCTCTGTCTCTACACCTCTCTGTCTCTGTCTCTGTGTGTGTGTGTGTGTGTCCCTATGTCTCTTTGTGTATCTCTCTATATCTCTTTGCCTCTGTATGTCTGTCTGTCTGTCTGCCTGTCCATCTGTCCGTCTGTCTGTCTCTATCTATCGGTATATGCAGTGCTTCATGTTACACAACACGCCAATACTCCGTTCTCCGTGCAAAGCACCCAGCTGAACCTGTTTTTTTTTTCTGTCCCCGTCTCCCCTCACTTCCCTCTCAGCCCCTTCCCTTCCTTAGCACTCCTCCAGAGGCTGTCAGTGAGAGTCAGACCTCAGTAGAAGGAGGATTCTCTCTTGTTCTGTGCACGCCAGCAGTTTCTGCATAATCTGACCGCATCACCAACCGCTGATGACTATCGGGTTCGCCGGCGGTCCGCAAGATACAATAAGAATTAGGTGTCTGCCTTGAAGCCGGGGGGGGGGGGGGGGGGTGTTTGGGGGGGAGGGGAGGGGGCGGAGGGGGGTACACCTCTTCTTCCCATCTCCTCTCCCTCACCCCCAGTACTCCCCGAGACGAGATTGGTATCCAAAGCGTGGGCCTCTAACAGCAAGTTCTAGATGCGTGAACCCCAACTCCCACACAAGAAGAACCTCTCTCTGTGTCTCTGTCCTATCTGTCTGTGTGTGTGTGTTTCTCTCTGTCTCTCTGTCTTTCTCTGCGTCGCTGTCTGTGTGTCTGTGTGTCTGTCTGTCTGTCTCTCACTCACTCTGGTCCTGACAGTCACTTTCTCCTCTCTCTCTCTCTCTCTCTCTCTCTCTCTCTCTCTCTCTCTCTCTCTCTTACAAAACATGTCGATTACTTCGTCCTTCATACGAAGCACCTAGCTGAACCTGTTCTCTCTGTCTCTGTCTACCCCTCCTCCCAGCCCCCTTTCCTTCCTTTGCACTCCTCCAGAGGCTGTCAGTGAGAGTCAGACCTCAGTAGAAGGAGGATTCTCTTTGACTCTGTGCACGCCAGCAGTTTCTGCACAATCAGACCGCACCACCATCCGCTGATGACTATCGGGTTCGCCGGCGGTCCTCATGACACAATCAGAAGTTATATCAGGCGTCTGCCTTGAAGCTGCAGGGAGGGGGTGATCCTCCTCCTCCTCTTCCCATCTCCTGCCCATCACTCCCCCAGTTCCCCCCATAACGAGATCTGCATCCAACGCGTGTGCCTCTGAGAGCAAGTGTTAGACACGTGAACCCCAACTCCCTTACACGAGGAACATCATTCTGTCTGCCTGTCTGTCAGTCTGTCTGTCTGTCTCTCTCTCTCTCTCTCTCTCTCTCTCTCTCTCTCTCTCTCTCTCTCTCTCTCTTCATGGTTTTCGGAGGGTGTCTAAGACTCATGTGCATAGCTGTGTAAATGACTAAAGCAGACGTGACAGATCTCAACGGAATGTGAGCCATAAACCCACCGTCTGTCTGTGAAGAAATAGACTAATCTTGTTGCAAAATGTACGAGGTTTCTTTATGTTCTTTTATCTCTTCTTCAGTTTCTGTTGTACTCATAGTTTCCTCTTCTAAAGATAGCACCCCGCGTCCTAAACAAAGCGGCCTATGACGCAAAAGCGGAACACATTTAGAAACAGGCATGTTAATCAGTTGAAGTCACAACAGGATGCCAAGGAAATATTGACAAAAGCCTTAGACAGAATGTAAGAAGCAAAAAGCAAGAGGAGCAGTGACAACAACAACAACAACAACAGCAACGAGACGGGGGTTGGAGAGAGAGAGAGAGAGAGAGAGAGAGAGAGAGAGAGAGAGAGAGAGAGAGAGAGAGAGAGAGAGAGTACATAGTTTAGATTGATTCCATACAGTGCCATTTTTTTCTAGGGAAAGACCTCATCAGTTTGGATACATGCCAGACTTGCATATAGCCTTTCCTACCCACCAAAGAACATAAAGACGCCATATTTAGCCTTCAAACGTTGTGATGGATCACTATGAAAACAGCTGCAGCAGATTCTGGAAATTATCAAGATGACAGCAAATGTTCGTAAAAAGCATTAACATAGCAGCAAGAATTCTTGGAAACTATCGACATAGCTGCAAATATTCACGGAAAGTATCAACATGACTGTAAGCGCTTTGAAAAGAATCAAAATGACCTCATGGATTCTTGAAAAGGATCAAGGTAGCTGCGCACGTTTCTGGAAAGTAGGCCTATGTAAATGGATGCAAGCGTTCTAGTCTGTGAAAGTGCTACTAACTACAAGCGCTTTTTTTCCCTTTTCTTTATATTAATTTTTTTAAGCATCAAAGTGGCCACAAGCTTTCCTGGAAAGTATTAACTTGACTGCAGAGGTTCCTGATAAGTATCACACTGGCTGGAGGTTCTTGAAAAATGAAAGCTCTGATGTATGCATGTATGTAACTTATCGAAATTACCATAAACATCCTTGGAAAGCGTTAAAAATGGTTGCAAGTGTACCTGGAACATCAGATAGCTGAAAGCATCATTGGAAAGTTTCAAAATCGTCACAAGATACTTAGTAAGCAAATTTTTTTTCAAGAAGGGGGTTTGCTAGAAAGTATCAAGATGGCTGCAAGCATATTTGAACCGCATAAAATGGCTTTGAGTGTTCCTGGACTGGATCAAATCGCTACAATGGCTACGAGCATTTCTCGACATTGTCAATATGGATGCAATCA
>CM065738.1:10670087-10672587 GCA_033310375.1 Conus canariensis
CATCTTCAACCAAGGCATTTTTCCTGCAGCTATTTTCAGACGTCCCTGATTGAAGATGGGGACAGTGATGGGAGGGGTTAGTTGCTCCACCCGCCATCTGCACTAAGACACACAAAAAAATCAGTTCTATTGTTCGCTGCGTACCCCATCTGAGATTGCACAGACAATGAGAAGACGGAGATGGGTTGGGGATTGGGGTTGGTTGGAGGTGAACACGACAAAACTCCTGTCAGACTGAATCAAATGCCGCCTGAGAGAGAGAGAGAGAGAGAGAGAGGAGAGAGAGAGAGAGAGAGAGAGAGAGAGAGAGAGAGAGGAGAGAGGAGAGAGAGAGAGAGAGAGAGAGAGAGAGAGATGCAGATGCAGATGTTTATTCGTAAAGGCCATAGCCCCTTAGAAGGGGGATACATATAAAAGAAAGAACTTTGCATAATCCATTTCTAATCAGGGGTACAAACAAACTAAGGTATTACCGTGGCCATGAAGGACGAGCTGAGAGCGCTGAGGGAGGAGGTCGGCACGCTCCGTGAAGAGAACGTGGACCTGCAGAGGAGGAACGACGATCTCAATCGGAGGATTGCTGACCTGGAGACGAAGACGGACGACCTCGAGGGACGGTCCAGACGGAATAACCTTATTTTCTACGGCTTACCGAGAAGTGAGAACGAGACACCGGCCGAGTGTGAAGGTATGGTAAACGATCTTCTCACTGACAAACTTGGACTGTCACATGATGTGGAATTTGACAGGGTTCACCGGATAAGCTCTAAGTCTGACTCCCCTGTGATTGCCAGATGTGTTTTCTATAAACAGAAGGTAGAAGTGCTAAAGGCAAAGGGCAAGCTCAGGGGAAGTCAGGTTTTCATTGGTGAAGACTTTTCTACCCGTGTAAGAGAAGTCAGGACAAGGTTGATGCCACACTTAAAGAAAGCTCGTAATGATGGAAAAAGAGCTACAATGACATTCAACCACCTCCTGATAGACGGCAAGAAATATTCTGTCGATTCTAGTGACATGCTAGTGGAAATAAAATAGGACAGTGGCCGGCCCATAGACATTGTGTGTGGTGTTTCAACAGAGGGAACAGACCTTCATGGTGGACCGGTTTTGCTGTCACCCGGTGATGGGTATGACACAGAGCTGGCACGTGCTGATCGTGGAACGGTTGACCTGGTTTGTTGTGCTGGCGATTCAACCACCAAACCTGAATATGTGTGTGTTAACAGTGAGCGTGTGTTGGTTGAATCCGTATCTGTGTATGACGCGCGTCATACCGGCACGTGCAATGCT
The DNA here is from genome assembly GCA_033310375.1 of Conus canariensis. NCBI lineage: Eukaryota > Metazoa > Mollusca > Gastropoda > Neogastropoda > Conidae > Conus > Conus canariensis. The sequence goes on from CM065738.1 coordinate 10,671,378, forward strand.
TCTCCCGGGTTTGCTGACAGTGACAATTCAGATTGTTTCTTTGTAAAAAAAAATTCTAAATCTTTCTCTTTTCTCCATTGGAATGTGAATGGTTTACTGTCTAAATTGCATGATAAAGAATTTGTCTCTTTTGTTTGTTCTTTTGACTTCATATGTTTTGATGAAACATTCCTGGAGAGAGAGAGAGAGAGAGAGAGAGAGAGAGAGAGATGGGAAGGTAGGCTTAGTATGAGTAGACGACCTTCACCCACCCGTCCCAACCCCACCTTCCCCTTACCACCACCACCCTTTTCCCCCTTCCCTACTCTCTCAAAGTAGAAACTCAAGCGATTGTCAAAAGTAGAGATGGTGTGGAGTAGCGCCAAGTCCATTTTCTGTGTCAGTGCCGGCGTACTGTCTTCCCTTTCCCCATCGCTCTCCCTCCCCCTTCCCTGTCTACTCAACCGATGTCATGCTCCCATTTACTTCTCTCCCCTTCCCCTGTCTTTCCCGTCTGTTTTGCCGCTTGCGTTGGAAGCTCAGTGCTGTTTACCGCCGTGTTGCCTCTCACCTCTAGACGTCAATTGATTACAAGTGCAAGGGCTTTGACAGAGGCGGTCTATACTGTGAGCCATAACTAGAGCATCATTAGGAAGGGCTGGCAGATGTGATACTATAACTGTTAACACCTCCCTCTCCCCTCTCCAAAGGAGATATATTTTTGTAATTAAACTACAAGATTACAAAAGTGCTGTGTGTAAAGCATCTGTCCAAACACTAGATGCCATGTGGATGTCACTTTTGAAACTGCACTTCGCTTTCCTGCTTGTTGTCTCTCTCTTCATCACTTTCCACACCACAAAGGGATATCATCGCGCCAGTGAGCACTGTCAGGAGACCCAGGAGCAGGACGACGTGCTGGGTTGTCCATGATGAGCTGATACTAATTTCCCTTGCTGGACTGTCATTTCTGGAGCCACAACATGAAGATTTTAGAGTGGCTGAAATGTTTGGACGTTGGACTAACAGAAGACATTGGAATGTGAGACAGAACCAAGGAAAAGGTCTTGCTTTGTTGCCAGTAAATACAGGTAACTTTCAAACTGAAGCTATAAACGGTCAGCTATGTTTGCCAGCTATGTAGACTGATGGGGTCCACACAGCCGACAAACTGAAACGCTGTCAGACAAAATACCAAAGTACTAACTGACCTACCGTAAGCTCATCCAAC
>CM065738.1:10680087-10682587 GCA_033310375.1 Conus canariensis
TCTACCCCAAACCATCAAGAGGCAAACAAGGCAAAAAATAAATCAAACAGAGTTAACGCCCAGGCCAAGAGACAATACTGGTCTTCTTTTTGTAGTAATGAAATCTACAGTCATAAAGATATGCAAAAAGTCTGGGAAAAAATGAAAACCATGAAGAACGGAATTAATTTACCACAATGTCCCATAAGATTAGAGAACTCAGATCTACCCACTAATAATGAAAAAGCAGAAGCATTTGCAGAGATGTTTGTCAGTTATAGTAGAAATGCAGGTCTATCAACTGAAAGTAAAGAGTACAGAGAAAGTGAAGAGCAAAGTAAAACAAAATCAGTTCATGATGATAATGAGTTCACAAGGAAAAGCTATGTAAATTCTGAAATAACACTTGAGGAAGTAAAAGAAAGTATTTTACATTTGAGTAAAGCAAAAACATCTGTTGGATTAGATGGAATACCTTATGAAATGTTAAAACACTTACCTTACAATGTTATCCGATTTTTACATATATTCATGCAAAGATGTTGGAGTAAAGGGGAAATGCCTTCAGTTTGGAAGCGATCAATTGTTATTCCTATACATAAGAAGGGAAAGCCTAAAGCAGATAGAAACAGCTATCGACCCATCTCGTTAACGTCACACGTTTGCAAACTTATGGAGAAAATAATATTAAACAGATTAGTCCATTTCTGCGAAAAACAGTGCATTATACCCCCAAATCAAGCAAGCTTTCGGAAAGGCCGATCAACTACAGAACATCTGGTGAAACTAACAACACAAATCAAACAGCAGTTCGCGAGGCGGAAGAATATCCTTGCAACTTTTTTTGACGTTAAGAAAGCTTATGATCAAGTATGGCACTACAAATTATTGCAAAAGCTTAAGGAAAACAATATTAATGGTAATATGTATAACTACATTAAAAACTTCCTTTCACATCGTTTCATACAAGTAAGAGTAGGAAACACGTACTCGAACCCCAGAGAACTTCAGATGGGATTACCTCAAGGTTCAGTTATTTCTCCTGTTTTATTTAACATGCTCATAGCCGATCTTCCAAAGAGATTGTCAAACGATTCAGTTTTAGTCCAGTATGCTGACGGTATATGCATGTGGATGAAGGTAACAATGAAACGCAATACACCCACTAGAGCATTAAACTATACAAAAAAAGTTTACCAAAAGGAATTAGATAAGATCACTAATTTTATGAAAGAAAATGGTTTATCATTATCTTTAGAAAAAACAAACATGGTCCTTTTTAACTCAGGTTATAACCCAGAAAAAATGCCAATATTCAGCATTAATGGAATTGCCCTTAAGTTTGTGCAAAGAGTTAAGTTTTTAGGTGTTTATCTGTCATCAAAACTTACCTGGAATCAACATATAAATCATATACTTGATAAAGCACGAAAAGCATTAAATTTTCTCAAAATTATAAGTAAACAACGTTGGGGTCAGGATACTAAAGCACTTTTATGTCTTGCAAACTCACTTGTTCGATCTCGTTTAATGTATGCCCAAGAAGTTTTCTTTAATGCCCCCAAGCACCTATTATCCAAACTTCAAAGCATAGACTGCAAAGCTGTTAAACTGGCATTTGGGGTACCAATACATGCTTCCAATCTAGGATCCTATAACGAAGCGGGTGTTCTTCCTCTAGATGACAACAGGAAAAATTCTTGCGCTAAATTTATAGTAAAGTCTTTTGCTTTTGATACATTTTGTAAGGAAGAAATTAGATTAGACTCCGCGAAAGATTTTGCTAAAAGAGCTAAAACAATACACTCTTTACAATCAATCAATACTTATGCCACCGATATAATCAATTCTGAAGAATTAAAACACAAAGAAATAGCCACTAAGCCATCTGTTTCACCAGTAGCACCCTGGGAGCATATAAAACCTGCTTTTGATATTGATTATACAAATTTAAACAAAAATCAATCTCCAAATATCTTAAAAAATTAGTAAACATAAGCATTGAAAACAAGTATACTGATTATATCAAGATTTACACAGACGGCTCTGTAATAGAAAATAACAGTGCAGGATCAGCATTTTTTATTCCTTCCTTGAAAACATTAAAACGTTATAATATTGGCAGACATTATTCCATTTTCACTGCTGAATTAATAGCCATTTTAAGGGCGTTACATCACATTAAAGAGTTACCTTTAAATGCATGCAAATATTATTTTGTGTGGATTCAAAATCAGTATTATATGCCATCAAAGGTCAAAATACCAAGGCACGGGTTGAAATGACACAGGAAATCAAGCACTTAATACATCACTTAGCAAGCAAAGATATCAGTGTTACTTTTTATTGGATTCCATCTCACTGTGGAATTGTCTTTAATGAACAGGTAGATCAAGCAGCCAAGAGTGCAGCACGCAATGCTGCAGGGACAATTAAACTTAATGTTAAGCTAGATCTACATGAATATTATAAATACTTTGACAAGTTAGCAAAGGATAATTTTGTTGACAAGTTGAAGACC
>CM065738.1:10690087-10692587 GCA_033310375.1 Conus canariensis
CATTCTCTGTTCATTCTGCTGATCGATTAGAAATACAGGTCTTCCCCCTGGCACACGATTTTTTAAAGAGTGAAAATTAAATGCACATGTTCTCAGGCTGCTTAATGAATGAATTGACACATTTAGATTAACTTCACCTTTTTTCTTCTCTCACCAAACACACATTTTTTCATGCTTACTCAAAACCAGTGTCTTCCGACCTAGTTGTTTCGGTTCTTAAACTCTCAATCCACCTGCGAACAATGTCTTATGAATCACGATATATTGCCACACATAGCCACTAAGCCTTGCATTTTAAAATAATCATTTCTGTACTATGTTAATGTGAGCAGAGCTTTCAGAAAGAAAATTATCATACTTTGTAATTATGTTTAAACTGCAGTGGTTGACACCACATGTTTTTTTCGCGCCACATATTTACACACTTATTGTTTAAATCCCTTTAGGCATCTCTCTCTCTCTCTCTCTCTCTCTCTCTCTCTCTCTCTCTGAGTGTGTGTGTGTGTGTGTGTGTGTGTGTGTGTGTGTGTGTGTGTGTGTGTGTGTGTGTGTGTGTGTGTGTGTGTGTGTGTGTCTGTTTTCTGTGTTCTTTACTTCCATCTGTCTGTCTCTCAGTCTGTCTCTGTTTCACTCTCTCTGTTCCCTTTCCTCTCCCCCTCTCTTTCTCGGAATAAACACTGTGTGAGTGTGTGTGTGTGTGTGTGTGTGTGTGTGTGTGTGTGTGTGTGTGTGTGTGTGTGTGTGTGTGTGTGTGTGTGTGTGTGTGTGTGTGTGTGTGTGTGTGTGTGTGTGTGTGTGTGGTGTGTGTGTGTGTGTGTGTGTGTGTGTGTGTGTGTGTGGTGTGTGTGTGTGTGTGTGTGGTTGTGTGTGTGTGTGGTGTGTGTGTGTGTGTGTGTGTGTGAGTGTGTGTGTGTGTGTAGTGTGTGTGTGTGTGTAGTGTGTGTGTGTGGTGTGTGTGTGTGTGTGTGTGTGTGTGTGTGTGTGTGTGTGTGTGTGTGTGTGTGTGTGTGTGTGTGTGTGTGGTGTGTGTGTGTGTGTGTGTGTGTGTGTGTGTGTGTGAGTGTGGTGTGTGTGTGTGTGTGTGTGTGTGTGTGGTGTTGAGTGTGTGTGTGTGTGTGTGTGTGTGTGTGGGGTGTGTGTGTGTGTGTGCGCGCGCGCGCGCGTGTGTATGCGTGCGTGTGTGTGTGTGTGTGTGTGTGTGTGTGTGTGTGTGTGTGCGTGTGTGTGTGTGTGTGTGTGTGTGCACGCGCGCGCGCGTGTGTGTGTGTGTGCGTGTGTGCGCGCGCGCGTGTGTGCATGTGACTGCTAGCGTCTCTCTATGCGTGCTGGTTGTGTCTGAATATCTGTGCACGCAATGCTTCGTGCTACATAGCATGACATTCACCTCACCTCTCCTACAGAGCATCCAGCTCATCCTGTTCCTTCGTACTCTGCCCCCCCCTCACCCTCCAAATCCTCCCATCTCCTCTCCTCCTTCCCCCACCTAGTCACCACACCTCCCCCTCCCCCCCAAACACCATCAGCAAACTTTGCTTCACTCTGCAAGGGGCTGTCAGTCAGTCAGTGTCAGATCTCTGCAGAAGGCGGATGCGGCCATCTTACCTGCAGGCTTCCAAGCAGTGTCTGCACCATCTGACCCAACTCAACTTCCGCTGAGGACTCTCTGCTTCACCAGCGGTCCACATGACGCGATCAGAATATCAACACAGAGGTCTGTGACGGGGCTTCAGGGTGTGATCCCTCCATCCCCCTCTCTCTCCCTCCCCCCTCTCTCTCCCTCCCCCCTCCACCCCCCCCCCTCTCTCTCCCTCTCCCCTAAGCTGTAACAGAACGTCGCTGAACCACGTGCCTAGCTGCAGAAAGGACTAAACCAGAGCAAACGGGAGATCTCTCGGTGAATGCAACGTAATTTGAGTCAAGAAGCCCACAATCTTCTTGCAAACATAGAAAGGATGATGCTATGCCTTCCTCCTCCTCCTCCTCGTCCTCCGCCTCCTCGTCCTCTTCTTCTTCTTCTTTCATTTATACTATTTTGTTTCTCTCCTAAAGATAGAGTGCTACGTCCAAAATAAAAGCGGCCTATGACGCAAGAGCGCAGCATATTAGGAAACAGGAATCCTAAAAGCTGAATTCCAAACAGGGGACGCAGAAAATTTCAACAGAAGCTTCTGAAAGAAAGTGAAGAAGGCAGAAAAGCTCAATAACAGCAACAAATGAAAGAGAGAGAGAGAGAGAGAGAGAGAGAGAGAGAGAGAGAGAGAGAGAGAGAGAGAGAGAGAACAATGAACAATGAACAATATTTTTATATTTTAAGACACTGTCCCTTAGAGAGAGAGAGAGAGAGAGAGAGAGAGAGAGAGAGAGAGAGAGAGAGACGGACAGACAGACACACAGACACACAGACACACAGACACACGGACACACAGACAGACAGACAGAGACACAGAAAGACAGAGATAGAGAGAGAAAGAGACACAGACAGTGAGGATGTAGATTCACT
>CM065738.1:10697587-10710087 GCA_033310375.1 Conus canariensis
TTTCTGCTCTGTCAACCTCTTTCCACTGCAGACCACACACACACACACACACACACACACACACACACACACACACACACACACACACACACACACACACACACACACACACACACACACACACGCGCGGGCGGGCGCACGCGCGCGCACACACAAAGACATGGACCAGAAAATATTTGTATATTATACAGTTTCATTTTGCTACAGACGTTAACCCATGAATCCATGTAAATGCTAAGATGTTCTGACAATATTTTGCAGTCTAACCTTATGTGAATGAAAGTGATGTCAAGTGTGCGAATATTTTGGAAACGACATACGTGTGAATCCAACAGTTATGACGATTGGTCTGCCAGTTTAAAACATTGAAAGTCCTTAAATTCCTTTTTGTATTTGAATTCCATCAGCCTCATCTGAATGTGGTCTATCCACACCACTTGACTTGCGTCTTCAATGTGCACAATCCGAGTTCACTGAGTGATATTGTTGTATTTCTGCGGTATGCAGTCCGACCAGCCTCCTCTACTGGCATTTTGGTCTGTCTGTCGGACTAATATGGATGACAATGACGTCATAGACCTACATGATGCTCAGCTCACGACATCTCTGGCTCATAATTTATATTAGTTTTCAGTGACAAGAGGGCTGTCTTTTGTTGTGTTCTCTCTCTCTCTCTCTCTCTCTCTCTCTCTCTCTCTCTCTCTCTCTCTCTCTCTCTCTCTCTCTCATAGGAATATGGAAAAAGAGAGAGAATAGAAAAACATAAGCAAACTGGTGACTGAAAGAAAATGATAGAGTGGCAAAAGGCGGGACGTGAGAGAGAGAGAGAGAGAGAGAGAGAGAGAGAGAGAGAGAGAGAGAGAGAGAGAGAGAGAGAGAGAGAGAGAGAGAGAGAGAGAGCTTGCTCCGACACACATCAAATCCAATTTGCCCTGTGCTTGTTGCCCAAGAATCGTGATTCATTTGATTGCACACTGCCCTGAGAAACTAATGGAAGCAGTGAACTAGGGCAGGGGAGGTGTGAAGGAGGAGATGGGGCAGGGTATGAAAGATGGAGCCAGGCTTTTTAGGAAGGGGACAGCACCAGAAGAGAGGGTAGATGGGAGATGGGAGGGGATGGCTGTCCTTTGAAATGACAATGCCAATTCTGAATCTCCAATCTTTTGACTGTCTCACACAAGGTTTGTTTTTGTTTCTGAGGCCGCAACGGGGAAATGAGAAGGGAAGAGGGGGGAGGGGGGGAGGAGGAGGGGGGAGGGGGGAAGAGGATGGCACGTGAGGATGAGTGACATGCATAGAATGGAGGTTAGGCATTCCGCCCTCACTGTCTATCCCTTTATCCCTTCATTCCAGTCCCCCCCCCACCCCCTTTCCTTTCCCCCCTCCTTTTACGCCCACTATCATAATGCAGAATGAGATGGTCACACCACACTAACGATATCTTTTAGTAATGGACAAAATGTTTCAATGCAGATTCAGTTATGTGACACTGTCGTGTTCATGCAGATATGAAACAAAGGCGCAAGCGCGTGCACGCGCGGGCGCTTACGCGCGTGCGCGCACAACATACATACATACACACACACACACACACACACACACACACACACACACACACATACACGCATGCCTATGCACATACACAAACATAATACAGAGAGAGAGAGAGAGACAGAGACAGAGACAGAGACAGAGACAGAGACAGAGAGACAGAGATACAGATAAAGAGACAGAGAGAGAGACAGGGAGACAGAGAGAGGCAGAGAGAGAGAAACTTGCTGTTGCCCAAGAACCGTGATTTATTTGATCGCACACTGCCCAGAGAAAATAATGGAAGGCGTGAAACATGTCAAGGGGCCGTGAAGGAGGAGGAGGGTGAGAAGGAAGGAGGGAGCTGACCTTTTTTTTCAGGGAGGGGAGGACACGAGAACAGAGGGGCAGATAAGAGATGGCAGGGGGTGGAGATTCTTTGAAATGACAATGCCAATTCTGAATCTCCTATCTTTTGACTGTCTCACACAAGTTTTTTTTTCTTCTTCTGAGGCTGCAATGGGAGAAAGGAGGAGGGGGGAGGGAGGGGGGGGGAAGGATGGTGCATGGGGGTGAGCGAGGTGCATAGAATGGAGGTCAGGCATTCTGCCCTCACTGTCCATCCCATTGACCCTTCAGTCCCCCCCCTCCTCCCCCCTTCCCTTTCACCCCTCTTTTTACGCCCACTATCGTGTGCACAATAGGATGGTCACACCACACTAACGATCTCTTTTTGGAATGGACAAATGTTTCGATGTAGATTGAGTTATATGACACTGTTGTGTTCACGCAGATTTTGAAACAAAGACGAGTACATGCGCGAGCGCGCGCGCGCGCACACACGCACACACATGTACATGCACATGCACACTGCACACACACACACACCACACACACACAAACTGTACACACACACACACACACACAACATGTACACACACACACACACACACACACACACACACACACACACACACACAACACACACACATACACATGCACACACACATACAGACACAGACACGGACACACCCACAGACACAGACACAGACACACACACATACACGCACGCACACGCTCACAAACACACATACATATGCGAGTACACGTGCATGTGCACACACACACACACACACACACACACACACACACACACACACACACACACACACTCAGAGAGAGAGAGAGAGAGAGAGACAGAGACAGAGACAGAGACAGAGAACTCATGAACATACACTTTCGCAAGACCCTGCGTCCTCCAACCAAAGGCAGCATTCGCTGTGCATACCTTTTAAAATTCCCTTGCATCCGAGTTTCGTGTAATCACGCGCCATTACTATCATCCCCCTATTTAATTCGCTCGTTCTGTAGAGATGCAAAGCAAAACACCCCAGGGTGTGAATCTGCATGCTATGAATATGCATGGTCCCTGACACAAATACAGACATTCCAATACAACAGCCATCACAAAGCGGAAGAGGAAACTCGGGGATTCGGTCAACATTTCAAAATCGCTAAATCGTGTTGAACTTTTTTTTTTTTTCAGGATCCAAGATACCCATGACGACCAGCTGCGTTCACCGCATACTTACATAGTCTGAAAAAGCAGGAGTACAAACATGGAAAGTGTTTACTGTTTGCGTATTACAAGAGGTTTCCTTTTAAAGTGGGCTGGGAATAAAATTAATAGTAAAGCAGGCACGCAGACATACTCTCGCTTACGCATGCAGGCATGTTCGCGCACACACACACACACACATGCACGCACGCACGCATGCATTCACGCACGCACGCATGCATGCACACGCACACACACACACACACACACACACACACACACACACACACACACATACACGCGCGTGCGCCCGCGCACAATGCACACATACACATACAGAGAGAGAGAGAGAGAGAGAGAGAGAGAGAGAGAGAGAGAGAGAGAGAGAGAGAGAGAGAGATTAAAATAAACACCGAAGAACTTAATAGTTCAGGAAAACAAGTGTAGTCAACATGGAAATATGTTTCGCGTGTGTGTGTGTGTGTGTGTGTGTGTGTGTGTGTGTGTGCGTGGTGCGTGCGTGCGTGCGTGCGTGCGTGCGTGTGTGCGTGTGTGTGTGTGTGTGTGTGTGTGTGTGTGTGTGTGTGTGTGGGGTGTGTTGTGTGCGTGTGTGTGTGTGTGTGTGTGTGTGTGTGTGTGTGTGTGTGGTGTGTGCGTGTGCGTGCGTGCATGCGTGAGTGCTTGAGCGCGCGCGCGCGTGTATGTATGTATGTATGTGTGCATGTGTGTGTATGTTTGTGTGTCTGTCCGTGTGTCTGTGTCTGTCTGTGTTGTGTGAGACAGACTTGCTTCCTTTCGGAACTTTTGTCTCTGAAGCAGCAGCAGTTGTAACGAAGTTCCCCCCAGCTGTCAGCTCTCATGTAGTTACTTTGTGCCTTCATCAGCGATCACCGCCTGATCGTGGAAGACCAGTTAGAAAAATCACCAGCCATTTCCTTCCCGTTTCCTCATAGAATCCAGACTATAGAATCAACCAGTCTTAAAGGAGAAAAATGGTCAATTAGACCGTGAAGCTAAAGAAAAAGAGTTCAATTTGATGTCTTACAAATCGTGGCTGATGTCTGCAGAAAACCGATGTGCTAGGAGGGATGGTGAATTCATTGGATGTCGGAATTTTCAAAGAAGACTTCTTTCCATTATTGATGTGAAGAAACATGACACACACACACACACACACACACACACACACACACACACAACACACACACACACACACACACACACACACACACACACACTAATGCTTATGCACGTTCATGTACACTGTACTGTTTGAAGTGGTCGCTCTTTCACTGCCGGTCTTGTTTACATTTTCAATGCGTGCATGTATAAGTGCCGAGGAAAGAAGCAAAAACTCAGATACTTATCAAAGATGAACGATGCAGATGAAGAAAACAAATACGGGCATAAATGGAGCAAAAGGAAATTTGGCTATGTAAGATGAGAAGGTTAGGTGACATGTGAGAGAGAGAGAGAGAGAGAGAGAGAGAGAGAGAGAGAGAGAGAGAGAGAGAGAGAGAGAGAGAGAGAGAGAGAGAGAGGGTTCTTTCACAAACACCTTTTCTTTGAAACACTGGCCATGTTGATAAAGTTTCCCTCATACATCAACCTTCACATCGTCATTTTTACCTTCATCTGTGAAAACTCTGTGATGTCACAAGACTAGACCAAAACACGACAGGCAGCCATTTTTCACTTCTGTCTATGACAGTCCACAAGAAGAAAAAAGGGTGAAATCCAGTCATGAAGGAAAAAAAATTACATTTCATTAGATGACACACAATACTTTGCAAGTCTTCAGAAAAATTGATATTGTTAGTCTTAAAAGAGTTGATTATCCCCCCCCCTTCCCGATCCTTTTTTCCCCCTCACATTCTCTCATCTTTCTTGTGATCGCTACATCTATTTATGTTTTGGGAGTGGGGGATGAGAAAAGCGTAGCAGAGGAGAGACGATGGGCGGAGTGAGGTGGGAGGTGGAAGATGGGGGTGGGGGGATGGCGGCAGGTGAATGAGAGAGGGGTACACTACACTCACATACAGAAATGACAGGTACCAACCCCCTCCACCCCCACCCCCACTCCCAAGCTGACCCTGATCAAACACCCATTACCACCACAGAAAGTAGAATCTCGTACGATTGTTGCTGAGTGACGTGATGGTGTGGATGAGTGCCAAGTCCATTGTCTGTATCAGAAGTACCTTTTCCCACCCTCAACAGTCTCACTTCCTCCAACCCCCCCCCCCAGTCCCTCGCCTCCATCCATTCATCCGCTGTCCCACTCTCCTTCTCTCCTTTCTCCCCTTTCCCATGTCTTTCCCGTTTGTTTTGCCGCTTGGATGGGGAAGCTTACCTCTAGCTGTGTTCTGTTGTGTTGCCTCTCACCTCTGGACAACTTCGATTGATTCCAAGTGTAAGGACTTTGACAGTAATAGTCTATATACTGTGAACTAAAATTTGAGCATGATGATGAGGAGCTGACAGATGCTTCTACGAGAATCATCACATCTTCTATAGATGATACCTGTTTTATTTGAGAAATATTTCAATGATACTTGTTGAACATCAGTCAAATCATTTGCTACAGCGCGGGTGTCACTTTTTTGCTGCATCTGTCTACATTTGCCTGTCTTAATGGTTATTCTCTCAGTACCATTTTTGATATCCCAAGTGGATACAGGAAATATCACTGCATCTGGGTTTGACTGTTAACCTTTACCGGATGACGTTTTTGACTACACAGACCCGATCGTGCGGGTCGCCCAAGACCCACACATTTTGTAGAGACTTTTCCTATTGCTTATCCCTGTTCAGATCAAGCGGGTCTTGTAAGACCCACACCTGATAAAGAGCGGTTCATCAGTTTATTCCTCACCCGGTGGCGCGGGTCATGTATGATCCATTAAAATGTATGGGGTCTGGGGGAACCGCGACTAATTACGCTGATAATTGATGGTGCCCATACATGAAATCTCTGTGATCAACTGCTATTACGATCATTGACAAACTCCTAAGATTTCGTGAGCATAGCTCAATCTGTTCATAAGATATGTTTTTATTGAGTCACTGGGTCATGGAAGATCTAGAAAGCACGGGGCCAGAATGTGTGGGTGCTGGGGTTATGCCACAGCAAGAACATGGAAGATGAGACAACAACAAAAAGTCTGTCGCTTTGTTACACGCTGAAGGATAATATCATGGATGTGTTTTAGCAGTGTACAGTCACTGAGAGGTACATGGTATGGCCAACATTGACTGGTCTGATCAATAACAATTATTCCAGTATAGGTCTGTCTTGTGTTTCCTGAACCTAAAGTTATAAACCTAAAGTTGAAAGCAACAGAATTGCTGCAGCTGAGCAGCGCAGGATGATCAGGAAGACCAGTGTCAACAGATCTCCAGCTGCTGCCACCATCCCCTGTCCGTACTGTGATAGGTCTTTCCGGGCGCAGATCGGCCTGACCAGCCATCTACGCACCCACCCCCGACCCAGGATGACAAGATGGTCTTCGTCGTCTTGACGGTCAACAACAGAACCTACAGTTATACTAGGGTATGACAAAATGTGCATATCAATCACATCTCCTGCTGACAGTCAAAAAATGGGATCCAATCTCACAAAACCAGACGCCAGAGAAACATACTTGAGAAGACGGAAATTTCCTCCTGCACTGGCCGTAAGAAAAGAGAAAATAATAAACCCTTGCATATGAAAATAAAAACTGTGTTTCTAGACCACCAGACATGCAGGAAGAACGGTTGAAAATACAGCAGCAACGCGTTTCGACCGTTTTGGACTGATTCTTCGCTGCTGTGTGGAGTGTTTTTGTTTACTTCTGCTTGAAATAAGGTTTTGGTCTTCCATTGGAAATCTGCCAAATTCTGAGTTTGGAGAGACAGACAAAGGAAAGACGGGTGGAAGGGGTTGGGCAGGTGGAAGAGGGAGAGCACGGGGTGGGAGGGGGGGGGGGTGATTTCGAGAGAAAATGTGCGTCCAGATAATAGAGGCTGAAATACCCTGGTCTAAAACAGCTGAAGAATTGGAACTCGAAGAAGCAACATTGTTAAGCTGGTAACAAAATAATATTAATTTATTAGTGGAGAGAAATTAGCAGGAGGTAACACGGTTTGATATGGACCAATCATAAAACAGTACAGATAGTGTAACTATAAATCATTTGTAGAATGGTATCATCATCATCATCATCATCATCATCATCATCATCATCATCATCATCATCATCATCATCATTTCTTCTTCATCATCATCATCATCATCATCATCATCATCCATCATCATCATTTTTTAAGCACTAAGAAATATAGTAAAAGTAGCACCCTCCACTCTCACTCTCTTCCTCCTTGCAAACATGTTTGTGGTCTGAACTTTTTTTTTTGTTTGTTTCTTTTTCTTTCCTCACGTTTTTCCAATCACCCCCCTCATATTCATCCTCTTCCTCCTTCTCTTCCTTTTTCATCTGTTCGTGCCCTCCTCCTCTTCCCCTCCTCCTGCTCATTAGCTGTCGTTGTCATCGACACCGCAGTTCTCAGCAACTCTTAACTGAGCAATCAAAGAAGAACCATTGGAAATGCTTTCAATGAACAGGCCACCATCATCATCATCACCATCATCATCGCATCATCATCATCATCATCATCATCATCATCATCATTCTCATCATCATCTTTCGTCATCATCATCATCATCATCATCATCATCATCATCATCATCATCATCATCATCATCATCACCACCACCACCACCACCACCACCACACATCATCATCATCATCATCATCATCATCATCATCATCATCACCACCACCACCACCACCACCACCACCACCACCATCATCATCATCATCATCATCATCATCATCGTTATCGTCGCCGTCGTTGTCGTCGTCAAAACTGTCCCAGTGTATATCATCACCATGAACATCATCGTAAAATCAAATTACGTTAGAACAGACTGGTGCATATGATGATCCTCCTTCTTGGTTGTTCCCTAATTCGACCTGGTGAGTCACTACATTGTTGTCAGTGTTATAGTCATCGTTTACAACTTAATTCCTTTCAGTTAGCAGATTGTCGGTATCGCTCTAAGACAGCTGAGCATTTGAAACGCTGTTCCGGTATGAGGAACGTCACGATGCGGATCTGTTTACTTCTTGTGTTCTAGCGTGATTTATCCCCTTGTCTTATGCTGATGTGATTTTCTGATTAACAAGCCACGTGTGTGTTGATCTCTCTCTCTCTCTCTCTCTCTCTCTCTCTCTCTCTCTCTCTCTCTCTCTCTCTCTCTCTCTCTCTCTCTCTCTCTGTGTTTCTCCCGCCCCACTTCTGTTTCCTCACTCTTTCAATGTCCGTGTGTATGTCCCTCTTTCTCTCACTCTGTCTGCTTAAGTCCCGACCACCACTCTCTCTCCCTCCTAGACGACGTTGTGTGTGCGTGCGTGCGTGCGTGCGTGCATGCGTGCGTGCGAGCGTGCGTGCGTGCGTGCGTGTGTGTGTCTCTGTCTGTCTGTCTGTCTGTCTCTCTGTCTCTCTTTCTCTCCGTCTGTCTGTCTTTCTGTCTGTCTCTATCTCTGTCTGTCCGGTTGCATATAGGCATGTATGTCTGTCTGTCTCACACACACACACACACACACACACACACACACACACACACACACGCACACACACACACACACACACACACACACACACGTACGCACGCACGCACGCACGCACACACACACACACACACACACACAAACACACACACACACACACGCACGCGCACACACACAACACACACACACACACACACACACACACACACACACACAGACACCACACACACACACACACACCACACACACACACACAGACACACACACACAGACACAACAACACACACACACACACACACACGCACGCACGCACACACACACACACACACACACACACACACAGACACACACACACACACACACACACACACACACATAGAGGGAAAGTAACGTTTGCTCCCGAAGTGGAACAGTGACATGCACATAACTCTAGATAAATGTTGATTACGGCACCCATTCTCCTTGCTCAGGTGCAGACACGAGACACGCAGAACAAAGAAACACACGTCATTCATAGACACACAGAACAAGTGAGGAGGTAAGATACACAAGTTTCTTTGTTCTTTCTATTCTGTATAGCATGAGCTTGTGTGTGTGCTAGGTGATTCGGTGCCATAAACAACGATTTGTTCAGAGTGATAGCCAGTGACCGTCTCACCATGGGAGCAGTCTTTCCTTGTCTGAATTATTGTCATATTTTTTACACCTCCCTGCGTCACCTATGGCTTCGTTCAAATGTCCTCCATTTTCACTGACGTTGGAGTGATTATCGGCCTTGTCCATTTTTGCGTGCAAAACGCCATGTTTTTCTTGGATAGCTTTGTCACATATCGCCCTCATAAACTTACCGCTACCACCACGTGTTCTCGACATGCGTGGAAACAGAAGACAAGAACCGACTTAACGCAGCAAGCAAAGCAGGTAAGATGACATGACAATAGTTAAGAGAGAGAGAGAGAGAGAGAGAGAGAGAGAGAGAGAGAGAGAGAGAGAGAGAGAGAGAGAGAGAGAGAGAGGATGGAAAAGGGAGTAGGAAGAGGTGGTGGTATTTGGCTCAGTGGGTAAAGCACGGTTCTCTTAACTGTTGAGTCCTCGGCTCAATTCTAACTTGAGGCAGCATGGCTACGGAGGTTTCCTTTTTCCCTTCGAGCTCAACATCTGTTGAGTCTATTTATGGCACCCTTCTGAAGTTCTTTTTTTTTTTTTTTAACTTTTTTTAATTCCTTTTTGATATCTTACATACATTCAAATAGAAAAAAAACGATTATTTTCACCATATTACTAATACATACGTCCAAATCAAATAGAAAGGAATTCATTTCAATAAAAAAAAAAGGTGAAAAAAACTGAAAAAACAAAACCAAAAAACAAATACACAGATACAACAACAACAACTACACTTAGTTCCAATTCTTTCTTTCCCATTGTTTACCCTCTCCTTTTTTTGTCATGTTCCTATATTCACTATTTGTCACATAATCTATTACATTTATTATAATATTATATATATATATATATATATATATATATACATATATATACATACATACACATACATATATACACACACACACATATATATACATACATACACACATATACACATACACAATATATATATATATATACACATTCACACACATACATACATATATATACACACATACATACATATACACACATATACCTACATATACATACACACACAATATATATATACACTCATACATATACACACATACATATATATACTCACACGTATTCCCACATATACATATATATACACATATTTATACACTCACACACATACACATATATGCACACACATACCCATACATATTTCCATATATCCTTATACATAATTACGTTCACATACCTATACATATGCATATATACAGACACATACACACTTACATATGCACATTCTTATGCGTATGCATACATACACACATACTTTATATCCATGTTTCAGTTTACCTCTATACTAATAAGCTGTTTATAAAAGTGCCAATTAACATGAAAATTTCTTGATTGAAGCATTGTGTAAGCTATGTATTTTTCGGTTTCATACCGCTTTTTCAGAATTCTTTTGAATATGTTGTATTGAGGCACCTGGTCATTCATTTTACATGTGTAAATATAAAATTTTGCAAGAAGAAGAATTAAGTCGAATACATCGTCTGATTTAAAACTATTGTTGTTACCAAAGATAGCCAATTGTTCACTTACAGAAAACGATGTGAGGTGTAGACATTTTTCTTTGACATCGTTTTCAAAGTCTTTCCAAAAGTGATTGACATATTCACACCTCCAAAGCATGTGCTCTATACTATCTTTTCTTACTCGACAGAAACTGCATCTATCATCGGGTTTTACTCCCATAGATGAAAGAACTACATTGGTTGCTATAATTCTATGTATTATTCGGATCTGGAACCATTTTAATTTTATTTCTTGAATCTTTTTAACTTTTCTAAAGGTTGCCTTCCAATTAATATTAGTTTCCAGTTTTTCATTCCACTTCTGAGTGCATTTTGGTATTGTTTTATCATCTAGTAAATTACTATAATATAATTGAGTTCCTTTTTTAACAGAATGGATAAGGTGTAGTGCTCTAGAAAGAGAAGTCTTGTTACAATCTACCAACACAATATTTAAAGTATTAACAAATTTTTGTATTCTCATAATGATAGCCCTATAGCTCAAAAAGTTGGTTCTTATATTATACTTATCAGTAAATTCCGCAAATGACATAAAGTTCCCATTATTCTTGCACACATCTGCAATATAAAGCACATTGTTGTCTATCCACTCACATCTCCTTAAAGAAATATTCTCTAAATTAATTTTGTCGTTGAAGAAAAGAGGCTCTGCCATAGTTTCCGATACATTCAAAGGTTTAGATTTATTGCAGAACATTTGTATGCTTGAAATGTGTCTCTCCAAAAAGGTTTTGTTGTTTTCCAGTTAACAAAAAGTTTGGTCCATATTTATAAACATCTTTGATATTTGGATGTAACGGAAGTAAAACTAATTTCCACTTATGACTTGTTTTTTCAAGTTTTCTTATCCAGCTTAATTTCAGCGCGTGCATGAAACACTTAACATCAGGAAATCCTATGCCCCCTTCTTCTACCCTTTTTCGTGCAGTCTTTCTGTTGATTCTATCATGTTTACTATTCCAGACAAATCTCAAACACAGTGTTTGAAGAGCTTGCATAAAGTTATCTGGTGGATTAGGCAAAAGTGTCCACAGGTATACTATCTTTGACAGAATTAGAGATTTTAAAACTGCTATTCTTCCTACTGGTGTCAGAATTCTTTTTACCCATATTTTATATAGTTGTTTAATTTCTTCGAATTTTTCTGAATAGTTCACTTCCTCACAACCAATTATGTCTGCGTTTAACCATATTCCAAGTATTTTGAATTTATGTGGATTCCAATCCAACTTGAGATTAGGCATATATCTTTTGTTTGAATTCCTTTCTTTTCCTAGCCATATTGCGGATGTTTTTTCGCTGTTCATATTTAGACCGGAAATGGTACCAAACGTCTCTAAATTTTTAATTGTTTCCTCAAATGATGTTTGGTCACCATTTTGTAACAACTGAGTATCATCTGCGAATTGTGCAAGTTTATGTTCTGTTTGGTTTATTACAATTCCTTTAATATCATTATTTTGTCTTATCATGATGGCTAATATCTCTACACATAAAATGAATAAATAAGGGGAAACCGGGTCACCTTGTCTGCATCCTCTTTTAATTTCAAACCAAGGGGATGCTTGCCCATTT
>CM065738.1:10720087-10722587 GCA_033310375.1 Conus canariensis
CTCCATTTCTCAAATTTCTCCACGATATTGTTAACATCATGAAGGAAGGCCACGTAACGTTGCAAGATTATTAGTCCAGAACACACCGGCCGTTCATGACGCCCGCTCACAGCAGTGCAAGAGCATATCAGGGGGAAATCAGATCGTGAGGCGAGAAAAAAACGAACAAACATGTTACATTAGTAGTGTCACAAACCTTGGCTCCCTTCATCCAGAAATCAATACGGAAGCTTTGTCTGAAAAGAGAAACCGTGGCAGAAACTTCATCCAGCATTGGACTGAACATCCACAAAGGAAAGAGCAAAGTCATGAAAGCCAATGCCACAAACCAAGACCCCATCATGCTAGAAGGCAACGCGCTGGAGGAGGTGGACAACTTCACTTACCTTGGCAGCGTCGTCGACATACAAGGTGGTACAGATGCTGATGTCAGAGCCAGAATCACGAAAGCGAGAGCAGCCTTTCTCCAGCTGAAGAATATCTGGAACTCAAATGTCATCTCCAAGAAAACCAAGATAAGGATATTCAATAGCAACATCAAATCAGTACTTCTTAATGGAGCTGAGACGTGGCGAACCACAGTTACCATCACCAACAAAATCCAGACTTGCATCAATTCCTGTCTGAGGCGCATACTGAGGATCCACTGGCCAGACAGGATCAGCAACGAGGACCTGTGGCAGCAGACGAACCAGAAGCCAGCCGATGCAGAGGTTCTCCAAAGGAGATGGAGGTGGATAGGCCACACCCTAAGAAAGCCTGCTGACAACACCACCAGGCAGGCATTGTCCTGGAACCCGCAGGGGAAAAGAAAAGAGAGGCCGCCCAAGGAACTCCTGGCGCCGAGACCTGCAGGCAGACGTGACAGCGTTGGGGAAAACCTGGAACCAGCTGGAGAGAATCGCCCTGGACCGTAGTGCCTGGACATCAGCATCTGTACCACCTTGTATGTCGACGACGCTGCCAAGGTAAGTGAAGTTATCCACCTCCTCCAGCGCGTTGCCTTCTTGTCGGCGGCCTATGCCCCAGAAGGGGTTGTAGGCTTAAGTAAGTAAGTAATGTTAAATTAGTAGTGTCACAAACCTTGGCTCCCTTCATCCAGAAATCAATACGTAAGCTTTGTCTGAAAAGAGAAAGAGAGAACATTGTAAAGATGGACCTTTAAGAACGATCTCAAGTTCATGTCAGCTAGTTCACATTTCCAGTCCTCTAGGTACCCTAGCACCAAATATGAAGCAAACTGGTGCTGAAAATTGAAGAACACACTCAGTATTTGCATATGTTAAAAAGGATTCCTATGAAACAATGTTGTGAATACATGTGCACATACTCTTACACACATGCACAAACACGCTGTGGAACTATTGCACACACACACACACACACACACACACACACACACACACCACACACACACACACACACACACACACACACACACACACACACACTCTCTGTTTGTCTGTCAGTTTGTTTGTCTCTCCTTCTCTTTCTCTGTTTGTCTGTTCTCTCTCTGTCTGTCTGTCTGTCTGTCTGTCTGTCTGTCTGTCTGCTGTCTCTCTCTCTCTCTCTCTCTCTCTCTCTCTCTCTCTCTCTCTCAGCTCTGTGAACGCTTGCATCCAATATCGTGTGATGTCAAATAATTTTTTTAAATTCATTTTCACAGCATTTTTTTTTGTAGGCCTGAAATCAGTGTTTACGTGCCAGTATAACAGAAACTTTCAGCATAGAGGAAAAGAGAAAGATGGGAAGGTAAATGCAGTGGCCTGAAGACGAGCAAACGAGAGAGAGAGAGAGAGAGAGAGAGAGAGAGAGAGAGAGAGAGAGAGAGAGAGAGAGAGAGAGAGAGAGAGAGACGGATATGGATAAGGATGATTTATTCATTGTAGGCCATGGTCCCTTATGAAGGGGTGGATTACACTTTGACAAAAATGATATTATAAAGCATATTGAAATATATGAATAAAATGAAAACAGCACTTACTCAAGAACACACTGTGCTCCGGAATTTAAAAGCTTTGTGTAGGTACAAGTGCAGGTCATAAGTAAGATGAGTCTAAATACAGAGGGCTGTCTATAATATCTAGAAGGAATGAACTAATCTCTAAGACTACTCTAGGCAGTACCCAGCAATACAAAATGAACTCCATCTTCACATGCATTTTTGCATAATGGACAGGTGAGATCAGAATTGTAATGTTGCCTATAACGAAAATGATAACCAAAGATATCCGATATTCCGAATCTAAATCTTGTCATTTTACATTTTAGATATCTGTCCATTTTCAATGACAAGAAAGTCGGAATATGGTGCAAGTAATTATACTGTCTATACAGATTAAATCTAGTACTATCATTTATGTGGAAATTCCATTCTTGCCATCTGCTATCAACCAGTCTTGTACGAACCATTCGGATAAAAGTCGGTTCATCTCCTACACCCCATTTTAACCAGACATATCCAAAGCCCAATTCATATAATTTAACTCTCAACCTTCTC
>CM065738.1:10727587-10735087 GCA_033310375.1 Conus canariensis
GCAAACAAGAGAAAATGGCGTGCATGCATATAAAGCTTTCAACCAAAGGCATCCAAAGTTCATGTTTTCAGTCCCCTGGGTAAGCAAGCACCAAACTCAGATAAAACATGTCTTGCTAGGTTAATGTCCAGACATATTGGATTTAGAAGAACGTGTCTATTATTGGTACATACCAAAAGAAATTATTTCACAGAACGCCGTCAGGCAATATGGTCACAGAGAAAGGCAGGTTAAAAAGACACGTACACTGACATAGACAACCTCTCTCTCTCTCTCTCTCTCTCTCTCTCTCTCTCTCTCTCTCTCTCTCTCTCTCTCTCTCTCTCTCTCTCTCTCTCTCGCTCGCTCGCTCGCTCTCAAGGATATAAAAATTTGCGTATACCCTACACTTTTGATAATTCTACAATGTCCTCGTATATTCAATTTCAAAATTAACAAAAAAATAAGGATTGTAAAAAGCTGGAGAGAGAGAGAGAGAGGAGAGAGAGAGAGAGAGACAGACAGACAGACAGACAGACAGAGAGAC
Organism: Conus canariensis; assembly: GCA_033310375.1. Lineage (NCBI taxonomy): Eukaryota > Metazoa > Mollusca > Gastropoda > Neogastropoda > Conidae > Conus > Conus canariensis. The sequence continues at coordinate 10,728,114 of CM065738.1, forward strand.
AGACAGACAGACTGACAGACCGACCGACCGACCGACAGACAGAAACAGAGACAGACAGGCAGAGAATTCAGAAATCGGAATTTATTCATTAAGGCTAAAGCACCACATGAAGGGGTGTGAACAAACTACATGATGATATCGCTTGAAAAAAAAAATAAAGAAAAGAAAAGAAAAGTAGGGTGGGGGAGAGGGGAGACGAAACGTATTCTGTACACGTTGTTTGAAGGTATACAGTAGCAACAATCATCAACATTATGATATATACTACAAACTGTTTTATTTTTAGGCAAGGTAAACACACTTCTGTTAATACGAATGTCTCAGGTAAGAAAATAGCAAGATTGTTTCTACTGGACGCTCATTTTTTGCTGTCAAAAATGATCTTAAAGTTATCGGACATACTGTATTTCGGGTAGATGATCTGATCTGTTAAATCTTGTTATCCTGGGCAGAAGAAAACACAGCTGCAGTCGCAGCATTAAACTGTGGGCATTTCAGTAAGTTTTCTTTGTAATGCCACATGGAAGTTTTGTTAAGGAATATCTATTCACATGAAATGTCACACATGGTTCCGATTCATAGGACATTTGATATTTTCCGCATTCCATAAACTTATCGTGTGTGTGTGTGTGTGTGTGTGTGTGTGTGTGTGTGTGTGTGTGTGTGTGTGTGTGTGTGTGTGTGTGTGTGTGTGTGTGTGTGCGCGTGTGTGTGTGTGTGAAGGGGAGAGAGAGAGGGGGTTCTTCCACAAAGAATGCTTTTCACTGAAGCATTTCCAATGCCTCCTTCTCTCCATGTCCCCGTCTTCTGCCCTCCTCCCCGTCTGGTCCTTCTCCCATCTGCACTTCTCAGCTCTCCATTTCTCAGACTTCCCAAGATGACTTTAACCTTCATCAATGAACGCAGCGTGATGTGGAAAGACTAGTCCAAAAACACAACCAGCCGTTCATCACGTCTGCTCATGCCAGTCCACACAGAGTAAGACTTCAGCTTTACGAAGGTGGAATTTTGGTGTGTTTTTTTTCACCTCTATCAATGAAAGCAGCGTAACTCTGTAGGACCCAATCCAAGGCACACCAGGCATTCATCACGCCTTTTTCTCACGGCAGTCCAAAAGCAGAGCGAGCAGAGAGAAATAAGAGGTGTGAAGGAGGAACATATTTAATGACTTGCCTCATAAAATTTGCCTAACGTGTTTGAGAAATCAATGTGTGAATTATTTATAGTCGGTCTTTCCTCCCCCTCCCCATTCCTCCTTTTTCGTTTCGGGTACTACACAGTTGTGACCTTTTCTGTGTGCTGAGGATGGGTGAGTGAGTGGGGTAAAGGGATGGGAGAGGCTAGGAAAGGGAGGATGAGAAACATTTAATGGATGCACGCACATATAGAAATAGGTAAAATGCGTTTTGCTAAAAGCATTCCGCAAGTTTATGACTTCAGTCCCCTAGGTGCGCTTGCGCCAACACAGGATAAAACATTTACTGCTGGTTAATGCGTAGACAGATTAGAATAGGGAAACAATCTTATTGTTTACATACACCAAAAGGAATCCTCTTACTGAACCCTGTGAGTAAAATACGTTCAAACGCGCGCGTGCGCGAGCGCAACACACACACAACACACACACACACACACACACACACACACACACACACACACACACACACACACACACACACACTCGCACACACACACTGAGACTACATGGCCATCCACCTATTACAAAAGAACATACTAATACAGAACAAATAAAATTAGAATACAATACTATTGTCGTCAAGTTGTAATTTCTTTCTTCTCGCATTGGTAGCTTCAGTCAAATATTTAGCAGGGGCAATGATAGCTGTATCATTACCTGTTGACAAAAGTTTGTACTATGCCGCCTACTGTAGGCTCAACATGAGTCATTTTGAAAAATGAAAATTTTCGGCGAATATCTGAGAAGAAGCAACATTGGAAAAGAAAGTGTACTTCATCTTCAATATTGTGACCGCACATTGGGCAGTCAGCACTTCGTTCACTGGTCATATATCAGTGTTTTGCAGCGCCTAGACCATGCACTCTTAATCTAAACTTTACTAGATCTTCTCTCATCTTTTTATTCGTTATTAAGGACAGATACCTTTCCGCTTCAAACGTGATTTTAAAGGAACGATACTATTCATATTTACCATTATTTTCAATTTCGGAATGCCAGTTTTGTTTGTAGCATGAAACAAGCCTTTCCTTAAATTCTGATATAAACCCCTTCTCGGAGCCAACACCCTGACGCAACCATACTATCCCAAAGCCATTTTCTGTCAGAGTGTTCCTAACTTTTGATGCCCAGTTGTATTTGCCTGCCTCTAATTGTATTACCATCATATCATAGGCTTGCCTACATATTCTATTAATTGGTAATCTTACCACTCGCAATCAGTACTTAACACATTTTACTGCTGTTCGAACGTACAACGGATATCTTCCTGTTTCTCCGTAAATCATTTTGTTTGAAGAGTGTAAAGGTACACCCAGGAATCATTTAATGGCAAAAGTATGTACTTTTTCTATTAACCCTGTATCTTCCAACCCCCAAACTTCTGTTGCGTAAGTCAATATAGGCTCGATCTGTGTATCAAAAAGCTTCCAGAATAGAAAAGGATCAATTGTATATAGTTTCCGTAGAGAGAGAGAGAGAGAGAGAGAGAGAGAGAGAGAGAGAGAGAGAGAGAGAGAGAGACAGACAGACAGACAGAAGGCAGACAGACAGACAGGCAGACAGACAGGCAGACAGACAGACAGATAAATAGACAGACAGACAGACAGACAGAAGCAGAGACAGACAGACAGAGAATCCAGAAATCGGAATTTATTCATTAAGGCAAAGCCCCATATGAAGGAGTGTGAACAAACTACATGATCATATCGCTTGAAAAAAAAAAAAAAGAAAAAAAAATGAAAAGAAAAGGAGGGTGGGGGAGAGGAGAGACGAAACATATACTGTACACGTTGTTTGAAGGTATACAGTAGCAAAAATCATCAACATTATAATATATACTACAAACTATATCCTAGGGAAAGTAAACACACTTCTCTCAATACGAATGTCTCAGGTAAGAAAATAGCAAGATTTTTTTTTTATTGGACGCTCTTTTTTTGCTGTCAAAAGTGATCTTAAAGTTATCGGACATAATGTATTTCGGGTAGATGATCTGATCTGTTAAATCTTGTTATCCTGGGCAGAAGAAAACACAGCCTCAGTCGCAGCTTTAAACTGTGGGCATTTCAGTAAGTGTTCTTTGTAATGCCATATGGAAGTTTTGTTAAGGAATATCTATTCACATGAAATGTCACACATAGTTCCGATTCATAGCACATTTGATATTTTCCGCATTCCGGAAACTTATCGTGTGTGTGTGTGTGTGTGTGTGTGTGTGTGTGTGTGTGTGTGTGTGTGTGTGTGTGTGTGTGTGTGTGTGTGTGTGTGTGTGTGTGTGGAGAGAGAGAGAGAGAGAGAGAGAGAGAGGGGGGGTTCTTCCACAAAGAATGCTTTTCACTGAAGCATTTCCAATGTCTCCTTCTCTCCATGTCCCCGTCTTCTGCCCTCCTCCCCGTCTGGTCCTTCTCCCATCTGCACTTCTCAGCTCTCCATTTCTCAGACTTCCCAAGATGACTTTAACCTTCATCAATGAACGCAGCGTGATGTGGAAAGACCAGTCCAAAACACAACCAGCCGTTCATCACGTCTGCTCATGCCAGTCCACACAGAGTGAGACTTCAGCTTTACGGAGGTGGAATTTTGGTTTTTTTTTCACCTCTATCAATGAACGCAGCGTAATGCTGTAGGACCCAATCCAAGGCACACCAGGCATTCATCACGCCTTTTTCTCACGGCAGTCCAAAAGCAGAGCGAGCAGCGAGAAATAAGAGGTGTGAAGGAGGAACATATTTAATGACTTGCCTCATAAAATTTGCCTAACGTGTTTGAGAAATCAATGTGTGAATTATTTATAGTCGGTCTTTCATCACCCTCGCCATTCCTCCTTTGTCTTTTCGGGTACTACACAGTTGTGACCTTTTCTGTGTGCTGAGGGATGGGTGAGTGAGTGGGGTAAAGGGATGGGAGAGGCTAGGAAAGGGAGGATGAGAAACATTTAATGGATGCACGCACATATAGAAATAGGTAAAAAGCGTTTAGCTAAAAGCATTCCGCAAGTTTATGACTTCAGTCCCCTAGGTGCGCTTGCGCCAACACAGGATAAAACATTTACTGCTGGTTAATGCGTAGACAGATTAGAATAGGGAAACAATCTTATTGTTTACATACACCAAAAGGAATCCTCTTACTGAACCTTGTGATTAAAAAAGTTCAAACGCGCGCGCGCGCGCACACACACACACACACACACACACACACACACACACACACACACACACACACACACACACACACACACACACACACACACACACACACACACACACACACACACACACACACACACACACACACACACACACTGAGACTACATGGCCATCCACCTATTACAAAAGAACATACTAATACAGAACAAATAAAATTACAATACAATACTATTGTCGTCAAGTTGTAATTTCTTTCTTCTCGCATTGGTAGCTTCAGTCAAATATTTAGCAGGGGCAATGATAGCTGTATCATTACCTGTTGACAAAAGATTTACTATGCCGCCTACTGTAGGCTCAATATGAGTCATTTTGAAAAATGAAAATTTTCGGCGAATATCTGAGAAGAAGCAACATTGGAAAAGAAAGTATACTTCATCTTCATTATTGTGACCGCACATTGGGCAGTCAGCACTTCGTTCACTGGTCATAAACCAGTGTTTTGCAGCGCCTAGACCATGCACTCTTAATCTAAACTTTACTAGATCTTCTCTCATCTTTTTATTCGTTATTAAGGACAGATACCTTTCCGCTTCAAACGTGATTTTAAAGGAACGATACCATTCGTATTTACCATTATTTTCAATTTCGGAATGCCAGTTTTGTTTGTAGCATGAAACAAGCCTTTCCTTAAATTCTGATATAAACCCCTTCTCGGAGCCAACACCCTGACGCAACCATACTATCCCAAAGCCATTTTCTGCCAGAGTGTTCCTGACTTTTGATGCCCAGTTGTGTTTGCCTGCTTCTAATTGTATTAACATCATATCATAGGCTTGCCTACATATTCTATTAATTGGTAATCTTACCACTCGCAATCAGTATTTAACACATTTTACTGCTGTTCGAACGTACAACGGATATCTTCCTGTTTCTCCGTAAATCATTTTATTTGAAGAGTGTAAAGGTACACCCAGGAATCGTTTAATGGCAAAAGTATGTACTTTTTCTATTAACCCTGTATCTTCCAACCCCCAAACTTCTGCTGCGTAAGTCAATATAGGCTCGATCTGTGTATCAAAAAGCTTCCAGAATAGAAAAGGATCAATTGTATATAGTTTCCGTAGAGAGACACAGAGAGAGAGAGAGAGAGAGAGAGAGAGAGAGAGAGAGAGAGAGCGAGCGAGAGAGAGAGACAGACAGACAGACAGACAGACAGGCAGACAGACAGACAGACAGACAGACAGACAGACAGACAGACAGACAGACAGAAGCAGAGACAGACAGACAGAGAATCCAGAAATCGGAATTTATTCATTAAGGGCAAAGCCCCATATGAAGGAGTGTGAACAAACTACATGATCATATCGCTTGAAAAAAAAAAGAAAGAAAACAAAAATGAAAAGAAAAGGAGGGTGGGGGAGAGGAGAGACGAAACATATACTGTACACGTTGTTTGAAGGTATACAGTAGCAAAAATTCATCAACATTATGATATATACTACAAACTATATCCTAGGCAAAGTAAACACACTTCTCTCAATACGAATGTCTCAGGTAAGAAAATAGCAAGATTTTGTTATTGGACGCTCTTTTTTGCTGTCAAAAGTGATCTTAAAGTTATCGGACATACTGTATTTCGGGTAGATGATCTGATCTGTTAAATCTTGTTATCCTGGGTAGAAGAAAACACAGCCTCAGTCGCAGCTTTAAACTGTGGGCATTTCATTAAGTTTTCTTTGTAATGCCACATGGAAGTTTTGTTAAGGAATATCTATTCACATGAAATGTCACACATGGTTCCGATTCATAGGATATTTGATATTTTCCACATTCTGGAAAATTAACTTATCATGCGGTGTGTGTGTGTGTGTGTGTGTGTGTGTGTGTTGTGTGTGTGTGTGTGTGTGTGTGTGTGTGTGTGTGTGTGTGGTGTGTGTGTGTGTGTGTGTGTGTGTGTGTGTGTGTGAAATCAATGTGTGAATTATTTATAGTCGGTCTTTCCTCCCCCTCTCTCCTTTCTCCACCCCCCCCCCTTTTTTTTTCTTTCTTTCTTTCTTTTCGGGCACTACACAGTTGTGACCTTTTCTGTGTGCTGAGGGATGGGTGAGTGAGTGGGGTAAAGGGATGGAGAGGCCAGGAGAGGGAGGATGAGAAAATTAATGGATGCACGCACATATAGAAATAGGTAAAAAGTTTTGGGGCTAAAAGCATTCGACAAGTTTATGACTTCAGTCCCCTAGGTGCGCTTGCATCAACAGTGGATAAAACATCTGCTGCTGGTTAATCTGAGGACAAATTAGAAAGGGGAAACATTCTTATTGTTTATGTAAACAAAAGGAATCCTCTTACTGAAATCTGTCAGTACAATACGTTCAAACGTATACACCATGAAACAGTCACAAACACTGTTACACACACCACACACACACACACACACGCGCGCGGGCGCGCGCGCGTGCGCACGCACGTGCTCGCACGCAAGCACTTTCTCTCTCTGTATGTGTGCATCTCTCTCTGTCTGTCTGTCTGTCTGTCTGCCTGTCTCTCTTCTCTCTCTCTCTCTCTCTCTCTCTCTCTCTCTGATAATCTTACCAGGTCCTCGTGATCTAATAACTAAAAGTAGTCATTAA
>CM065738.1:10740087-10742587 GCA_033310375.1 Conus canariensis
TGTGGACGGGGTGTCGGAATGAGCGGCGTGGGTGCACTGCCTCTGAGGTGGCGCAGAGGTTGGGACAGCAAAAACAAAAAAAACAAAAAAACAAAAAACAACAACAACAACAACAAAAAAACATTGGTTCTGACTCCATTCCCCATACAGTCCTTCGAATGAGACTATAAACCGAGGTTCCGTGTGTGAACGCACGCACAACATCTTGCACACACGTAAAATCCCCATCACCATCTTTAGGAAGAGAAGGCCAGTTTGGCCGTTGGTATGGATGACACGTTACACATAGCATGCACCTTCCCCGAAGTTGGAGTATGGCTGCCTTAATGGCGGGATAAAAAAAAACGGTCACACACACAAAACTCCACTCCCTTTGTTGGATAGATGGGATTAATGCTCGCCTGTCTATAGAGGGAGTGTCCGCAGGAGTATCAGCCTGTGTACGCGGAAAAAAGGAAAATCATCCCCTTCCTTCTACCACTTCCATGCCCCTATACTAACCTCACCGAAACACCCACATCTTCCACCCCATCCAACCCCTCCCCATTCACATCTCTCTCTCTCTCTCTCTCTCTCTCTCTCTCTCTCTCTCTCTCTCTCTCTCTCATTGGATTCCACGGCGCGATGTTGGGGGCACCAGTCCAAACCACACACCGGCCATTCATCACGTCTGTTCACCGCGGGTCACAAGAAGAGCAGGGGGAAAATTAGATCGCGCGAAAGGGGAAAAAAATGTTTAATTACTTGCTTCACAAACCTTGGCTAACGTCTTCAGGAAATCAATATGTGGGCTATTGATAGTTGGCTAGTCCTCCACCCTTTCTTTCACATTCGACAGCCATGTAGTTGGACCTCTCTCTCTTTCTGTCTGTCTGTCTGTCTGTCTTTGTCTCTGTCTCTGTTTCTGTTTCTGTTTCTTTCTGTTTCTCTCTCTCTCTCTCTCTCTCTCTCTCTCTCTCTCTCTCTCTCTCTCTCTCTCTCTCTCTCTCTCTCTCTCTCTCGTGTTAATCTGCGGCAACCTCTCTGCAAGTAGTATTGCGTCTGAACGTTGCTTCAAGTGTTCAACACTCTTCTATCCCGTAAGTAGAAACTGGAGAAGGCATGAGAGAAACATACAACTTACTGACAAATATGAATGACAAGATTTACATGCTACCATTTTTTTTTCATGATGATTCATTACAAAAAGTATGTCATGTGATAGATGAACTTGTTAATGTTGCTTTAGATATGTTTAATACTTTATGAAAAACATACTTTGGCTAAACAAGTACAAGTGATCAGTATGAATACGATTGATAGTTGGTCTGAAAGGGGTTGCTTTAAAACTCAAAAGAAAGTGAAAACAAAGCTCCTAAGACCATCTAGAAAGACAATAGAAGATGATGACAGGGACGATTATTTTACAGATCGAAAGAATCTGTAAAAGAAGAAAGAGGTAGTATAATTCTATTTCGCCTTGCAACTTTATCAACTCATTAAAAGGTAAGCAAGAATTTTAGAAGCATGTGTGCAAAATATCAGCCAAAAATATAAATAACAATGTTTCTGTGAGTGATTGATATCAACATTTTTTTTTTAAATCAACACACACACACACACACACACACACACACACACACACACACACACACACACACACAAAGATTTCAAAGATTTCAAAGATTTTAATCCTGCGACCCCTTTTGGGGCATGGAGGACTTGAAACAAATCAAACAAATAGAAATGAAACAAATCAAACATCAAAATTTTCCCCATAATTAACGTACTGAATGTAATGTTACACAACTTTACTAAGTTTAAAAAACTTCGCTAAGTTTAGCAACACTTTCTTACTACCACAAAGCAAACGACAATAGTTAAATACGGACTTTGTATATGTAAATTTTTTAGGTATAAACTGATTTCTAATGTCGTTATATTTGTTACATTTCATTACAAAATGAAATTCATCACCAAGGTCATTCTGGTCACAGTCCCGACAGAATCGTTCATCGTGAGGTATTCCAAATCGTCTGCCAATTTCTATCATGAGTTTATGATTGCCACAGCGAAACCGAATCAGTGGGTATATATAAACATCAGGTAACATCTTAATATATTTTTCACGGCGAAACTCTGTTTTAAAATTTCTGTAAAATAAACACTTATTACTAGATTCTAAAGCATCATTCCATGCACGTTTGTAAATGTCTTCTAATGAATTACGAACATTTCTACAGAGACTGTGAACAGACGAAAACTTTTGTGTCTCCCACACACAGTCGAATCCTGTTTCTATTAGGATATCCCGTATACACATCAACCACCTGGATGTAAACCCTGATTTCTGTATAAATCATATAATACCTGATACAATCTAGATGAATATTTGTTTGTTTGTGGAGAAAGTAAGGCTGACCAGAATTTTATCATTCGTGCATGTACTTGAACTGACACAGGATACATTCCTAGTTCTCCATATATTAATTCTTTTTTGGTAGAACGATTTAAATGAAAA
>CM065738.1:10750087-10760087 GCA_033310375.1 Conus canariensis
GTCAATGCTGTGGGGAGAGGGGGGGGGGGGGGGGGTTACAACCTAACTCATAGCCGTCTGGGCCTTTTCAAATGTAGCGTATGTGTATGTTCTCTATTATATGTATTTGTTGTATGATTGAACGTTATAGGATTAAGTTTTTGTAGTGATATTTGAAGAATAATTGAATGTCACATTGGTAGGATTAGGATTTGTTAGTTATTGTAGTAATAGTATTTGTAGTTGGGTGTAAGGTGTATTATTGTATATGAGAAGGGTGAATGTAGTATGACTTTGTAAAGCGCTTAGAGAAATTCGTTGATTAAGCGCTATATAAGAAATCATTATTATTATTATATTATTAAGATGATGATGATAAGGAGAAGAAGGAGGAGGAGAAGAAGAAGAAGAAGAAGAAGAAGAAGAAGAAGAAGAAGAAGAAGAAAACAACAACAACAACAACAACAACAACAACAACATGGAGGAGAACAAAGACATGAAGAACAAGGCAAGGAACAACCAGAAGAAGAAAGCAGGAACAAAGAGTTCAAAGCATAAAACCAACAAGTTTCTGAGGAAGAGTGGGTGCAAAAGAAGCAGAAAGAAGACAAGGTGAAAAAGGAGGAGGAGGAAGAGGAGGAAGAGGAGGAGGAGGAGGAGGAGGAGGAGGAGGAAGATAGGAGGAGGAGGAGGAGGAGGAGGAAGAGTAGGAGGAGGAGGAGGAGGAGGAGGAGGATGGAGGAGGAGGAGGAAGAGTAGGAGCAGGAGGAGGAGCAGGAGGAGGAGCAGGAGGAGGAGGAGGAGGCAGGAAAGGCGGAGAAGAAAGTCGAGGAGGAGAAAAAGAACATGAAAACCAGAAGCTCGACAGCAGTGATGTTACAGAATAAGACGTTGCTGTCCACTCCGGTTACTTTCAGAGCTTGTTTTTTTTTTCTCTCTCTCTCTCTCTCTCTTGTGTGATTATCCAGCCTACTTATTGTTTGCCACTTGTAGGTCTTTGACAACGTATGAATTGTACCTCTCTCTCTCTCTCTCTCTCTTCTCAGTCTTCGTCTCTCGCGCTCGTTGCAGTGTGTGTGCGTGCGTGCGCGCGCGTGCAGTGCTGCTTGCGCGCGCGCGCGCGGCGCACGCGTGTGTGTGTGTATGTGTGTGTGCGCGTTCCTTCTCATTTGAGATTACAGTCGTGTTATCAATTTAAAGTGTAGGTCAAAATCTTATTTATGTTCATTCTGATTTTTTTTGCCTTTAAAGCATTATTAAAGTTACTTTCAGTGGTTTTGATTAGTATTTTGGGAAACGCCAGAGGCAATTTCTATTATAGCACCTTAAAATATGCCATTACATTATCATTGAAATTGAAATAAAGTTAATATCTTGGAGTCAAATTGTTATTTTCAGCAGTGTGCAAGGATATACCTTTCCAATATGAATGTTATTCTTTATGTCTTAATAAGAACAGTCAGTGGGGTTTCAAATTACTAGCCTGGAGTTCTTAAAGATGAATGTGTACCATTCTTTGTATATTGCTTGGGAAGCCTCAAAACCAAATAATTTCCCATCCTAAATGTCGTCCTTGAAATAATAGATAATTGTCATTCTGAACTTTATTTTAAAGATCTAGATAAGATTATTTCGTACTGAGTTAGAATTACTGGTTTGAAAACCTTTAGGGAAAGATTTTCCCACACTGATTCATATCTTTAAATACTAACCGTTGTTTATAGGAGTCTTAATTTCCATTACGAATGCCATCTTTGAATCATTTATGAATTAAGTCATTTCTCCTCAGACATATGCTTTTCCAGTCTGAACTTTATATTTGCTACGTCATTTTGTGTGGCGTGGAAAGTACAGTTCTTACACACACCAACGAGAAGTTCTTTATCACTCTGGGTTTTATCTTTGAAACGTTTAAAGCATTTTGATGGCACTTGAAGTGCTCGCTTGTGCAGCAGCCTTACATACACTTCTTTGAATAAGTAAGATCATAAACAAGATGTTTTTTTTTTCCTTTTGAAGAGTAGAAGAAGCTGATTGGTTTCAACCTTCCATGAGAAGAGCGCCAGGAGAATTAAAAAAAAATTCTGTTTCCAAATGACCTGGCAAGCCGTCAAGAACAGAATGGATACTTAGTTCCACGGATGTGGCATTGTTGACGGCTTGATTGATGGAAGACTCCTCTACAAGCAGATAAAGCAGAACAGAATACCTTGTGGCGCCCATACCAGTCGCATCTCTCCTTCCTCTCTCTCTCTCTCTCTCTTCTCTCTCTCTCTCTCTCTCTCTCTCTCTCTCTCTCTCTCTCTCTCTGTCGTTGTGTCCGTCTGTCGTTCAGTCTGTCTGTTCTGCCTGTTTTTATTTCTGTCTGTCTGTCTATTTGTCTGCCTGACTGTACTCCGTCTGTCCGTCTGGCCGTCTGTTTGTCTAACTGTCTGTCTGTCTCTTCATCTGTCTGTCACTGTCTCTGTCTGTCTGTTATCCTCTCTCTCTTCTCTCTCTCTCTCTCTCTCTCTCTCTCTCCTCTCTCTCTCTCTCTCTTTGTATGTAAATGGCGGCTGAAATCGTTGTCGTCTGATGATATTGTAACAAGGAGCACGTGTTTGTAAGCCCAAGAAGAAGAAAGAAGACCAAGCATTCTGATCAAATCACGTACGTCCTGTGCTAATTCACAAAGGAAGGGGACGCAGAGAGAGAGAGAGAGAGAGAGAGAGAGAGAGAGAGAGAGAGAGAGAGAGAGAGAGAGAGAGAGAGAGAGAGAGAGATGGCACTAGCAACAGGGAGGGGTGATGTATATGTTTTCGTTTATCTCGTGTCTCTCTGCAATTATTCCCGGTCCAGTCCTCACCCCCAATACACAGAGACACAGCACGAGACAGAGACAGACAGACAGACAGACAGACAGACAGAGAGAAACACACACAAACACAGGCATGCACGGACATGCATTCACTCACACACACAACACAGACAGACAGACAGACAGACAGAACACACACACACACACACACACACACACACACACACACACACACACACACACACACACACACACACACACACACACACACACACACTTGCCCTCTGCTATCTTTCAGTTTCGATATAATGTATGTATGCATACAAGCTTTTTTTCAAATTGTTATTGGCTGGAACTTTAATCCTTAGAGTTTTAGTTTCAGATTAATTCCGATATTCACTTGTTTTCAGCTCTGATATGTCTTTTAAGCTCAGCAGCACTATAAACTTACGATTAGGCTTCGAAATGAGGTATTGTGTTTTTTTCCCTTACTTTAAAATAATTCTGCGAGATCATTTGCCCAACACATTGATAGGAATGTATATGAAATTAGAGAAGAAGAAGAAGAAGAAGAAGAAGAAGAACAAGAACAAGAACAAGAACAAGAACAAGAACAAGAAGACGAGAAAGACGAACAAGTAACAAGAACTAGAAGACAAAAAGAAGAAGGAAAACAGTACGAACAAGACTAAGAAGAACAAGATGAACAAGACAAAGAAGAACAAGAACAAAAACACGAAGTAGAAGAAGAACAAGAAGAACAAGAAACAAGCGATGGAGAAAAGGGAGATTAGGAGGAGGTGGAGGGAGAGGAGGAAGAGGAGAGGGACAAAGACGGAGAGGATCTGAATGCACACTGGATTTACCCCGCATAGAGCAATAGAATCAAGCAAAGCAAAAGAACAATAATAACGAAAGAAATACAAAAGTGAGAACCTTGCTGTCGTTGATTCTAAACTCAGAGCATCATCTTTTACATTGTACCTCTCAGTATATTGTGGCACAGTCTATGTATATAAAACAGGTTATATGAAAGTGGACGAAAATCAGATAGATAAAAACAACCACACCACCACATAGCCACCTGAGCTGAAGCAGTACAATTTAATCAGTGGCTATGGATGGATAGCTGGCATGTGTGGCCGTAGAAGTAGACTATTGCCACTGAAAATGCATAAACACACACACACACACACACACACACACACACACACACACACACACACACACACACACACACACACACACACACACACCTCTTGTGGATGACACTCCTGAAGGCAGAGCAGACATCAGCAGAGAAATGTTTATACACACTCTTTCTGCGAGACAGTGTGAGATGGCACCCAGGTCATGAAAGGAAGATTGTCATTGGTGTGGGCAGCAGTGTCGGCCAGGGGTCGTGGCCCCATTACCATATATATGGAGATAGGAGACACCACCGGCTCCAAACCAATCACCGACATCGTTCCTCTCCCTTGGTTAGATTTCTGCTATTCTTTTTCTTGTGACCTGGAAAAAATAGATAGATGTGTAGATAGATAGATAGATATACAGATAGATGGACACATAGACAGACAGAAAGAAAGAAAGAAGATAGATAGATAGATAGATAGATAATAGATAGATAGATAGACAGTAGAATAGATAGATAGAAAGATAAGTAGATAGAAGACAGATAGATAGATATGCACATAGAGAGAGAGAGAGAGAGAGAGAGAGAGAGAGAGGAGAGAGAGAGAGAGAGAGAGAGAGAGAGAGGATTCGGATAATTTATTCAAGCATAGGCCATTGCCCCTCTTGAAGGGGTACACTTTTCAATTCTCGAACATTGCAACATTTCCTTAGTATCTATACACACACACACACAGTCATAAATGCTTATTATGTATTTTAAGATCTTAAGATATAGCAGCAGATCGTATTTTAAACGCTTTATATAAGAATACTGATAATTTTCTGACAATGTTTTCATTCTTAGATGGCAACAGTAAACTCAATCGAAACTGGCTTGGATACTTATAGAATTTCAAAGGTATGTACTGTTTGAGACAAAAAAACCTCTTTCATGGAGTCTGCTGTAAAGCGTTTATGTCTCACACCATGCAACTTCCAACAATGTCTTGTCTTGTCCTTGCTTTGTTTGTCAATGTCATTGGCGGTAACTGACACCCTCTCTTTCTAAAAAAAAAAGAAACTCACAAGTCACAAAAAACAACAACAACAAAAACCTCTTTCACACAACTCTTTAAAACATACCTACCAAAAACACACCAGCAATTTCGTTAAAAATCTTTCCTTCGTAAAATCTTACATCAGATGGAAAATGTTAATCTCCCTCAGAAATTCAAAGATCACATCAGGTGGGACATCTCTGGACAAGGTTTTCATGGAGTCTGCTGTAAAGTGTTTATATCTCACATCATGCAAATCCCAACACTCTAAAAGAATATGTTTCACTGTGAGTGGAACATGACATGGAACGCACCACGGAGCTTCTTCACCTTTAAAAGATAGGAATGGGTTTAAAACGAGTGGCCAGTATGCAAACGTAAACGGCACAAACATGTTTCTTCTTTATGGCCGCCTCGGCAACATGGTAAAAATTCTTTCAGGTTTGGACGAACATAGATTTTAGTCATCAGAGAAGAAGGAACGAGCAGGCTCCTAAAGTTCTAAAAACATAGGACAGGAAACCAGAAATGCGGAAGAAATGGCGGGAGACGAGCAAGGATGTTTTGATAAGGTGGGGGGGGGGGGGGGGGGGGGGGGGGGGGGTGAGTGAGAATGGAAGGGAAGTGGAAGGGTGGAGGTGAGCAGATGGGGGTAGGGGAGATGGGTGATTGCTGTATGGTCATATGGAGGGGGGGGGAGATGGGGAACGAGAGATGCGGGGTTGGAGATGGGTGGCTGGGTAAGTGAGGATTGTTGTGGCGTGCTTTCATGAGTTGATGACGTGATGCCTGGCTCCAGTCTCGTGATTACGGTCCCCAGAGGAAGATCCGAAGAAAGGCAAGATATTGGAAACGTTGGAGGAGTGGGTTTTCCCCCCTCGATTTCCTATGTGTTTCTTTGTCTGTGTCTCTCTCTGGCCTGTCTCTTTTCTGTCTGTCTGTGTCTGTCTGTCTGTCTGTCTGTCTGTCTGTCTCCTCTCTCTCTCTCTCTCTCTCCTCCTCACACATATAGACACACACAACCATACACCATCCTTCACATCCCTCATGTATGTATGTATGTATGTATGTATGTATGTATGTATGTATGTTATGTATGTAATATATGTATGTATGTATGTAGTATGTATTATCTATCTATCAGTCTCTCTCTCTCCCTGTCTCCCTCTCTCCTCACATACACATAAACACACACACACACACACACACACACACACACACCACACACACACACACACACAACCACACACACACACACACTCTCTCTCTCTCTCTCTAGCCATCTATCTACTGTCTATCTATCTAGTCTACTATCTATCTATCATCTCTCTCTGTGCTCTCTCTGTGTCTCTCTTTCTCTCTCTGATCTGTCTTCTCATCTCTCTCTCTCTCTGTATCTCTCTCTCTCGATCGTTAGAGAGAAAGAGAAGAGAGAGAGAGAGAGAGAGACAGAGAGAGACAGAGACAGAGACAGAGAGACAGAGACAGAGAGAAACAGAGACCAAGACCGAGACTCACAGCAGACAGACAGACAGACAGCAAACAGACAGACAGACAGACAAGGGAATCTTTGTGACAGGATTTCGAGCCACGAAAGAAGCATCTTATTTCACTGAACGCTGAATGTGTGGAAGCTAAAAGCTCAAGGAAAGGTTTCCTATTGGTATGGATAGCAGCACTGGCGAGGGGCTTGGTCCCATTACCATCGTTATTGGAATGGGAGGCACTGTTGGCACCGGAGCATTCACTAACGCCTCTTTGGCTGGATTCTCTCTCTCTCTCTCTCTCTCTCTCTCTCCCTCTCTCTCTCTCTCTCTCTCTCTCTCTCTCTCTCTCATCTCCTCTCTCTCTCTCTCTCTCTCTGCTATTCTGAACCTCTTTTCGGGAATTCATTTCCACCTGAGCTAATATGCCATCAAAACTCAGAATCTTACAGAAAAAAAAATTGCGTAAATATGTTTGTACACTTTCACTAGTTACGCAGATATGCGATATAATTCATATTACCAATGGCCATCAACATGTATGTCATTACTACATCATCACCAACGTACAGTTACTTACTTTCCCGAAGTGATTGGTGCTGTTTACAAGTACTACTGTTTCAAAATACTTTGCTATTGTAATGTTCTTGTTTTTTTCCAGATCCGTCCAAGCCCAAAAGAGTTCCTCTGATCTACCTCTGGTGGTACGCAAAGAAGAAACGGTTTATGCCGGCTGCACACTGGCCATTCATTTTGAACTCATTCGTACCTTTTAAAGGGTGAAGAAACTCCGTGGTGCATTCCATGTCATGTACCACTCACAATGAAACATATTCTTTTCGAGTGTTGTGACATGCATATGTGAGACATAAACATTTTACCTCAGACTCCATGAACCCCTTGTCCAGAGATGTTCCACCTGATGTGATCTTTGAATTTCTGAAAGAATTTGATATTTTGCATCTGATCTGAGAGTTTTGCAGTCGAAAGATTTTAAAGAAAATTTCGGGTGTGTTTTTAGAAAGTATATTTTAAAAGGTGGTGTGACTGAATGGCTTGAGAGTTGACTTCAACACTGTGACAGCCCTGATATGACCTTTTGCGGTTAGCTGGACTATAAGCAACATTACCTTACCTTATCTTCCCTAGTGTAAATGTTTGTCGCCTTTGCTGCAGGTTGTGTCAGGCCAACTGACATGGGATGTTATGCGGGGATTGCCTTCAGTTGTGAGAAGCTCCTAGCATAACATTATCGGTCTCCAAAATCCCTCGAAGTCGGAGTGTGGCTGCCCACATGGCGGGGTAATCAAAAACGGTCACACACGTAATGTTCTCATCCCCAGCTGATGAATTTGTACCATAGTGTTCAAGTACTTCAGCTGTTTGGATGATCCCTGGAGTCTTTTAGCCAGGGTACGACAACAACTACAAATGATTGTACACGCTATGCTAGTACCTGGGAGGTGGGGGAGTGATTTTTCATTTAATCTTTTGTCTTTGGTTGTCTACTTTTTTGTAATTCTTTTTCTTTTTTATGTTAGTATTATTTCTATTGTATTTTTCCCTTCAAAAAATAATATTAACGCATGTTTGACTCCCCCCCCCCCTCTCTCTCTCTCTCGCTGTCTCTCTCTCTCCACCCCCCCTCTCTCTCTCCCTCCCCACCTCTCTCTCTCCGCCCTGAGCAACATTATTATCTCTTAATCATCGTTGCCTTGAAAATCAATCTTGCTTTATGAGGAAGACTGTTGAATATGACTGTATGCTGGTGTACTTGCGCAACAACATGACTGCCTCATGAAACAACATGTATTGCTTCTCAGGCTTGCTGATGATGCTCCATTGGTGACTGATCCATCTATACTCTCCTTCCAGATTAGGAATATTCTGTACTGCATAGCTCTAAGTGTGTGGTGTGTGTGTGTGTGTGTGTGTGTGTGTGCGTGCGTGCGTGCGTGCGTGCGTGCGTGCGTGCGTGCGTGCGAGCGAGCGTGCATGCGTGCGGTGAGCGAGCGAGCGTGCGTGCATTGGTGCTTGCGTGCCTGCGTGTGCGTGCGTGCGTGCCTGCGTGTGTACATGTGTGTGTACGCGTGCGTGCGTGCGTGCGCACGCGCGTGCGTGCGTGCGTGCGTGCGCGCGCGCGCGCGTTGTGTGTGTGTGTAAAGCAAAGAACATCGTCCTATTTTGCCATTCATCCTGGCCCCATTCACAATCCAAGAAATGGGAGATAAGGAAGAAGAATCACCACGTGTGGTTACTGAGAAGCATGGGGTGGGATCAGGCCACACACTGATATTTTTCAGGATGGCGTCTACAGAGTAATCCCCGAGTATTGACGGTTCTTCTGGCATTAAGGGTAAGAGTACGTTTTCAGAGAGAGAGGAGAGAGAGAGAGAGAGAAGAGAGAAGAGAGAGAGAGAGAGAGAGAGAGAGAGAGAGAGTAATCCCTAGATATTGACGAAACTCGTGTTTTATGGTTTTACCTGTCCTTCTAACTTGAAAGGTAAGAGTACGCTTTGACAGAGAGAGAGAGAGAGAGAGAGAGAGAGAGAGAGAGAGAGAGAGAGAGAGAGAGAGAGAGAGAGAGAGCGAGAGAGAGGAGAGAGAGCGAGAGGAGAGAGAGAGAGAGAGAGAGAGAGAGAAGAGAGAGAGTCGGAGTCGGAATCAGATGGTTTATTCACAAAAGGCCATAGCCCCTTATGAAGCGTGTGTAAACACCATAAATGCAATGTATCAAAGACAAAATGAGCAAAAATACATACAGAAAAACAGTAACAAGTACCAATAGTTATATATAGAAACAGAATAGGGATAGAAAGAATTGAGGCCTATTCCTAAGAAGAGAGAGAGAGAGAGAGAGAGAGAGAGAGAGAGAGAGAGAGAGAGAGAGAGAGAGAGAGAGAATTTCTCAGTTTTAAACGTATTCTCTAGTAAGGGATAAGATGCCTGCATAAAAGCATAACAGTCGTGGCTCACGATGCTCACATAGGAGACGAAGCAATACTTCGGGTGAGTACTGGCGTCAAGTGTCTTTATATCAGTTTCCTAAGATATTTTTTTTCTTCACAGTAGTTTCTCAACGGTTTATTTATATCAGTTTCAAAACATTTTCTCCATTCATGTTTCCAAAGGCTTTTTTTTATCGAAGCATTTCCTTGCAGCACATTTCTGGATTACATTCATACCAGCTTCTACAGTCTTTCTTCGTGCTAGTTTCCCAACGCTTTCTTCATAATCAAACCTTGATGATTTTTTTTCTTCTGATCAGCTGGGCTATAACAAGCACGACGTAACTTATCTTTTAATAGAAGCAATAATGTCCATAACAAAAATTGTAATTAGACACCGTAAAGGTACCTTTCATGTACTAATAGTAATCTTGTTTTACCACTAACATGGGACCATAAATGGAAATAGGCAGTCCTGGTTCTTGGTACTAGTAGGATGCCATAAATGGTAGTTGACAGGGTGGTGATCATTACTCTTGGAGCAGGCGTATCAGGCATTGCTTTGCAGTATATAATGGTCTGCTGGTAGCAAGAAATTCTTACCGTTCTTATTTTCTT
>CM065738.1:10780087-10782587 GCA_033310375.1 Conus canariensis
ATGAAGGGGGCGGGGAGGGGGAGGGGGCATGAGAAGTTATGCCTATTTGTCTCACATGTAATGAAAGCATACCACAACAGGATGAAGAGAAACAAGAGAAGCAATAGTTAGGATTAACCTGAATGCGCGCCATAGCAGGATGAAAGGTAACAAGAGAGGCGATGCCGATTTTCACTCATATGTGATGAGTGAAGGCCACAACAGGTTGATTTTCACCCATATGTGATAAGTGATGGCCACAACAGGTTGATTTTTACCCATATGTGATGAGTGAAGGCCACAACAGGTTGATTTTCACCCATATGTGATAAGTGAAGGCCACAACAGGTTGATTTTCACTCATATGTGATGAGTGAAGGCCACAGCAGGTTGATTTTCACTCATATGTGATGAGTGAAGGCCACAGCAGGTTGATTTTCACCCATATATGATGAGTGAACGCCACAGCAGGTTGATTCTCACTCATATGTGATGAGTGAACGCCACAGCAGGTTGATTCTCACTCATATGTGATGAGTGAACGCCACAGCAGGTTGGAAGCGATGTCTGCTTTCAAGCAGATACGATGAATGCATTCCCACAGAAAGTGGGAGGGGAACAAGTGAGATAATGCCTATACTTTCACTCAACATGGGATGAATGAACATCACATGAGGAAGAAAGAAAACAAGGGGGGGGGGGGGGGGGGGGACCGATGCTTATTTCTCACTCTCATTATAAAGAATGCACGCCACAGAGGCGATGAATATTGAAAGAGACGATGATTATTTTCATCCACATACGATGAATACACAGGAAGATGAAGGGTAAGGAAAAGGGCAATGTCTGTTCTGACTAACACGTGATGACTGCATGCCACAGGAATGTGGGGGTGGGGGGGGGGGGGATAAAGAGTAACAAGAAAGGCATTGCCTATTGTTATTTCACGTGTGATGAATGCATCCCACAGAAGGACGAATGGAACAAAAGAGGCATTGCCTACTTTCACCCATGTGTAATGAATGCGCATCACAGAATCATGAAGGCTAACGAGAGAGGCAATGCCTGTTTTCACCCATATGTGATGAATGTGCACCACAGAACAATGAAGGCAAACAAGAGAGGCAATGCCTGTTTTCACTCACATGTGATGAACACACACCAAAGGGTGAGATGGACCAGCTAGAAAGTAGAGACTCATGTATATTCAACTTTAACAGACGGAACGTCTTCTGTAAGAGGATCAGTATCAAGCTGGTAGTGAAGCATATCACGTTCTTGAGCTCATCCCGAAAACGGAAACAAAAAAAAAAGAAGAAAAAGAAAGAAAGAGAAAGTAACGTAGAACGTGTCCCGCCTGCATATTCATGTCTCCGATTAGAACAACCTCGTTATCATAATTATTATTCCTCTGTTATCCACCCAAAGATCAGCACAGAATGCGTATATGAGTCAGAATGTTCTGTAGTAGCAAGCAACATGGCAGGTGTCCGTTTGATGACCATTTATTTCCACTCGTCAAAAACCACCCCTCCCCTTTCCAATCCCCTCCCTCCTCTCCCCACCCCCTTTCTCTCACTTCACTCTCCCATTCACCCCCTCCTTTCCCCTCCCCTCCCTTCCCTTTCCAGCAGAGTTCGAATCGTCCTGACCTTAATGACGAGCTCCGGGGTCCCCTGTTGTTACACCGGGGACGCTTACAGCAGGGGCTCATTCTGGCCAAGTCTTCATTCCTGCATTTAGCTCTTCTGGGGTGAAACGTTCACACCAGTGATCCAGTTCTCGGTCAGACACTTTGCTATAAGTTCATATTTCATTGACAGGTGGCCAAAATATTCCAAACATCCATCACCAGCATTCATATCTCAAATATTACGTCCCATTTTAACGTGACGGTCATGATGCTTGTGTTTTTGACTCGTCCTTTTCAGATTCTTCCATGATGAGCGCCTATTTTCTATAATTTTGATTATAATGTAAACGATGTATTCTCATGACTTAACTGCAATTTTTTGCTGTTTGTTTTCATTTATTTACTTTTCCTTTTTTTTTTTTGAAAGATCTGTTACTGTTGAAACAAGGAAGTCTGTTCTTTTGCTGTGTTAATGTACTTCACATACTTCATTTACCCTAAATATCTTCACTGTAAATATATGATCTTTCTTGGCTATATTTGGCATCGGTTCTCTCTCTCTCTCTCTCTCTCTCTCTCTCTCTCTCTCTCTCTCTCTCTCTCTCTCTCTCTCTGCTGGAGGGTTGTGGAGGTCAAGGGAGAAGGAAGGTGGGCGTGCTAGGAAAATGGACGAAGAGGGCGCGTTACATGCAAAAGTGGTGAATGGGTTAGCAGATACTACCTTCATCATCAACATCATCATCATCATCATCATCATCATCTTCTTCTTCTTCTTTTTCTTCTTCTTCTTCTTCTTCTTCTTCTTCTTCTTCTTCTTCTTCTTCTTCTTCTTCATCATCATCGTCGTCATCATCATCATCATCATCATCATCATCATCATCATCATCA
>CM065738.1:10787587-10790087 GCA_033310375.1 Conus canariensis
CGAAGGAAAATCTTTCCCGTCACTCATCCTTGCCTTTCCGGTCTTCGTCCTTCATTTTCTGAAAATGTCATGCTGGCCTTTCTCGTCTCCCAATGCATATGTCCTTGTCCATGATCCTGGCGTCTTTTCTTTTTCATGATGTTCACTCTGCATACTTGTTTGGATAGTTGAGCAGGCCAATTCAGGCCAGTCTAGTTCTTTTTACATAGTTGTTGAGATACATACCTTGACCATAGTAGCGCTTTCTGTTTACTGTTGTTATTTAGATAGGTACACTCAGGCGTGATGTCCACATGCACCGTAACTTATGTGACAGAGGAGAATAACCATTTCAGACTGCTTATGTGTGGGGCGGGAGGAAGGTGGAGCACGGGAAAGGAGGAGAATAGCGCATTGAAGTGGGCAGTGAAAATGACGATTTTTATGTCGGTCGGAGCTTCAAACTGCGAACACATGGCATCACTGCTGGGTCAACCGCTCACCATGTTATTTTCGGTGTAGGATATCCGTTCATATCTGCGACCATGCCATTTTCGGTGTAGAATGTCCGTTCACATCTGGCATCATGTTATTTTCGATGTAGGATGTCCGTCCATATCTGGCACCATGTCATTTTTGGTGTAAGATATCTGTTCACATCTGGCACCATGTTATTTTCGGTGTATGATATCCGTTCACATCTGGCACCATGTTATTTTTGGTGTAAGATATCTGTTCACATCTGGCACCATGTTATTTTCGGTGTAGGATGTCCGTTCATATCTGGCACCATGTTATTTTCGGTCTAGAATATCTGTTCCTATCTGATATGCTGTTTTTGGTGTAGGATATCTGTTCTTATACGGCACTATGCTATTTTCGGTATAGGATGTCCGTTCATAGCTGGCACCATACTACTTTATGTATAGGATACCCGTTCACATTTAGCACCATGCTGCTTGCTCCATAAGGTGTAGGCTATCTTGGCACAATGTTATTCTCTGCGTAACATATACACTATCCGTGCACACCTAGCACCATGTTTGTTTTTTCTCCTGTAGTGTGTAAGCTGGCGTCCATGATACTTTCGCCGTAAGACGTAGGATATCCGTGCACTCCTTGCAACATGTTACTTAATCTGTGATGTGTAGGATATCCGTGCGCACCTGGCGTCACGTTACTTTCGCCGTAAGATGTGGGATACCCAGTCAATGCCCAGCACTGTTACTTTCGCCGTAAGATGTGGGATACCCAGTCAATGCCCGGCACTGTTACTTTCGCCGTAAGATGTGGGATACCCAGTCAATGCCCGGCACTGTTACTTTCGCCGTAAGATGTGGGATACCCAGTCAATGCCCAGCACTGTTACTTTCGCCGTAAGATGTGGGATACCCAGTCAATGCCCGGCACTGTTACTTTCGCCGTAAGATGTGGGATACCCAGTCAATGCCCAGCAGTGTTACTTTCGCCGTAAGATGTGGGATACCCAGTCAATGCCCGGCACTGTTACTTTCGCCGTAAGATGTGGGATACCCAGCCAATGCCCGGCACTGTTACTTTCGCCGTAAGGTGTAGGATACCCGGTGCACGCCTGGCATTGCTACTTTCTCTGTGAGGTGTTGAATACCCGATGCACGCCTGACACTGTGCTGCTTTCGCCGTAAGGTGTAGGATACCCGGTGCACGTCTGGCATTGCTACTTTCTCTGTAAGGTGTTGAATACCCGATGCACGCCTGACACTGTGTTGCTTTCGCCGTAAAGTGTAGGATACTCGGTGCACGCCCGACACCATGTTACTTTCGCCGTGAAGTGTGGGATACTCGATCTTCGCCTAACGTTATGTAGGACACCAGGTGCACGCCTGGCAGTATGCTACTTTCGCTGTGAAATGTAGGATACCGGTGCACGCCTGGCATTAGTTACTCCGTAAGCTGTAAAATGTTTTTGCACACCTGGCACAGAGCAGCATGTCCTGTTTGTGGCAGTATCTGTTTTTCCTCTAGCCGTCAGCTTAGAACCTTGGAATACCTTGAAAAAGATAA
Organism: Conus canariensis; assembly: GCA_033310375.1. Classification (NCBI taxonomy): domain Eukaryota; kingdom Metazoa; phylum Mollusca; class Gastropoda; order Neogastropoda; family Conidae; genus Conus; species Conus canariensis. The sequence goes on from CM065738.1 coordinate 10,789,610, forward strand.
ATCAGCTGTCTGCAATATTGATTCATCCACTGTCTTTTTTTTTTGTCGTCCAGTCGACCACCTGGAGCCATTTCAGGGCTGCCACTACGCAAAGGATACAATGTTCTGTGTGTTATGTTCACACACACACACACACACACACACACACACACACACACACACACACACACACACACACACACACACCACCACCACCACACACACCACACCACACCACACCACACCACACCACACCCACACACACACACACACACACACACACACACCGGCGCGCGCGCACGCGCTCATGCATGCAACCGCAGGTACGCAGGCGCGCGCGCGCGCGCCACACACACACAACACACACACACACACACACACACACACACACACACACACACACACACACACACGCGCGCGCGCGCGCACGCACGCACGCACACACGCACAGAGAGAGAGAGAGAGAGAGAGAGAGAGAGAGAGAAGCAGAAAGAAAATG
>CM065738.1:10795087-10825087 GCA_033310375.1 Conus canariensis
GAGAGAGAGAGAGATTCTATTTCAGCCCCGTCATGGCCTTTTCCTGACTTATTCTCACGATCCGTCTTCAAACCCGACTTCCTGCCCTTTGAGACAAGTTTCAACAATCAACCCCCCTTGGTGGACGTTCGCCGAACCCTCAGCACCGGGATCACCCCAGTGCCATCAAACGGTGGTTCCAAGCACCCTCCCTCCTGCATGTCCCCCTTGTTTGACGTTAGACTGGGGTCAGCAGAGGGTGCCATCTCCTTGGTTCTAGACAAAAGTGGTCCTCCGCCACCAAAGAATATTCTAGGCCCAGGTGTTAAAGAAAAAGCAAACAAATCCTCAACAGCGAAGAGGGCAGCAAATAACGTAGTCAGATGGTATTAAATAAGGCTAAAGACTCGTGAATACACGGTTACTTGGACTAAGAACGTTAATATTATTGTCGAATGGAGGGTGCGGGGGGGGGGGGAGGGGGAGGGGGGGGCTCCACCCTAACGGGGCCAATGGCGCAGTCAGATGGTATTAAATACGCCTAATGACTCGTGAATGCCCTGTTGCATGGACTAAAATAAACAAAAGGTTAATGTGATCATCGAATGAAGGGAAGGTACTCACTTCTAGCAGGGCCAATGGCGCAGTCAGATGGTATTAAATACGCCAATGACTCGTGAATGCTCTGTGCGGTGGATTAGAAAAACGTTGATATCATCATCTAATAAAGGGGGGGGGGGGGGGGGGTAGCAGGGCCAATGGCGCAGTCAGATGGTATTAAATACGCCCAATGACTCGTGAATGCCCTGTTACGTTGACGTATAAAAAGGTGAATGGTATCTTTAATTTAGGGGTAAAAACGGGGTCGATGGCGCAGTCAGATGGTATTAAATACGCCTAATGACTCGTGAATGCCCTGTTACGTTGACGTATAAAAAGGTGAATGGTATCTTTAATTTAGGGGTTAAAATGGGGTCGATGGCGCAGTCAGATGGTATTAAATACGCCTAATGACTCGTGAATACCCTGTTACGTTGACGTATAAAAGGTGAATGGTATCTTAATTAGGGTTTAAACGGGGTCGATGGCCAGTCAGACGGTATTAAGTACGCTAATGACTGCGAACACCTGTTATGAGGACTTACAAAAAAGGTTAATGCTGTCATGTAATTCAGGGTTTAAAAGTCGGCTAACGGGGTCACTGGCGCAGTCCGATGGTATTAAACACGCCTAATGACTCGTGAATACCCTGTTATGTGGACTAAAGAAGAAAAGTTAATTACTCATCGACTTAAGGGGATAAAGCCTCCACAGCTAAAAGGGACAATGGCGCAGTCAGATGGTATTAAATACGCCTAATGACTCGTGAATGCCCTGTTACGTGGACGAGGCTAATAGTACCATATTGCATGTAATTGCTGGAAGCATGCGTGCAGGTTAGATAACCATCACCTGCTCAGGTCGGCCCACATACTTCTAGAACCTTGGAGAGCTAGCACCCTGTGTTGGTCCCGAGAAGAGGGGGGACCCAAAGGGCCGGAGAGGGCGGGTCGGCGGAACCGCCGTTTGATGGCGGGTGGGGTTGGGAAGGGGGGGTGATCTTGGGTGCTGGGGTTCGGGGGTCGTCTGTCAAGGAGGGGTTGTTTTGTTGGAATCTGTCTCAAAGGGAGGATGAGGGTGCTGAAGGTGGATCGGAGAATAACTGGGGAGAAAGTCTGGTGGATCTGAAATAGAGTCTGGGAATGCATGTATGTAGATACACATCCACACACACACACACACACACACACACACACACACACACACACACACACACACACACATGAACACGCATGCACGCTCGCACACAGACATATAGATACGCACGAACGCACGCACGCAAGCATGCACGCACGCATACATACATACGCGCACGTGTACGCGCGCGCACACACACAAACACACACACACACACAACACACGCGCACGCACGCACGCACACACATATGCACGCGCGCACACGCATGCACGCACACATACACGCACACACACATACACAAACGCGCGCGTGAGCACACACGCACGCATGCACTCACACGCACGCGCTCAAATACACGCACGCACGCACGCACACACACACACACACACACACACACACACACACACACACACACACACACAATATAAGCCCATGCACGCACACAAACACATGCACGTACACGCATAGACACATGCAAACACACAAACATGCACACGCACACACATACACAAGCGCGCTTGAACACACATGCACACACATTTTCACACACACACACACGCACGCACGCACGCACGCGCGCACGCACGCACGCACGCACGCACGCACGCACACACACACACATTTTCACACACACACACACACTAACTCACTCACACACACACACACACACACACACACACACACACACACACACACACACACACACATTCTGCATACACCCTGTACAGAGTGTATAGGACGAGAAGAGAGGAGATGAGAGACCGCATGTACGAGAGGTAGAGGAGAGAGGAGAGAGAGAGAGAGAGAGGAGAGGGAGAGAGAGAGAGAGAGGAGAAGAGGGAGAGAGAGAGAGAGAGAGAGAGACGTACAGACCGTGACAGAGAACGGGACACCGCACTTGAACTGCAAGTGTCATACAAACTGTTCCCCTTCTATTTACCAACCTCCCCCCCCCCCCACCTTCTCTCTTCCCGTCCGCTTCACGCGCACGTACAAACATCCGCGCACGCGTATGCGGTCCCCCCACCCCACCCCCGCCACACACACACACACACACACACACACACACACACACACACACACACACACACACACACACATGAACGCACACATGAACGCACGCTCGTGCATACACACGTACACACACGCATACACACACATACACGCACGCACGCACGCACGCACGCACGCTCGCACACACACAACACTTCAACAATTTATTCAGGATTGAATGACGAACAGTATAAAACACGGTTCATGTCCTAGTATAGTTAATGGGCAACGACACACAGTGAAATTTCGCTCAAATGTGTACAGACACATAGCCATCTATATTGACACAAATTCACGAGGATGCACAGCCACACAGTACACACAAACAGCACACACACACACACACACACAACGCACGCACGCACGCACACACACACACACACACACACACACACACACACACACACACACACACACACACACACACACACGCACACACACACACACACTGAAACTGTAGCATCCGATTGTGAAATTCTAGTAATACACACACACACACACACACACACACACACACACACACACACACACACACACACACACACACAAGATTCAAAGATTTAATCCTGTGACCCTTTTGGGGCATGGAGGACTTGAAACACAAATAAACAAATGTAAATGAAACACATCAAACATCAAAAACTTTTCCCGATAATTAACACACTGGATATAATTTTACACAACTTTACTAAGTTTTAAAAACTTCGCTAAGTTTAGCAACACTTTTTTTTTATTACCACAGAGCAAACGACAATAGTTAAATACGGACTTTATACATGTAAATTGTTTTGGTATAAACTTATTTCTAATATCATCATATTTGGTGCATTTCATTACACAATGAAATTCATCACCAAGGTCATTCTGGTCGCAGTCCCGATAAAATCGTTCATCATGAGGTATTCCAAATCGTCTGCCAGTTTCGATCATGGGTTTATGATTACCACAGCGGAACCGAATTAGAGGGTATATGTAAACATCAGGCAACATTTCAATATATTTTTCACGGCAAAACTCTGTTTTAAAATTCCTATAAAATAAACACTTATTACTAGATTCTAAAGCATCGTTCCATGCACGTATGTAAACATCTTCTAATGAATTACGAACATTTCTACAGATACTGTGAACAGACGAAAACTTTTGTGTCTCCCACACAAAGTCGAATCCTGTTTCGATAAGGATATTCCGTATACACGTCAGCCACCTAGATGTAAAACCCTGATTTCTGTATAAATCATATAGTACTTGATACAATCTAGATGAATATTTGTGGTGAAAGTAAGGATGACCAGAATTTTATCATTCGTGCATATACTTGAACTGAAACAGGATATACTCCTAGTTCTCCATATATCAGTTCTGTTTTACTAGAACGATTTAAATGAAAAAGATGCTTAGAAAATTTAAGCTGAAAACTTTCCTTTAGCTTTAAATCACAATATCCCCAAATTTCACAGCCATGTAAAAGTACAGGCAGAACCATTGACTGGTATAAGTCCAGTACAATGGTTATAGGCAAATTTTGAAATCTTGCCATCTTTAACAAAGAAAACATTGCACACTGCGCTCGGTCATACAAATACTTCTTACATTTATAAAAATTTCTTGTTCTGCTAACCCACACAACACGCACACACACATACACACACGTACACACACACACACACACACACACACACACACACACGTACACACACACACACACACACACACACACACACACACACACACACACACACACACACACAGTGACAAAAATGCAGGACCTGCATTTGCGATGGTGAATCTGTCGAAACATTTTTTTCTCCGCTAGCTTGCTTCCCCTCCCTCGCTCCACTTCATTTAGTCTGCATAATACTAATACATTCAGCTATAAAGTAACTCCCTCTTCGACCCCATCCTCCAGCCTATCCCCCGTCCCCTGCTTCATATTTTTTTAAAGTTTGGACACCTTGAACTCTTTATGCAAGAGTAGCTAAAACACTTTTTTTTTTGTTTGGTTGGGTTTTTTTTTTCCTTTGTTCATACAATTTTTTTTTCAGCTGTAGTCCTTGCTCGCAGCTTGAAAACAGGCCGGTATTGGCGGGAAATTATTTTTCGCGTTCAACGAGGATGAGGGGGGGGGGGGGGGGGGGGGGCAGGAGGATGGTGCTGGGGGTGGTGCTTTGGATGGGATTGGAGATAATTTGATTCGAAAGTTTCTTTCAAGGTACTAGGTGTAAACGCGCGCAGATTGCAGGTCGTATGGTCAAACATTCTTGATCGCTGTTGCATTATTTCCGTCACACAACGAAAACGACGTCAAGGCGATTTGACAACTGTGTGTCCTACAAGCTGATTCAACCATCGGGTTCGTATTTTCTTTAAAAAAAAGTGAATACTCTGTTTCCTCAGCATTCTTTTTTGTTGTTGCACAGTTGATGGAGAATAAAGATACTAAGCTAGGATGTCGTCACAGGGGTAATAGACGGATGACAACAAAATACTGTAAGAAAATACGACTACTAATACTGTTGCTGCTGTTGATGATGATAATATCAGTCATGGTTATCATGGCGGGGATGATGCTAATGATAATGATAAAAATAGAGTAAACTTGTGTCCGTAGCGCCAATTGCCGATGTGATGAAGAACAACGCAATATTTTATGGCATTTGTCATCTCCACTACCAACTCCTCTCTCTCTCTCTCACTCACTCTCTCTCTCTCTCTCTCTCTCTCTCACACACACACACACACACACACACACACACACACACACACACACACACACACACACACACACACACACACACTTGCACACACACAGATGCAGAGACCGTGCGGGTACTCCTATTATTTGACAACACAAGGGGCAGTGGTGGTCAGTATATGTTCTAAAGGTACATGTTGTATCATTACTTCCTGATCACGTTGCTCTATCATGTCGATCATCTTTCATCTTCCGTCTTCGTCCTACCCATGTTTAACTGATGTTACTAACTAACAAACTCCTTATCTCACAGCCCACTTATCCCGTTCGAACGCCTGTCCCCCTCCCCCCCCCCTCCCCTCAGTGCCTTCATGGCTCCTTATTCACGCATTAATCCCCACTTCCTTTCTTTCTGTGAGTGAAACGGAAGTTCACATCCTAAAGGAAAGGACATTTGGGGTCCACAAAACTCATTCCTGCACTAGCCTACGTTCTCTGAGTATTCTGAAACAACTTTCTAGTGCTGCCAACATGGGAACACAGTTCTGCCGTAAAGATTTTCTGCATGATACTTTTCTAAACCTGCTTGCCGTCCCTTTAATGTGTTTATTTTTCATCCCGGTCATCTTGGTCATCCTGTGAGACAATCTGCAGCACACCTCTTACCTAGAATTCACATTGTACAGTGGAAACCACATGCCAAATAAAGGGATGGGGATGGGGGTAGGGCTCTTTCAATATAAACTGTGTTCCAGTCTTCTTGCAATATTGTGCTTGTAGTTTTCGTTTTCTTTCGTTTAAAAAAAATTTTTTTTTGGTCTCCGTTACTTCAGTGTCTTTTCTGCCTCTGCGACCCATTCTTTAATCTGTGTTTCAAAGACACCGCGTACTTTCTTTAATTCGCACCATAGTAATGCGGGGGAAACAGGCGGCGGCGGGGGGGGGGGGGGGGGGGGGCGGGGGGGGGGGACCTTTCAATGTAAAGTGTGCCCCTTTCTTCTAGAAATCCGGTGCTAGTGATTTTTCCTTTAGTGTCGTTCTCTCTGACTTTGCCTTCTATTTAAAGTTGAGTTTGAGTTTGATTGATTTAATTTTTTTTCCGATGTGCTGTAGACAACCGCTTTTCTGTTTTTATGGTTTGTTCATCTTCCTGTGGTCTGCAAAGCATTTTCTCTTTCTTTTTTCTTGATCAACCTTGTGAGATGCAAGTTCTTCCTTGTTATCTGGTGACTATTAGTAAGAGATGAACCACTGCAACAGGTGCTTACTGTTCACACTGCAGTGCTGTCCACTAAACAGGGATTTTTAAAAAATGTCTTTATTGCACTGGAGTTGCCTCAAAAGGATTTCTTTGAATCGGTTGTTAAAAGCAAAATTTGAGCGAAATGACCCGAGTGGTTGGTGCACTTATCATGGCTTAGTTTTATCCGAGTGAAGGACTGCAGCATGGAAATGGATGTTATGAATTAGTGTACCTCTAAACCGTATGTAAATCTGAGTTAGTTTTTTTGTATATGTGTTGACAGCCTTGGAAATGCTCTCTGGGGTCTGCACGAGCTGTACTGACACATTGTCTGTGCCCATCCCCTTGATGCTCTCTGGGGTCTGCACGAGCTGTACTGACACATTGTCTGTGCCCATCCCCTTGATGCTCTGTGGGGTCTGCACGAGCTGTACTGAAACATTGTCTGTGCCCATCCCCTTGATGCTCTGTGGGGTCTGCACGAGCTGTACTGAAACATTGTCTGTGCCCATCCCCTTGATGCTCTGTGGGGTCTGCACGAGCTGTACTGAAACATTGTCTGTGCCCATCCCCTTGATGCTCTCTGGGGTCTGCACGAGCTGTACTGACACATTGTCTGTGCCCATCCCCTTGATGCTCTGTGGGGTCTGCACGAGCTGTACTGACACATTGTCTGTGCCCATCCCCTTGATGCTCTGTGGGGTCTGCACGAGCTGTACTGAAACATTGTCTGTGCCCATCCCCTTGATGCTGTCTGGGGTCTGCACGAGCTGTACTGAAACATTGTCTGTGCCCATCCCCTTGCACTGCCGTTTTAGTTTTGTTACTGATAATGCTTTCAGCTTTGAGTCATTTCTTTCTCCTTTGAAGGCACTAACATTCTTCGCCTTGGTGGTTGTGGAGCTGGTATGCTGAGACTTTGTTGTTTTTCACCACATATCCGGACGAGCACGGTCTGACAACACCTTCCTTCCTTTGTGTCCAGCCACCCAAAGTCCGATGATGTCTGGAGCTGTTGTTAAATGTTTGTAAAAGACACTTTTCTCTCTAACTTGGGTTTTTGAAACACAGGTGCGCTCTTGTGTGTGTGTGTGTGTGTGTGTGTATAGAGTGCGCGCGCGAGCACACACACATGCACGCACGCACGCACGCACAGAGTTTCCTGACCGTTATCTCATTTCTACGTTCCGCATGCTATGTTCACTTCTTGCGTGATATTTTTGCATAAGGGTTACCTTCCGTTACCATAGATCAACAGACAGGCTGCCCAATAAGTGCCCCCTGATTCATGGTTTCATTTCTGGAGGTAGTCAACACTGTATGTTTTTCTTTTCTTTTTCAGTGATCACGTTTCTGCTCCAGGTTGAGTTAATGTTTGTTTCTGAGTTCTTCAGGCTTTGAGCTGTTCACTCTTTCTGAGAGTAACCAAGGTGCAGCTCAATGTTATTTCGTTGCCGTTCCATGAAACACTTCGCTTGTGACACCGCCCTTAGTATTCAACAGTATTTCGTTGCCGAGATTTCTTGTGCCTCCGTCAAAGTAGTATTAAGGCTGATTCAGTCTAGACCCAGTGCAGAGAAGTGACACCCGAGCCATGTTCGGTGTGAGGTCGTATTCAGGTTGAGCGTCGACACTCACCTAGGCGGTAGGGCAGACGTGATAACCGCAACAGGAAGGCCGGACTGGGGGGGGGGGGGGGGGTGGTAAAGGGTTTATGCAACACTACACAGATACTATCAGGACACCAATACATGAAGCCGCAGGTGTATGCGAACTCGTCTTGCAACTGCCTGGGTGCTTTACCCTGAGCTTACTATTAAATAATGCGGTGGGTATGGGTATCGATGGGAAAGGGTGGGGGTGGGGTTCCTGAAGCAACAATGCTCAATCATGTTGATTAGAGAAATCTTAGCTTTCTTTTTATCATTTTTTTCCATAAACGCGTATGGTTAAAGTAGATAGATAGCGCTTATAACTATTTATAAATAATGTCACAATTCCACTCTTCGAATTTTCGGCCACGTGGCCTTTTTCAAGAGAAAACCTCTGTCCAGTTGCCAAAGATGGATATTATGCAGTTGTATTGGTTTTTTTTTTTGTTTTTTTTCTCTCTTGAAAAAGGCCACGTGGCCGAAAATTTGAAGAGTGGAATTGTGATTTTGTGTACTGTTTTCTTCCCTTCGGAGGACTTTTGTTTCTGATATTTACAAATAGCCCATTTTGGCCCCAGTTCCCACTCGCGTAGGATTTTCTGACGCTAATCACAACACTTTTTTGTAATCACCTTCCTGTGCTTCTCACTTGCATTCTTTCACACCAGGGCATTGTACTTCTCAGTCCAGTTTTCTCGCCACTCCCTGCTCTTCAAGTCCACTCCAAGATGATCTCCAGAGACCCTTCACTTTATTGAACATTCATGTTGTGGACATGCTGAGAGGATTAGACACACCAACCGGTTTCAGTCTCCGTCCAGTGGCATTTTCTCGCTTTTCCACTGCAGTTGTCTTCTTTAATATTTGATGGATTTGAACGTGAGACCCTTCACTTTCTGTACCCCTCTCCTCCCACCCTTTAATTCTTTAACCTTTCCATTACTGCCCATACCCGCTGTTTACATTATTCCTGTTTCCATATTCCCCATTCGCTTCTGTCGTGTTTGGTCTTTTTCAAACACACCCCTACCCTGTTGAAGTCCTGCAGTCTCCCCACCCCCTTTCATTCTTCTCTGCTACAAACAGTTCCTTTTGTACACTGCTGACCTATCATTCTGCATGGCTACGAATTTATGATACAGTCATTTCCATCGCTACCCCTTTACTTCTTTTTCGGCAATATTGAACAGCAGGATGGACGTACTACACTCAACTGCATCCAGTTCTCCCCTTCCTATCCCGCCCGTCGTCTATCATTCTTCTGTTCTTCTCCCATCCATCATTTATTCTCTGAAACTCCTTTCCTCCTCCACAGCATCATTCATCAGCTTCACGTTGTCTTCTTTTGACATCCATCGAGATTCGTTCTTCTTTTCTTCAGTCATCCATCAATCATCTTTCTCACGTCTCCAGTTACCGTTCTGTCTCTCTGTTATCATTCTCATGCTCTGTTCTTCTCATCTTGTTCTTCATTTACTGTTGTCATGTTCTGCCCCCGTCCTATACTCAGCATTTATATGTCCTCTTCGTCTCATTGTGTCAACCATTCATTATCAACGCGTTCCCGTAATCTCAATTCGTCTCAGTCTGTGCTGATTATGCCCGCTACTACTCTGTCGCTATCCTGATTTTATGAATGAAGGCCATCATTAACACGCTCTTCTCTTTTCTTCCCATTCCTCATCCGTCTTTTGTTCATCAGCGTCGCACCACCCTTCCATTTATTATGCATTTTTCCTGAGTTGTTCTTTTCCCCGCCAGGCCAACATTCCTCATTCTCACAGTGTCTGCCCGTCTAGTATTCATCATTCTCGCATCTCCCCCCACCCCCACCCCCTATCCTCCCCCCTCCAGTTCCTCCAGTCCAACATTCATCATTCTCGCCTTTTTTCCCCAGTCCAACATCCTCATTTTCACCTTTTCCCCAGTTCAACATTGGTCATTCTCACGTTCACTTCCCCCAAGTCCAGCATTTATAATTTTCAACACACACCCTCCTCCTTCCTTCACACACACACACACACACACGCACACGCACACGCACACGCACACACACACACGCACACACACACGCCCGTACGCACGCACGAACGCGCGCACATACACACACACACACACACACACACACACACACACACACACACACACACACACACACACTGACTGAAACCATTTACTGTCAGATTAACATAGTGTTGTACTGACAACAACACACACACACACACACACACACACACACACACACACACACACACACACACACACACACACACATCCACATCCACACACCCTACCATCCAACATTCACCATTCGCATGTTTTACCCTACTCCATCATTCATCCTTCTCACCTTTTCCTGCTGTTCAATTTTCATCATTCTCACGTTTTCCGTCAGTCCAACATTATTAATTCTCACCCCCACTCCCCTCGCCCCACCGCCTCCCTCCTTCTAGTTCAACATTCATCACTCTGGTGTGTTTTTTTCTTATTCACACCTTCATCTTTCTCATGTTCCCCCACTCAGACATTTATAGTTCTCACATTTTCCCCTGTCCCACTCATCATTTTGAAGTTTTCCCCTGTCCTACATTCATCATTCTCACTTTTTACCCCAGTTTAGCATTCTTCATTCTCACGTTTTCTCCTGTTCTGCATTCAGTATTCACATGTTACTCCTGTCCAACATTCATCATTCTCACGTTTTCTCCTGTTCTACATTCAGTATTCACATGTTACTCCTGTCCAACATGCATCATTCTCACGTTTTCTGTCACTCCAAAATGCTTCATGTTTTACGTTTCTGCTATCCAACATTCATTATTCTCCCACTTGCCCCAATTTCATCCTGTCCCCATCCAACATTTATTATTTTCACATTTCCCCGATGAAACATTCATTATTGTCATGTTTTTTTCTCACGTTTTTCCCCATCCAGCATTCATCATTCTCACGTCCCTCTCTCTCTCTCTCAAACGTGGTGACAGTCCTGAGATAACCTCTGCTGTTGACGGGACTATAATTTTAATCTTAATCTTAATCTCTCTCTCTCTCTCTCTCTCTCTCTCTCTCTCTTTCTCTCTCTCTCTCTGTCTCTCTCTCTCTGTCTCTGTCTCTCTGTCTCTCTGTCTCTCTCTCTCTCTCTCTGTCTCTCTCTCTCTCTCTCTCTCTCTCTCTCTCTCTCTCTCTCTAAACACTTTATTCTCGCTTTTTCTCTGTCCGACGTTCGTCACTCACAACTTTTCCCCAGGTCCAGCATTCATCATCATTACGTTTCCCTCCCTCCAGCATTCATCATCATTACGTTTCCCTCCCTCCAGCATTCATTTTCGCGTCATTCTCTTTATCACTTTGTCATTCACCATTCCCACTTTCTCTTCTCTGATTTTGTCTGTCATTCGTCATCCTCTTGTTCTTCTCTTCTGATCGCGTCCAGCATTCGTTATTCTCTTGTTCCCTTCTCATTCCATACATCATTGGATGACTCTGACGATGTCCGGTTTTCATGGACTCCATGATTCCCCCGGTCTTCCCTCTTATCTCCCTTCGCTCACCCAGTTTCCCATTCATCATTCTCACCTTCTTCTGTTCTCTGTTTGCAGACACTCATCATTCTCGCCTTCTTCTGTTCTCTCTTTGCAAACACTCATCATTCTCGCCTTCTTCTGTTCTCTCTTTGCAAACACTCATCATTCTCGCCTTCTTCTGTTCTCTCTTTGCAAACACTCATCATTCTCGCCTTCTTCTGTTCTCTCTTTGCAAACACTCATCATTCTCGCCTTCTTCTGTTCTCTCTTTGCAAACACTCATCATTCTCGCCTTCTTCTGTTCTCTCTTTGCAAACACTCATCATTCTCGCCTTCTTCTGTTCTCTCTTTGCAAACACTCATCATTCTCGCCTTCTTCTGTTCTCTCTTTGCAAACACTCATCATTCTCGCCTTCTTCTGTTCTCTCTTTGCAAACACTCATCACTCCCTTGTTTCCTTTCAATTCTGCCCATTACTGCACCATTCCCACGCTGTCCAGTGGTCATTGATCCATGGGCCTCACACTCCCCTCTTCAACGCTGTCCAGTGTCCATTGATCCATGGGCCTCACACTCCTCTCTTCAACGCTGTCCAGTGTCCATTGATCCATGGGCCTCACACTCCTCTCTTCAACGCTGTCCAGTGTCCATTGATCCATGGGCCTCGCACTCCCCTCTTCAACGCCTGTGTCCAGGGGGGTCATTGATCCATGGGCCTCACACTCCTCTCTTCAACGCTGTCCAGTGTCCATTGATCCATGGGCCTCACACTCCCCTCTTCAACGCTGTCCAGTGTCCATTGATCCATGGGCCTCACACTCCCCTCTTCAACGCTGTCCAGTGTCCATTGATCCATGGGCCTCACACTCCCCTCTTCAACGCTGTCCAGTGTCCATTGATCCATGGGCCTCACACTCCCCTCTTCAACGCTGTCCAGTGTCCATTGATCCATGGGTCTCACACTCCTCTCTTCAACGCTGTCCAGTGTCCATTGATCCATGGGTCCTCACACTCCTCTCTTCAACGCTGTCCAGTGTCCATTGATCCATGGGCCTCACACTCCCCTCTTCAACGCTGTCCAGTGTCCATTGATCCATGGGTCTCACACTCCTCTCTTCAACGCTGTCCAGTGTCCATTGATCCATGGGTCTCACACTCCCCTCTTCAACGCTGTCCAGTGTCCATTGATCCATGGGCCTCACACTCCCCTCTTCAACGCTGTCCAGTGTCCATTGATCCATGGGCCTCACACTCCCCTCTTCAACGCTGTCCAGTGTCCATTGATCCATGGGCCTCACACTCCCCTCTTCAACGCTGTCCAGTGTCCATTGATCCATGGGCCTCACACTCCCCTCTTCAACGCTGTCCAGTGTCCATTGATCCATGGGCCTCACACTCCCCTCTTCAACGCTGTCCAGTGTCCATTGATCCATGGGCCTCACACTCCCCTCTTCAACGCTGTCCAGTGTCCATTGATCCATTGGTCTCACACTCCCCTCTTCAACGCTGTCCAGTGTCCATTGATCCATGGGCCTCACACTCCTCTCTTCAACGCTGTCCAGTGGTCATTGATCCATGGGCCTCACACTCCTCTCTTCAACGCTGTCCAGTGGTCATTGATCCATGGGCCTCACACTCCTCTCTTCAACGCTGTCCAGTGTCCATTGATCCATGGGCCTCACACTCCTCTCTTCAACGCTGTCCAGTGTCCATTGATCCATGGGCCTCACACTCCTCTCTTCAACGCTGTCCAGTGGTCATTGATCCATGGGCCTCACACTCCTCTCTTCAACGCTGTCCAGTGTCATTGATCCATGGGCCTCACACTCCCCTCTTCAACGCTGTCCAGTGTCACATTGATCCATGGGCCTCACACTCCCCTCTTCAACGCTGTCCAGTGTCCATTGATCCATGGGCCTCACACTCCCCTCTTCAACGCTGTCCAGTGTCCATTGATCCATGGGCCTCACACTCCCCTCTTCAACGCTGTCCAGTGTCCATTGATCCATGGGCCTCACACTCCCCTCTTCAACGCTGTCCAGTGTCCATTGATCCATGGGCCTCACACTCCCCTCTTCAACGCTGTCCAGTGTCCATTGATCCATGGGCCTCACACTCCTCTCTTCAACGCTGTCCAGTGGTCATTGATCCATGGGCCTCACACTCCCCTCTCAACGCTGTCCAGTGTCCATTGATCCATGGGCCTCACACTCCTCTCTTCAACGCTGTCCAGTGTCCATTGATCCATGGGCCTCACACTCCTCTCTTCAACGCTGTCCAGTGTCCATTGATCCATGGGCCTCACACTCCTCCCTTCAACGTTGTCCAGTGTCCATTGATCCATGGGCCTCACACTCCCCTCTTCAACGCTGTCCAGTGTCCATTGATCCATGGGCCTCACACTCCCCTCTTCAACGCTGTCCAGTGTCCATTGATCCATGGGCCTCACACTCCTCTCTTCAACGCTGTCCAGTGTCCATTGATCCATGGGCCTCACACTCCCCTCTTCAACGCTGTCCAGTGTCCATTGATCCATGGGCCTCACACTCCTCTCTTCAACCCTGTCCATGGTCATTGATCCATGGGCCTCACACTCCCCCTCTTCAAACGCTGTCCAGTGTCCATTGATCCATGGGCCTCACACTCCCCTCTTCAACGCTGTCCAGTGTCCATTGATCCATTGGTCTCACACTCCCCTCTTCAACGCTGTCCAGTGTCCATTGATCCATGGGTCTCACACTCCTCTCTTCTTTTCCTTCTTATCCCGTCCTTCCTCGTTCCCACAGTATTTTCCCATCCACAACATTGTCCGTTACTTTTCATACACCGTTTAGCATTCTCCATTATTCTTTTCACCTCCCGTTCATAGACATCACTTTCTCTTTTCATCCCACTCCTCTTTCGTGATTCTGACGACTTAATCATCTAGATCATTAGTCACCTCATGTCCTCCTTTCGTTCATCCTTTTATTATTTTGGCGTTGGCCTGTTTTCTTCCTGTCGGGCGTAAATGCGCCCTCCTGTTTCTCGCCCTGTCATCCGAACTGGACGTCATCACTCTCACGTTAGTTTCCGATCACTTTTTCATCATTTTCACGTTCTTCTTCTATCTCTCTTTCTTTATGCTTGCGTTCTCCTTTGCTCCTGTCTTTCACCTTTTATCTTCCGTCCGTTATTCACCCCTTTTCCTTCCCCTGTTGTCCCTCTTTCGTCATCTTCACGCTCTTTTCTCAGTCCGTTTATACTTGTAGTGCTGTCGTTCTTTCACCATATTCTCCTTCTTGTCAGTCATAACCTTCACGGCTTCTTGTTCTCATTGTGTCTGTGATTCATATTCCTTTCTTCTTTCTTTCCTTCGTCGTATTTTATGTTCTCCTGTTCTTTTTCCTCATTAATCATTCCTTCCGTCAACGTCTTCTCATTCTTATGATCCCGTCTGTCATTTGCTGCTTCTAGTCCTTTCCATCACTGACATTTTTGTCACGTTCTTCTCCCGTCAATTATTCATTATTTTCATGTTCCTTTCTGTTCATCATGTCTGTTTCGCGTTTTTCTCTCCTCCCTGCGTGTATCATTCATCCTTGTTACCACTTCATCCTTGTTACCACTTCATCTGGGGTTTTTTTGTACGCCGTCTTCCTGACGCTCTGTTCTCTCTTCCTCCTCTCTTGTCCTGTGTCCTGTTCATCCTTTCATCTTTTCTTTCGACCTCGTGAAAATGTATTGTTCTCTCGTTTCATTTTCCTCCAGTTTGTCCGTCACTGGATCGTTGTCACGCTGTTGTAGTTTCCTGTAACTTGTCATGCTGCTGTCGCCTTTCCCATCTCCCGAACCTTTTTTTTTTTGCTACTGTCCTGTCCACAGTACATCACGTTTACATTCTCCTTTTTGTCTCTGCTTCAGGGACTTTGTCATCTCATCCCATCTCTCAGTTCTGCTTCAGGGACTTTGTCATCTGATCCCACCTCTCAGTTCTAATTATCTATTCTTCTTCATTCACGTTTTCTGTTTTCATACTTCCTTCACTGTTAACACGTTCCGTTTTTATCCTGTTCTTTATACGTTCTTCTTACGTTCCTATCTGGTCCAAAAAATTTTTTCATTATTCACTCTTTCTTCCTCCATCCCCACTTTCATCTTCCTCTCTTTTTCCCATCATCTATTCATCATTTCCCCTTTTCTTATCATGCTCATATTACCTCCATGTCCTGTGTATCTGTGATCATTCTCACGCTCTGGTCCCGTCAGTTGTTCATCCTCATCCAGTCACGAGTCTTTATTTTCACATTCCTCTGACAGAAGTCGTTCATCGTTTTCAAGTTCGCCTCAGTAGGTCATTCGTAGTTTTCAGGTTCTTCTCCAGTCGGTCATTCATCATTTTCATGTTCTTCTCCAGTTAGTCCCTCATCATTTTAACAGTCATCTGCAGTCATTTATTTATCCTTTCCACGCTCTTTCCAGTCAGTCATTCATCATTTTCACGTTCTTCTCCCTTTTGTCATCCATCATTTTCATGTTAAAATCATAGTAACAGAGTTGTAGCTAAAACCAGAATTGTATTACTATCTGATTGTTGGCATTCTGAAATATCTGAATCGAAAACTGTGCACAACGAGTGGTAAAATGAAAGAAAAGTAAGAATAATTTTAAACCCGCCCCCCCCCCCCCCCCCCGCCCCATCGTATCCTATTGAATTAAGAAGCATTGTTGTCATGAGATCTTTCCACACCGCACAGTCATTTGTAAGGCACTGTCGGAGAACAATTTATCGTCGAGCCTGAATTCTGACATAAAAAAATGTAGTCATGGTACATCAGGCGATTAAAAAAAAGCGGTTGATGCACATAATAAACTCAAAGAAAAAAGAATAGATTAGCAATATATATATATATATTTTTTTGGTTACTTCATGAGGTCCAGTCAATTCAAAATCACGCTGCACGACTCAAACAAAGAGCAAAAGCGCGCGCGCGCGCGCGCGTGTGTGTGTGTGAGAGAGTGAGAGAAAGAGAAAGGGAGAGAGAGACGTATGTCCTGCGTGCGCGCGCGCATGGTTGAATATGTATATATGAGCGTGAGCGCGTACGCCTGGTTGTATATGTACATGTATGTGTGTGAGCGCGCATGCGTGTCAGTGCACGCGCGCGCGCGTATGTGGGTGTGTGTGCGTGTTTGTGTGCATGCGCACATTGTGGTGTGTATGTGCGCGCGCGCGCGCGTGTGTGTGTGTGTGTGTGTGTGACATGTGCGTTTTGTGCGCAAGCGCGTGGTTGTATAGGTATATATTAGTGCGTGTGCACCTGCATCGTTATGTTTGTCCACGTGTGCGCGTGCGCGCTTGCACTCATGTGTATATATGTGGGCGTGTGTGTTTGTGTGTCTGCGCGCGCTGTGGTTGTGGTTGTGTGTGTGTGTGTGTGTGCGTGTGCGTGTGTGTGTGTGTGTGTGTGTGTGTGTGTGTGTGTGTGTGTGTGTGTGACATGTGCGTTTTGTGCGCAAGCGCGTGGTTGTATAGGTATATATTAGTGCGTGTGCACCTGCATCGTTATGTTTGTCCACGTGTGCGTGTGCGCGCTTGCACTCTTGTGTATATATGTGGGCGTGTGTGTTTGTGTGTCTGCGCGCGCTGTGTGTGTGTGTGTGTGTGTGTGTGTGTGTGTGTGTGTGTGTGTGTGTGTGTGTGTGTGTGTGTGTGTGTGCGTGCGCGCGCGCGCGCGCGAGCTCGCTTGCTACCCTGTGTGTTTGTGTGTGCGTGCACGTGCGCTCGTGCTTGTGTGTGCAGGGGGGTTGGGGGAGGGGGGGGGGGGGGGCGCGTGAATCGGCATTGTCGCATTACCATGTAAATTGATGTGTTGGTGGAGGAGTGACGGGGCGGGTAAAAGATGGGGATGGAGAGGTGTCGAGGAAAGGGGGCGGGGAGAGTATGTGTATGTAAGTTTCCAAATGACTTTTTTCTTTCTGTTGTTTTAACGAATTGTGTTAGTTTTGAATGACTTTACCTAACATGGTTTAACCACATGTTTTTCTCGTAGTCTTTTTGTGCAATGCTGTGAATATTTCTTAACTTGGTGCTAGTCGCTCTCTCTCTCTCTCTCTCTCTCTCTCTCTCTCTCTCTCTCTCTCCTCTCTCTCTCTCTCTCTCTCTCTCTGTGGGTGTGGGTGGTTATACCCTTTCTTGTGTTTACTATTCTTCTCCATTGATGCTTTAATGTTTTATGGCATTAGTTGTGAAGGACATATAGCTTGCTTTTTTTTCTGTTTTCTATTGTGTTATAAGAATAGATTGTCGTGTTTATTGTCGTGTTTATCATTAAAAGCTTACAATAACAAATAACTTTCAAAACTGCTGTGATATATGAAAATTAGTAGAATAAGGGAAGTTTTGTATCAGCATCTTTTTTCTTAATCTGAAGAATCTGAATGTGTAAGCGCCGGCAAAGTCTAGTCATCTTTTCAGAATATCCATCCCCTTCAGTGTGTTATCACTACTTATTTTGTGCGTGTTACTCCAACTTATGTTCTACCTAAGGCACTATCAAAAGACATGTACATCGTATAATATTCAGTCGATATTTCCATCTTGACAAATGTAAATACAAGGAAATGCACAAAATATTTATTAGCAAGTGATAGATACATTAAACATGGACATGGAATACAATGGGCTTGCACATTCGAAAGAAAAAGACACTGATAACGATCTTTTAAACGGGGAGCATTCGATGTTTTTGCTACAAGTATTGAACAACATTAACAAAAGAACAACTTTACAATACTCACAAGACGAAGTTTTTGGATACTCACTTGCTTAAATTACGTTGGCAATTTCAGACTGAGAATTTATTAGTGACAGCAAGAGGAAGGTCAATTTTTTTTTATAACAATTGGTGCTTAACCTGGGATAAAGATACAAACAACAACAATAATTCTCCGTTATTACAGTCACCAACCTCGCCCAATCAAAACTGATTTATGAATAAGTTTATTTATCAACCCTGTACAACTTATTGAATAAAATAAAATCTACAGACGGTAGAGCTGTCGAATTAGGTTTTAGCAAACCGGTACATATAAATATATTGAATTCTTACCATGAAGCTGGCTGATAACCTCTTTCAGGTTTAGGTAAGTTGTCACAAGCTAATCGCTTTTATTCGACCTCTCTTTGTCTTGAATGCAGAAACGACGAAAGTATTCTTAGACTCCGGCAACGGGTATCTGAAAAGAGCCTGACACATGGTGTCATTCCCCAGGACAACTGACAGGTCAAATTGAGATTGATTACATTTCTCTGACGACAAGTGAAAACATTAACATTTTATCATCTGAGAAAGCTCATAATGTAAACATGTTATTTTTTGAGACTCAAGAACATATTAGAGCCGTGTACCCCAATTTGTTTTTCAAGGTTAACAGATGGCCCTATCCTAGAATCACACAGACGTTCCGGATTTTAAAAAAATTGAAAAATGCCAGAATAATTTTGGCTTAGTATTACTAATATCCAACTTCTTTTTCCCAGGTCCGTATGAAGTCAGTGGGGCATCGCACTGAAGAACTGTTCACCAGATTTCTCCAATTCTGTCGGTTGTGTTCCGAGGCCTTGGGCTCTACAGATGGTTTCCCTGTCCATTCTGCAGTGTTGTCGGTCTGTTTTTTCTCTTCCCCTTGGTCTCGCTCCTTCAACACTTTCCTGGATGTTTGTTTTAGCGGGGCCGTTCAATCTTTATGGCAGTGCGAACTTAGTGTCTTTGCTGGTGTCAGCAAATCTTTGCATGACCCGATGTGTCTGGTCCTATGGTGATGGTCTGGCGCGCTTGTTCAGTGGTGATATGATCAGTATATCTGATGTATAGTTTCTTGCAATGGCATCTAATTTCTATGATTGGATTCTTTCTACCGGGTCCATTTTGCGTCTGTATATAGGAAAATGAAGTACACCCATGCATGCAGGAGTCAGATTTGTATGGCCTTTCCATATAGGGCTCAGTCGGCGCAGAACTGATGTCACTGCTGCTCTTGAGAGGATATCTGATTTAAATTCCCACATCGGTGAAAACAAATCCCAGACATGTAAAGTGTTTAACAGTTTCTAGCTAAAATAAACTCCCAGATAAATGAACTATTTATCAGTTCCTAGTTTCTGTCCATAGGTATATCGGCACTGGAAGTGGTGTTGTGGCTGGCAATTAGCTTTGTCTTTTCGGTGTTAATATCCGTACTATATCTCGTAGATGTTTCATCCTGTGTTTTCACAAGCTGAGTGAGTTCTTGTTCAGTGCCCGCCAGGCCATCGAAGTTATCTGCAAAGTGAAAGTTTGTGACAGTTCTTGCAGTGCTGATTGTGTGGACATGATCTTCAAGTGGATCATTCAGGGTGCGTTCCAGGACTGTGTTGAAAAGTATTGGACAGTGAAGAGGCCCTGACGAATCCTAACTGACATGTGTGACCACTTTCCGGTCGCGCCCTTTGTGAGTACTGTACTGGTCACTTTGGCGTATACCTGCTGGATGTTGTTGTTTAACTTTGTCCCGAGATCAAATTTCTTCGAATCGGCCTGACGCATTTCTGGACAAACGCTGTCACACGCCTCTTTGAGTCTGTGAAGACATGGTAGAACTTCATCTGATGTTGCAGGTGTTTTGGGCGAAAGGTTAAAGATCTGATCGATGATACTTCCGCCTTTTAGATACAGCAGTGTCTGTCTGCAACTGTAGTTTATTCAGAATTATTTGAACATTACGTTGCATATATTTTCTGATCTAACTGATCTTGCAGTTGTTCTGGTAGTGTCGAGGATTTCCTCTCTTTCGAAGTATGACTATTAGTGATCACGTTTCTTTGACGTTAGCCACTCTCTGGTATGCCAGCTTTTGTTGCAGATGGCAGTACATATATCAGTTACTGCCTTTCTGCCATATTCAGGTGTTCTGCAGGGGTGATGTCAATGCTTGCAGCCTAGCAATGTTTCAGCGACTTCACTGCCACTACGACTTCTTCGACAAAGTGTTGGAAAGTCATCTCTATTTGATGAACCCTGAACTGTTAACATATTTATATCTCCTTTGCGCTGTTTATTGTAGAGCTCAAAGCAAAGTTCCTCTATCTTCTTGCCATGTTTTTTTTTTTTCTGTTTAAGACAGTTAACGTCTTTGTCTTGAGCGGTGCTGATTTTGATTTGCGTAGGTAAATTTTTCTACAGATTTAAAGGCTTTTTTGTGTGGCGTTGTTATCCAGGGTTTTCTCAACGTTGTCACACTCTTATTTTCATCCCGCCTAACATTCACCATTAGCATGCTCTTCTCTTCTCATTCCGTCCATCATTCATTTTCATCACATTCCGCTCCTCATTCTTCCTCGTCATTCAGCACACTTGCGTTCTCCTTTTCTATCCTGTCTGCCATTCACATCACCACGTTCTCCTATTTTCATTCCGTTTGTCATTTGTCATGCTTAAATTTCTGCCGTTAAATCATTCATCATTCTCGAATTCGCGCAATCAGTCATCAGTCTCACGATCTTTTCCGATTGTCCCAGGCCCATCATTCATTTATCGTTCTGGCGTTCGCTTCTTCCCCTCTGGTGCATCATTGATTCTTCTCCAGTCGTCGTCTCCTCTCGACCGTCATTGTTCATTACCACGTTCCCCTCTTTTTCTCCCGTCTACCGTTCATCAGTTTTACGTTTTACTCATCCGTTCCTGTCTATCATTCATCCTCACGTTCTGCTCATTCCATCTCGTCTGTCATTCATTATTCTCGAGGTGTCTTCCTCTCCTTGTCTTGTTCCTCTTCCTCCTACTCCTCCTATTCCTCCTCCTTTTCCTCCTCCTCCTCTCCTCCTCCTCCTCCTCCTCATTATCATCATCATCAGCGTCTCTCTCTCTCTCTCTCTGTCTCTATTAGAGAGAGTGAGAGAGTATCGGAGAGAGACGATAACAATGACAAAAATTTTGTTGTCCATTCAGACATTAAGCCCTTTAGACAACGGGGCATGCACATGCCCCGTTGTCTAATCGCTCACCTTACCCCTCCCTTCTCCCTCCCTCCACCCCTTGCCCAAGACTCATTCCGCCAGCTTCCTCCCTGCATCGCATCTGGTCAGTAACATAAAAAGGTGTGTCAAGTGTACACTAAGATATATACACTTCATTTTCGGTTCCTTTTTCATACGACGGACATTTACCATCAGCCAATTTTTCAGCAAGAAATCATCGCTTGCAGTTATTAAGCCCAGTCACCTCATAGTCGAAATCTTATAAAGTTGTCCCTGTGCCGTTTATTTGCAATTAAAGACAAGTATCTTCCTGGTTTCAAAACTTGCTTAAAAGAATCGCACCGTTTATATTTCATTGTTTTCTAATGCAGAATGCCAGCTGCAGGTTTGTTGTTCTTTTCTCTCCCCCACCTTCCTGCCCCCCTCCCCTCACCTCCCACCCCCCTCCCCGCAATGTCTTTTTAGACGAGTTTGTTTTACAATCGTTTATGTTCTTTTTTTGTTTTTAGTACATTACTTGTGACTTTTTTTCGTTTTCTTGTTTGTTAATTCCTTCCTTTCTTTTGTAGAATCGTTCTTTTGTTCCTTCGTTCATAGTTTTGTTGTTGTTGTTGTTTCGTGCGTTTGTTCATTCGGTCCGTCAATCGGTCGCTCATTCAGTCATTTACTCGTTCAGTCGGTCAAACAGTCATCCAGGCATTCATCCGTTCAGTCGTCGGTCGCTCATCCAGACATTCATCCGTTCAGTCGGTCAATCGGTCGTTCAGACATTCATTCGTTCAGGCGGTCGTTGAGTCATTCGTTCGTAGACTTGTTCGGTCGATCGCTCATCCAGACATTCATTCGTTCAGTCGGTCAATCGGTCGTTCAGATATTCATTCGATCAGTCGGTGGCTGAGTCATTCGTTCGTAGATTTGTTCGGTCGATCGCTCATTCAGACATTCATTCGTTCAGTCAGTCAATCGGTCATTCAGACATTCATTCGTTCAGTCGGTCGTTCAGTCATTCGTTCGTACATTTGCTCGGTCGATCGCTTATTCATTCATTCGTTCAGTCGGTCAATCGGTCGTTCAGACATTCATTCGTTCAGTCGGTCGTTCTGTCATCCGTTCGTACATTTCCTCGGTCGATCGCTCATTCAGTCAATCATTCGTTCAGTCGGTCAATCGGTCGTTCAGACATTCATTCGTTCAGTTGGTCGTTCTGTCATTCGTTCGTAGATTTTTTCGGTCGATCACTCATTCGGTCATTCATTCGTTCAGTCGGTCAATCGGTCGTTCAGACATTCATTCGTTCAGTCGGTTGTTCAGTCATTCGTTCGTAGATTTGTTCGGTCGATCGCTCATTCAGTCATTCATTCGTTCAGTCGGCCAATCGATCGTTCAGACATTCATTCGTTCAGGCGGTCGTTCATTCATTCGTTCAGTCGATCATTCGGTCATTCCTTCATGCAGTCATTCATTGGGTCCGTCAGTCGTTCGCTTATTCGTTCGTGCATTCAGTCGGTCGTTCATTCATTTGTTCAGTCGGTCCGATCCGTCGATCGTTCGTTCATTTATTCGTTCAGTCGGTCAGGCGATCGTTCATTCATTCATTCGCTCAGTCAGTCAGTCGATCGTTTATTCGTTCAGTCGGTCGATCGTTCATTCATGCATTCGGTTAGTCGTTCGTTCGGTCATTCGACCGTGCGGTCAGTCAGTCGACCGTTCAGTAATTCATCCGTGCAAGTCGGTCTGTCGGTTGTTCAGTCATTCATTCGTTCAGTTGGTCAATCAGTCGTTCAGTCATTCATTCTTTCAGTCAGTCATCCATTTATTCGTACAGATAGTCGTTCACTCATTCAATTGTTGAATCGGTCAGTCCGTCGTTCAGTCACTCACTCGTTCAGTCGGTCGGCGGTCGTTTAGTCGTTCATTCTTTCAATCGGACAGTCATTCATTCCTTCTGTCGGTCAGTCGATCGTTCAGTCATTCATTCGTTCAGTCGCTCAGTCGGTCGTTCAGTCATTACTTCGTTCAGTCGGTCATTCAGATATTCGTTCGTAGATTTGTTCGGTCGATCGCTTATTTAGTCATTTATTCGGTCAGTCGGTTACTTATTCATACATTCGGTCAGTCGGTCGTTCATTTGTTTATTCGTTCAGTCGGCCAACCAGTCGTTCAGACGTTTAGTCGGTCATCGGTCGTTCAGTCGGTCATTCGTTCGGTCGGTGGTTCGGTCATTTGTTTGTGCAGTCGGTCAGTCGTTCGTTCAGTCATTCACTCGTTCAGTCGGTCAGTCGTTCGTTCAGTCATTCACTCGTTCAGTCGTTCGTTCAGTCATTCACTCGTTCAGTCGGTCCGTCGATCGTTTGTTCATTGTCTGTCAGTCGGTCAGAGGGGGCGGATGAAGGACGTGACATGGGTGTCTTATTGGGGCAGAGAGGACAGATGAACAGTGTGAAAAGGTGGGCAGATAAGCGCACAGGGGGCGCGAATGAAGGGCGCAGTGTGAGTGCCTTGTTGAGGCAAATGGGGAGCGGCTGAAGGGCTTGACATGGTAGGTGTGTTGTAGCATAGGGACGCTGATGCAGAGCGTGACATGGTAGGTGTATTGGGACATAGGGGCGCTGATGCACAGTGTGACATGGTAGGTGTATTGGGACATAGGGGCGCTGATGCACAGTGTGACATGGTAGGTGTATTGGGACATGGGGGCGCTGATGCACAGTGTGACGTGGTAGGTGTATTGTGACATAGGCGCACTGATGCACAGTGTGACATGGTAGGTGTATTGTGACATAGGGGCGCTGATGCACAGTGTGACCTGATGTGGTGTATTGTGATATAGGGGCGCTGATGCACAGTGTGATATGGTAGGTGTATTGTGGCATAGGGGCGCTGAAGCAGGGTGTGACATGGTAGGTGTATTGTGACATAGGGGCGCTGATGCACAGTGTGACATGGTAGGTGTGTTGTGACGTAGGGCCGCTGATGCGCAGTGTGACATGGTAGGTGTATTGTGATATAGGGGCGCTGATGCACAGTGTGATATGGTAGGTGTGTTGTGACATAGGGGCGCTGATACACGGTGCGACATGGTAGGTGTATTGTGACATGGTAGGTGTATTGTGACAAAGGGGCGCTGATGCACAGTGTGACATGGTAGGTGTGTTGTGACATAGGGCCGCTGATGCACAGTGTAACATGGTAGGTGTATTGTGACATAGGGCCGCTGATGCAGTGTGTGACATGGTAGGTGTGTTGTGACATAGGGGCGCTGATGCACGGTGTGACGTGGTAGGTGTATTGTGACATAGGGGCGCTGATACAGGGCGTGACATGGTAGGTGTATTGTGACAAAGGGCGATGATGCAGTGTGTGACATGGTAGGTGTATTGTGACATAGGGCCTCTGATGCAAGGGTGACATGGTAGGTGTATTGTGACAAAGGGGCGCTGATGCAGGGTGTGACATGGTAGTTGTATTGTGACATAGGGGCGCTGATGCACGGTGTGACGTGGTAGGTGTATTGTGACATAGGGGCGCTGATGCAGGGCGTGACATGGTAGGTGTATTGTGACATAGTGCCTTTGATGCACAGTGTGACACGGTAGGTGTATTGTGACATAGGGCGCCTGTTGCAAAGTGTGACATGGTAGGTGTATTGTGGCATAGGGGCGATGATGCAGGGTGTGACATGGTAGGTGTATTGTGACATAGGGCCTCTGATGCAATGGGTGACATGGTAGGTGTATTGTGACAAAGGGGCGCTAATGCAGGTTGACATGGTAGTTGTATTGTGACATAGTGGCGCTGATGCACAGTGTGACGTGGTAGGTGTATTGAGACATTGGGGGGGGGGGGGGGAAGCACGGTGTGACATGGTAGGTGTATTGTGACATAGGGCCGTTGATGCAGGGCGTGACATGGTAGGTGTGTTGTGACATAGGGTCACTGATGCTGGTCGTGACATGGTAGGTGTATTGTGACATAGGGAGCTGATGCAGAGTGTGACATGATAGGTGTGTTGTGACATAGAGCCGCTGATGCACAGTGGGACATGGTAGGTGTATTGTGACATGGTAGGTGTATTGTTATATAGGTGCGCTGATGTCTACATGTGGTGACATGGTAGGTGTTTGTGACATGGGGTGATGCACATGTGAAATGGTAGGTGAATGTGATGTACATAGTAGGGTCGTGGTGTGTGAATAGCAGCAGTGACATGGTAGTGTTTGTGACATAGGGTGAATAAGTGTGACTAGTCATTGCTGACGTAGCAGGTGTGACATGTTAAGGTGTTTGTGACATAGGGGCCTGATGCACGTGATGACATGGTAGGTGTATTGTGACATAGGGGCGCTGATGCACAGTGTGACATGGTAGGTTATTGTGACATAGGCCTGATGCACGTGTGACATGGTAGGTGTATTGTGAATAGGGGCGCTGATGCACGGTGTACTGGTAGGTGTATTGTGACAAGGGCGCTGATGCACAGGTGACATGGTAGGTGTATTGTGACATAGGGCCTGATGCACAGTGTGACATGGTAGGTGTATTGTGAATAGGGGCGCTGATGCAGGTGACACTCGGTAGGTGTATTGTGACGAGGGAGAGCCGCTGGATGCAGGCTGTGACATGGTAGGTGTATTGTGACATAGGGGCGCTAATTGCACGTGTGACATGGTAGGTGTTTTGTGACATATGGCCGCTGATGCACAGTATGACGTGGTAGGTGTATATTGTAGATGTAGGGGGCTGATTCACGGTGTGACATGGTAGTGTCTATTGTGACATGGAGCTGTGCTTGTGACATAGGGCGCTTTTGGCACGCTGTCGTGACATGGTAGGTGTATTGTGACATAGGGCGCTGATGCAGTGGACATGGAGTTATTGTGACAAGGCGTGATGCACAGTGTGACGTAGAGGTGTATCTTGACATAGGGGCGCTGATGCAGGCGTGACATGGTAGGTGTACTGTGACATAGGGAGCACATGATGCAGGGTTGTGACATGTGAGGGTGTACATGGGGCTGCTGATGCACAGTGGGACATGGTAGGTGTATTGTGACATAGGGGCGCTGATGCACAGTGTGACATGGCAGGTGTATTGTGACAAAGGGCCGCTGATGCACAGTGTGACATGGTAGGTTTATTGTGACATAGGGGCGCTGATGCACAGTGTGACATGGTAGGTGTATTGTGACATAGGGGCTGCTGATGCACAGTGTGTGACATTGGTAGGTGTATTGTGACAAGGGGCTGATGCACAGTGTGACATGGTAGGTGTATTGTGACATAGGGCTGCTGATGCACAGTGTGACATTGTAGGTGTATTGTGACATAGGGGCGCTGATGCAGGGTGACATGGAGGTGTATTGTGACAAGGGGCGCTGATGCACAGTGTGACGTGGTAGGTGTATTGTGACATAGGGGCGCTGATGCACAGTGTGACATGGTAGGTGTATTGTGACAAGGGGCGTGATGCGGATGTGGACATGGTGGTGTGTGTGCATAGGGGCGCCGATGCGGGCGTGTCATGGTAGGTGTATTGTGGATTGGGGCGTGATGCACGTGTAATGGTCGGTGTGTTGTGGCATAGGGCGCCGATGCAGGCGTGTCATGGTAGGTGCATTGGGGCGCTGATGCACAGTGTGACATGGTAGGTGTATTGTGACATAGCGGCGCTGATGCACAGTGTGACATGGTAGGTGTATTGTGGCATAGGGCGTGGATGGACAGTGTTACACGGTAAGTGTCTTGTGTCATAGGGGCGCTTATGCAGGGCGTGTGACATTGTAGGTGTATTGTGACATAGGGGCGCTGACAGTGTGACATGGTAGGTGTATTGTGACATAGGGGTGTGCATGACAGTGTGTACATGGCAGCGCGTGATGCACAGTGTGATATGGTAGGTGTATTGTGACATAGGGCGTGATGGACATGTGTTGACAGGGTAAGTGTTTGTGTCATAGGGGCGCTGATGCAGGTGGTGACATGGTAGGTGTATTGTGACATAGGGGCGCTGATGCACAGTGTGACATGGTAGGTGTATTGTGACATAGGGCGTGATGGACAGTGTGACACGGTAAGTGTTTGTGTCATAGGGGCGCTGATGCAGGGCGTGTGACATGGTAGGTGTATTTGACATAGGGGCGCTGATGCACGGGTGTGACATGGTAGGTGTATTGTGACATAGGGGCGTGATGCAGGGCGTGTGACATGTAGTGTTTGTGACTAGGGCGCTGATGCAGGTGACATGGTAGGTGTATTGTGACATAGGGGCGCTGATGCACAGTGTGCTGACATGGTAGGTGTATTGTGACATAGGGGCGCTGATGCACAGTGTGACATGGTAGGTGTATTGTGACATAGGGGCGCTGATGCCATAGTGTGACATGGTAGGTGTATTGTGACATAGGGGCGCGATGCAAGTGTGACATGGTAGGTGTATTGTGACATAGGGGCGCTGATGTAGTGTGGACAGGAGGTGTGTTGTGACTAGGGGCGCTGATGACATAGTGTGACATGGTAGGGTTGGTGTGACTAGGGCGCTGATGCACGGTGTGACATGGTAGGTGTATTGTGACATAGGGGCGCTGATGCAGGGGGGTGACTGGTAGGTGTATTGGACTAGGGGCGCTGATGACAGCGCGTGAATGGTAGGTGTATGTGAAAGGGGCGCTGATGCAGCAGTGTGACTGGTAGTGTATGTGACATAGGGGCGTGATGACAGGTGACATGGTAGGGTGTATTGTGACATAGGGGCGCTGATGCACGTGTGACATGGTGTGATATTGACATAGGCTCTGATGCAGGGTGACATGGTAGGTGTATTGTGACATAGGGGCGTGATACAGTGTGACAGTGTAGGTGATTGTTGGACATAGGGGGTGTGATGCATCAGTGTGCATGGTAGGGGGTTTGGACATAGGGGCGCTGATGCAGGTGTGAACATGTGTAGGTGTATTGTGACATAGGGGCCTATGCCAGTGTGACGATGTAGATGTTTTGGACAAGGCGCGATCACAGTGGACATTGTAGGTGCATTGTGACATAGGGGCGCTGATGCAGTGTTGACGTGGTAGGTGTAATTGTGACATAGGGGCGCTGATGCACAGGTGTGGACATGGTAGGTGATTGTGACATAGGGGCGCTGATGCAGTGTGACTGGTAGGTGTATTGTGAATAGGGCGCTGATGCAGGGGTGATATGGTAGGTGTATTGTGACATAGGCAGCGCTGAATGCAGAGTGTTGACATGGTTGGTGTATTGTGACATAGGGGCGCTGATGCAGGCGTGACATGGTAGGTGTATTGTGACATAGGGGCGCTGATGCATAGTGTGTACATGGTAGGTGTATTGTGACATAGGGGCGCTGATGCAAGTGTGACATGGTAGGTGTATTGTGACATAGGGCGCTGATGCAGGCGTGACATGGTAGGTGTATTGTGACATAGGGGCGCTGATGCAGGGCAGTGACATGGTAGGTGTATTGTGACATAGGGGCGCTGATGCACAGTGTGACATGGTAGGTGTATTGTGACATAGGGGCGCTGATGCATAGTGTGACATGGTAGGTGTATTGTGACATAGTGGGCGCTGATGCAAGTGTGACATGGTAGGTGTATTGTGACATAGGGGCGCTGATGCAAGTGTGACATGGTAGGTGTTGTGACATAGGGCGCTGATGCAAGTGTGACATGGTAGGTGTTGTTGTGACATAGGGGCGCTGATGCACAGTGTGACATGGTAGGTGTGTTGTGACATAGGGCCTGATGCATAGTGTGACATGGTAGGTGTGTATGTGACATAGGGGCGCTGATGCACAGTGTGACATGGTAGGTGTGTTGTGACATAGGGGCGCTGATGCATAGTGTGAATGGTAGGTGTATTGTGACATAGGGGCGCTGATGCATAGTGTGACATGGTAGGTGTTTGTGACATAGGGGCGCTGATGCATAGTGTGACATGGTAGGTGTGTTGTGACATAGGGGCGCTGATGCATAGTGTGACATGGTAGGCGTTTTGTGACACTGGGCCGCTGATGCACAGTGTGACATGGCTGGGCGAAGTGCTTGGAGGGAAGAGGAGTTGGGGGGGGGGGGGGGGGGAAGGAATCGGACGCAGCGCGTGG
>CM065738.1:10827587-10842587 GCA_033310375.1 Conus canariensis
TAACTTCTCGAAGGCAAAGATTTTTTTTTTTTTTTTTTTCTCTACATAATATACAAAACATATTTACAGATGCGTCATATTTTCATAAGCATAATATTCATACTACATGACTGCATATAACTCAACATTCGTTCACATATAGAGAGAAATACGTATTATATGGAAGGAAAACCAAAACCAAATATACACGCAAACAAAATCAGAACACACACACACACACGCACACTCAAACACATACACACACATGCGCGCGCGCACGCACGCGTACATACATACACACATTGACTAGCTGGGGAAACGCCCCTTTTCTTTTCAATTCTTTTCTCTTTTACGCCCACATCATTTATTGATAATTATGCATTCAAAGTCTCCATGGTATTATCATTTACATGGTTGATCATGGTTCGTAACAGGCCCATTGTGCTAAGAAGGTACCATATTCCATGCGTATCAATACTGTGTCTCGTAGGGAAAGTTTGCTTCTAAACGCGAAATCGTTGTCGACTGCCGAAAGTAAGAAACCCAGTCCCAGTGCGGCGCTGAAGGCGAAGCAATATTAATTCGCATCGTTATTTAGATATCATGATGAGCTAAAATTAATTAAAAGTTGTTTGTAATCAACGACTGGCGTTTATATTGCATCGTTTTCCGATCAGCCCTCACGGCTTTCCATCTGACCCCCCCCCCCCCCCCCCCCCCCACACACACACACCACGACTTCTTCTCCTGTTTGCTTCCAACCTAGCCTCTTCAAAACAACAGTGTATGTCGTAGCTGTTCTTTCATTATTCACTTTCTGTGGAAAACACCCACACGGAAAACCGCCAGCGCGCTAGCTTCTCGCATTGAGCTGATTAAATCCAGTTACCTGCGCAGGCTAGGTTAAGGTCAGTTTCAAAGTGAGGTGACTGCAGGCGGAAACTGAAGCAAACTCACTCGAGTCTTGTCGGAAGCGGGTTTCCGACACTGTTCACATCGCTTGAAGGCGTGTATGACGCATACTTCCGACACGGTTTGACGATGTTTAAATGATACCGCCTTTTATTAAAGGGCAATAAATCTCTTTTTAGGGACAGCTTAGGGCCTTTTCTTGCAGTTGTTTACCTTAGACCATTCTTCATGTATTCTGTAGTAGTTTTATACAGATTTGAATTGTCCTACTCTCAGTTCCCGCGATCACACAATTTTGAACACGATCACACGATTTTGAGTGGATCAAGCATTTTGTGGTCAAATTCCTGTGTTTTATGCAGTTATCATAAATATACTATTCTCTGTAGGTCATACCAAGTGGTCAGAAGTGTAACTGAACTTGTGTGGGAGGACAGAGAGCATAAAGAAGTGGATTACAGAGTGCTCAAAAAGTTTTTGTTTTCTGCAATTGTGCATCATTTTGGATTACTTACATCATGTGAACTGTGTAGATTCTTCACTGAAGGTAAGCATTTTTGATAAATATATTGTTCCTTCTATCCAATGGTGTATGTTTCATGCTCCTAGGTGATGTGGTTGATTTTTTATGATTTTTTGAATTGCCAGAAATTGTATGATCTGAGGGACAAACCGGTCCATTTTGGCTGTGACTTGATTTTAAGAGAAAAATCGCTCTGCTGCTGAACGAAAGAAACAAACAAACTACACGACAAACACGTCGCGTTTCGACCTCTTTGGGTCTTCTTCAGGCAAGACACACAATTTAAGACAATGAAAACGGAAAACCAATAATCTCCTGTCTCCTCAGATTTTGTGCAAAATGGATGTAGACTGGAAAGGAGGCTGCTAGGAAGGAGGCGATGCACCGGATGTGGAGTGAAAACGAGGCATTGTCCACCTTCCTTCCCAGCAGCCTCCGTTTCATTCTACATCCATTTTGGCGCCCAATTTGAGGAGGATAGTGATAGTTCGTTCCCCGTGTTGATTGTCTTGAATGTTGTTAGCCTTGCCTGAAGGAGACTAAAGAGGTCGAAACGCATCGTGTTTGTCGTGTAATTTATTAGCGCTTTTTCGTTTTGGCGGCATAGTCATTTTCTTTTTCAGTTCATTTGAGTTAAGGTAGGCGAGCGTGCAAGCTGCTGTTAGTACGTTGTATACGACCACTTATCATAAGGTTGGTAAGCAAAAACACCGTAGGTGGTGTGTAATTTTCTACATAACTTGAGGTGAGCTCAATGGTCACTTGATCAAAAGAGACAAGGCCTTCATACATGTGAATCTGTCTAGGCAATCAGTTGCGTATTCTTCTTTTAAACAATCAATAACATAAAAAAAAACTGTCTAGTAGATGAAAGGATTACAAGGTCCGTTACGTTTCATGTCACCCACGAGAAATCTATGATCATGCCCATAATGCTAAAATGATAATAATGATATGATAATAGCGTTAACTAGAGAATTATTTCTTTTAGAATTATTCTCTTGGAAGCACTGACAATGTTAACGAAGTGCGCTTGATTTGCCATACCTTCTTTACATCATGAATTACCTTCATCAATTAACGTCATGTGTGTGTGTGTGTGTGTGTGTGTGTGTGTGTGTGTGTGTGTGTGTGTGTGTGTGAGAGAGAGAGAGAAGTGTGTGTGTGTGTGTGTGTGTGTGTGTGTGTGTGTGTGTGTGTGTGCACGTGCGCACGCCTGCTTGCGTGCGTGCGTTCATGCGTGTTTTCGTGCGTGCGCGCGTGTATGTGTGTACGTTCTTGTATGTGTTGCGACAAAGAATCAAACTCATGTTTTTTTCTACACCTGGGTGAGCATATGATTCTGACTAAGGTGATCAATGAAAGTTAGTTCTATTCTGTCGTTGAATCGACCATACAGAGGAAAGGTCGACCAGGCCAACCAAGTTCAAATTCCTTCTTCCAGAATAGATGATTCATGAACAAATAGGCCTGGACATGTGACCACCGCAACGCTCCCAAACAAAGGCGTGTCCTTCTCTCACTTTCAAACGCTTTCCCAAATCGCATTTTATTCACCTTCCGTTTCACTTCTTTCGTCATCTCATTCCACTCTGCCCGGGCCCTACTTTCTTATAGTTTATGAAATGGAAAGTTCGAGAAGCAAGGCGCTCGCACAGCCAATCAACAAATATGAAATAGTCTGAAATGTCCGGAAACCGGGACGAAAGTTAGCTAATCCATCTAGGAGGATCACGAACCATGACGCATGATAGCCAATCAAAATGCTCAGAAGGTTCAAGAAATTAATTCTGGAAGCTTCTTGTACTTCCGGGATTACTCTTGGATTTTAAAGAGACCTCCTGACATATTAGGTATTCCGTGCGCATGCCGTTTGTTACAGTAATGTCCCTTGAATCTTTTTTTTTTCTTTTTTTTTCTTTGCTGTCCCATCTTCTGCGCCACCTCAGTGGCAGTGCACCCACGCTGGTCATTCCGACACCCCGTCCACAGCCACAGCCCGGTCAGTCCCGCCGCAGCCCCGGCACCGGCAAGCCACAGGGAGCAGTCAATGTCAAGTCGTCAAGAGACAACCCACCGGAGGAGACACTGCACTGCTGCCGAGTCACTTCGGTGGTGTTCAGTGGCGCCTGTTCTGATCCAACATACGCAGGACACCACCTACTAAGCCCCCTACTGACGACAATAATTGCTTTGTCGCGGAGCCGGCGTGAGTGAGCTGTCCCACCCGGGGGCGCCACCATGCCAATCCAACGACAGCCCCCATGGACTCGCCGAAACCGGTGACCCCGACGGAACTAAACCAAGGCCATAGACGTGGAGAGGATATCGAAACTGAGGTCACCATGAGAGCAGGGCATGAAGGGCCACAGAATTTGAAACTTTTTTAATGCTGATCGATGAGAACGAGGATGATCAAGATGATGCTACGGAGTTCCATTGTGGTCTGAGACTGCATGACAGAACTGCACTCTACGCTTCCTTTCATAATATATCCCGGCATCAACCAGGCCCGAGAGATACAGACACCTGCAGTGTTGGTCAGGAAATTTGAGCAACACTGTCAGAGACGCATCCATTAAGTGGATGATACTCAACTGTGTGGTCCCAATCTTCCCAAATAAGCTCGTAGCAAACTCGATTCTGGGTAGGAGCCGGTCGGAGCAGAAAAATCTCACATGACTCTGATGGGAATCGAACCCACGACCTCCCAGCTGGGAGTCCGCGAAGCTGACCACTTCGCCACGGCGGCTGGTCACTTGAAACTTATCATCTCTAAAGTGAAACCTTGGTATGTAGATCTGAATCGACAAATGGTGATTTAAATCGATCTGTTTGTAACTTTTGGAAAACTTTTTGAGAGGATAATGAAATTCAGATTAGAACATTTCCTTGAAAAGAATGGGATTTTGCCAATATTTCAAGCTGGTTTCAGAAAAGGGAGGGGTGTCACTGATCATGTTAGTCTTTTAGCTTCACACGTCAAAAAAGCCTTGGCTAAGCGACACTCTACTTTAGCCACGTTTTTTGATATTCATAGAGCGTACGATTCTGTTTGGCATTTTAAATTATTGTCCAAGGCTCATGAAATTGGGATTAAAGGTCGTTTCCACATGTTTTTACAATCATTTTTATCTGGAAGAACGCTACAAGTAAAACTAAATGGTGTGCTGTCAAGTACAAGATATGTTAACATGGGTGTCCCTCAAGGAAGTGTCATTTCTCCAATCCTCTTCTCATTGATGCTTTATGATCTTAATCAGATTGACACGAAAGGGGCAACTTTAGCTGCTTATGCAGATGATATTGCAATGTGGAAAAATGTAAATTGTAATTTTACAAAAAACAAAATCAAGCGTAATAAAATTGTTGAACAGTTTCAATTTGCGGTCAGTAAACTTGTTAATTATTTGAATTCAAAAGGTTTTAACTTATCAACGGACAAATCGGTTTTTATTATATTTACAAAGAAAAATATCGATTTTGAAGGTAGGGACGCTGTAAAAGTACAAATAGGTGATTCTTTCATTTTCCCAAGTAAGCAAGTAAAATTTCTAGGCGTTATTTTTCACTATAAATTATTTTGGTGTAAACATATAAATCATCTCGTGGAAAAGGCAAGAAAGAAAATTGCGTTACTGCGAGTCCTAACTGGAATCCCTCTAATAAATTATGGATCTAATCTTATCCATGTCGCCTTAGGGACAGTTCGTTCGATTGTAAGTTATGGTCAAGAAGTATTTTTCACTGCACCAAAGACAGATTTACATAAGTTAACTAGTATTGATTCCTTAGCACTTAAAATTGCTTTGGGGCTTCCAAGATTGGCATCAATTGATATGACTTACAGAGAGGCAGGAGTTTTGCCTTTAAATGAACATAGGATGCTCTGTGCTTGTAGCTACTCAGCACGAGCAAGAACAGTCCCTAACTCAGTTACTTCTGAACTTGATGAAAGCACCTACGTTTCTAGAGAGATACGGAATAAAAAAAGCATATACTTCATTGTCTGATTATGTATCTCCTCTTTTACATGCATGCAACTTTTCGCTTGACAACATTGTTAAAATGACCAAATACCCTTTCCCCCTTTGGTTGATGAAGCAAGCAGATTTTTTCTATTCCTATGGTAATATTACTAAAAATGAGAATCCACTTTTGCTTGCTTCTCTTGTTAAAGAATTGATTTACACTGAATATGAATCTTATCTGCATATTTTCACTGATGGTTCAGTTTCGTGTACTTCTGAGGTTGGTGCTGCTTTCGTGATACCTTCCCTTAACATTGAAAAAAGATTTCATATTACCAAAGGTTGTTCTATTTTCACTGCTGAGTTATTTGCTCTTATGAAAGCTATTAATTTCATTCTTGATGTGCAAGTCTTACCAGAAAGAATACTGATTTTGTCAGATTCCAAGTCTGCTTTAACGGCTTTACACCTTCAAAATACATCAAGTCGTCCTGATCTCGTCAGTGAAATTTTATTTTCAATTCACCAGTTAATGATGCGAGGTTCCAAAATAACATTATTATGGGTACCCGGTCACTGCGATCTTCGAGGGAATGAACTGGCTGATACCTGTGCAAAAGAGGCTTCAATGTGCAAATCGAATACAGTTTTATGTGATATTCCTTATTCGGTTCTTGAAATAAACAATATTCTGACAAAAGCACTCTGGGACCAGAGAAGAACACAGTACATTGAAGCTGCCATTCAGAAGAACAGATGGGATCTTTCTGCCCCCGGCAGTCATTGTATAAGTCCGCCAGGTTCTATTCCGAATCGAAATTTATTGCACAGAATACGGGTGGATTGTTGGTTTGGCAGGTTTTTAAAACCATCTCCTTTGTGTGTCTGTGGTCAAAACCTTAATGTATCTCATTTTTTACTTGAATGTTCATTAACAAAAGCGTATTTTCAATGTCTTCATGATAAAATTTTGTCTAAAAATCTACCTTTAACATTGCATAGTGTTTTTTGTCCCAACCCAGAAAATGGGTGGAGGCTAGCCAATTTGGCTGTAAATCTGATCAAGTCTCATCCACTTGGCAGATTTTTCTAACGGATTTTTTTTTTTTTTTTTTTTTTTTTTTTTTTTAATGTTTGTTTCTTTTTTGGTTTAGTGGTCTGATGTACACGTAGAGCAAAGAATTTGTTACATGACATAGCTGTCCGACTCTCACGTGTACTAGGTCGCATTATTCCATTTACGAAACTTTTGCACAGGTTGTGCGCGCGCTAGAGAGAGAGAGAGAGAGAGAGAGAGAGGAGAGAGAGGAGAGAGAGAGAGAGAGAGAGAGAGAGAGAGAGAGAGAGAAAGAGAGGGGGGGGAAGAACTTCGTTTTGTTTATATGTGAGAGCATGTTGTGCGTACGTCTATACGTTTTTTGTGTGGATATGTTTTGAGTGTGTGTAGGGGAGGTGGCGGTTTGTGTGTATGTATGTGTGTGTGTGTGTGTGTGTGTGTGTGTGTGTGTGTGTGTGTGTGTGTGTGTGTGTGTGTGTGCGCGCGCGCGCGCGTGCGAGAGAGAGAGTTTTGGTTTTTATTTGTTTGTCTGTGAGTGAATATATGTGCGTGCTCGCATACACGTGAGTAGGGGGAAGGGGAAGCGTGGTTTTTGTGAGTGTGTGTGTGTGTGTGTGTGTGTGTGTGTGTGGGAGTGTGTGTTCTGTGAGAGAGAGAGAGAGAGAGAGTGTGTGTGTGTGTGTGTGTGATTGGATGGTGTGTGTTTGTGTGCATGTGTTTGGGGGGGGGGTCTTTCCTTTTTTTTAATTTTTTTTTTTATGGTGTTCTGAGAGAGAGAGAGAGAGAGAGAGAGAGAGAGAGAGAGAGAGAGAGAGAGAGAGAGAGATTGTTGATTTTCAGTACAGTTAAGATGTAATTTGCTTTATTGTTACAATTTCTGAATTTTTATTATGTTACTTAGAAATGTTAAATGTTTCCCTGTTAATTTTCCTTTATGATTTTTATGTCATTCAGATGTTATTTGTATTATTTTCGTTACCTCATTAATTCATTAAGGTTTTTCTTTTTAAAATGTCAGTACAACACTATGTTAATCTGACAGTAAATGGTTTCAGTCAGTCAGTCAGTCAGTGTGTGTGTGTGTGTGTGTGTGTGTGTGGCGCGCGCGCGCGCGCGCGCGTGTGTATGTGTGTGTGTGTGAAGTCAAATCAAAACTTTATATCAGATGAAACGCTGAATAAGCGATATATTCGGTCGACTGCATTAAAACATCGATAAAAAAAAAAAAGAAAATACAAGCAAGGGAAAAAAGCATGATGAAAATGATGATCAAAACGAAGATGAAACGGATGTGAAGGAGGCGGGGGCAGGGAAGGGAGGATGGGTGAAAGTGTGAGTCAGAGGATGTAAAGTAATTGATTAAAAAAAAAAAAAAAAACAAACGAAAATGAAAGAAATGAAGAAGAAATGGCGGCCAAGTACAAAATACGTTGTCAAGAGCCAGTTATGTACCCTTTATACATCGTCTAAGGCAAAATATACAGAGACACGCCCCTTCCACACTTATCGCTTAAACCAGACACTCCAACAGACGAGTACACACATAGATGAAGCATGCCTATATGACATGACTTGCATATAAACATGATTATGTAACATGCGGTGAGAAAAAAATACAGATTATCATCCTTTCAAACGACACTATTTCAGATTAAATCAAATAAGATTAAAAAATCTGGTGATTTTTTTTTTTGTTTTGTTTTTTGTTAACTGTTCCGATTTGTTGGTTACCTGTTCCATGCATGTCTAAGAGAGAGAGAGAGAGAGAGAGAGAGAGAGAGAGAGA
The DNA here is from genome assembly GCA_033310375.1 of Conus canariensis. Lineage (NCBI taxonomy): Eukaryota > Metazoa > Mollusca > Gastropoda > Neogastropoda > Conidae > Conus > Conus canariensis. The sequence goes on from CM065738.1 coordinate 10,835,816, forward strand.
GAGAGAGAGAGAGAGGAGAATCAACCAACCAACAAAACAACCCCCCCCCCCCCACACACACACACACACACACTCCCCGCCCCCGCCCCCCTCTGCTCAGATTATTCAACATTACTTTTTCGTTTTTGGAACAACAATAATGATTGTTAACGGGTATTTGTTTTAGCATTTGAGCATCTTTTGTCATAACATCATGCATGCCCTGTTGAACAAACAATAGTCTGTTGTGGAAAGGAAGTGCATTTAGTTGTTGATTACCCTTGCCAGTCACGGGTCTTGATTGCAATTATATTGGTTTAAACATTCAACAAACAAACAGGATACATTCACAGTCATCAGAACAAACTAGCAACATCAAGCCCTGGGCTTATACTGTGCTCAAATATAACATTGACAATATGTTGGCGGTTTCAGTACATTTACGGTATACTACACGTTTCACCACAGAGTTGGGATTTTTTTTTATTAATGAACATCAAAAAGACAACAGAATAAGAAAAATAAAATGAAATAAAATGGCAATAGGAGGAAGGGAGGGGGTGCAACGACCACATCATCAACTGGAAGATGCGCGAACAATTGACAAACAAGAGAGATAATTTCAGTGAAAAACGTGATTCAGGATAGAATACTGATTTTTATTGCTCGTTTGTTTCTGTGGTGATTCATTTTTAAGTTGTTTTCTTTGTAGCTGCCCCATAGAGCTACTGTGCAGTCAAACATTGAAATAATTTCAGCACAAAAGCAGATCTGGCCAGAATGAACATCTAGGCAATGTTTAATTTTAGCTCAATGACTTTAGAAAGTTATTTTTTAAGTAGTTTTTTTCTTTTCTTCTAAGACATATATCTGGGGACTTCGTATGGTTGGTATAAGATACGTTTTTGCCAGTAACGACATCTGTCATTTCATGGAAGTCTGTTTCTTAAAAAAAATACACAAGGGCTGAAGCTGTGGTTTCATTGCATGTCTTCTTTGTCGTACCTATACCTACGAGCAATTCGTTTTGTTTGCATTTGTGTGATTTAGTTGGGTCAACTCACTAAGACATACAATACTCCATTGGCATTTCTATCCTTATTTGCAGGCTTCTGAATCAAAGGAATGGTGAGATATACATTTATATTTGTATGTCACAAAACAAAGTGCGTGTGTGTGTGTGTGTGTGTGTGTGTGTGCGTACGTGTGTGTGTGTGTGTGTGTGTGTGTGTCTGTCTGTCTGTCTGCCTTCACGCGCTTGGCCGGGCGTACCGTGTGTGCGCGTTTGAGGGCGTGCAGTTAACGCATGAATGTTTTGGCCTCTACATACAAAGCCGTCTAGATCGGAAGGAAAGGAACCGATCCAGAGACGCTGCCAATTAATAATGAATGTTTTCCATTGTGGAGAACACGCAACATCACCTGTTTTTGTTTTTTCACTCTTTCTTTACTGTTCTGGCCTTTGCCATTGGGCCAAGTACACGAGAGAGACAGACAGACAGACGGACAGACAGATAGACAGACAGGCAGACAGATAGACAGAGGATACTACTTTGTCAAATTTGGGGGTCTTGCTGACGATGGTCTTGGGCAGAGTGTGCATCGTCCTGTGTTCCACATCCGCTGTTACATCGCGCAATGTCGCAATCCTCCGATTTGCCTCTCGTTGTAACGGAACGTCATTCCACCCTCCTCCTGCTTCCCAACTCCCACACCCGGCCCAACGGAATGCCGCATTGTGCCAGAACGTACGAGACGCATATCCATCAGTTCAGCATCATACACTCTGCTTCGTATTACAATCTGTAATGCTGCAGTTATAAGTATGAAACTAAATGTTTGATTAATGTAGAATAATGTGTTTATTTCGTTTAGCTCTGTTACCTATTTGTTACCCCCCCCCTCCTCCTCCCTTTTGGATTGAAAATTCAATGTATACGCACTAAATCTACCAAGTACATCTATACGTATATCTATTTTTGTTAATTCAAATCAATATCTATCTATGTTTCTATCTATCAATCAATCAGTCAGTCTATCTCTTCTCTCTCTCTGTCTCTCCCTCTATATATCTATTTCTCTGTCTATCTATCTATCTATCTATCTATCTATCTATCTACTATCTGTCTATCTATCTATCTATCTATGCTTTCAATTTTGAATTTTTTTTAATTTAATTTTATTTTTTTACAAAAATATCTTTGATATTTTTCATCATCTCTGTATTCAATTCATCACTATTTTACAACTGTGAATTGAAAATGCTTATTGTAACCAGATATTTGGAAAAGGAGAGAACTGAAAGGGGGGGGGGGGGATCTATCTATCTATCTATCTATCTGCCTCTCTATTTATCTCTCTGTCTATTTATCTGTCTGTCTGTTTGTCTGTCTGTCTGTCTGTCTCACTCTCTCTTTCTTTATATATAGATAAATAGGTAGGTAGGTAGATAGATAGATAGATGGATAGTTGGATGGATAGATATGTTATCAACTTCTCACTGACCGAAAGTCATTCAACATTTAATGAATCATATAAAAAGTATTTTCCAGCTCGACCAATGGCTGGGGGAGAAAAAAAATCTGTTATCCGCATAAACATAGTTCTTGGCCAGAATTACGAACACATCACTGTCCCCCTTCTTTTGCACGGAACCCTGATTTCTGTGAAAACAAAAACAGACACCTCTTCATCAAAAGGGTCTGTTCCGGTGGGGAGGGGGAGGGGGGGGGGGCACAGGGGACGGCGTTTGTCTGACTGTTGAGTGAAACAAAACAAATCCGATCCACAATCACGCCAAGCAACAGCAATGCACGCGAGCCTGATGTTTTTGTAGAGTAAACTGAACAGTCAGTTCATGGCCTCTCGCGAGAGTGATCAATCGACACGATGAATGGACACGAACTGGCTAGAACTTTCTTCCGTTCTTCCTACTCTGTTTTCTTTTGTTTCTTTTTCGTTTCTTGTGTTTCTTTTTATTTTCTCCGTATACTTTCGCCTCCCCATCCACCCCTGCCATACTCGTCATACACAAAGCTTCTGCGTCACGTTCTTAATAACAAGTCTCCACACACACACACACACACACACACACACACACACACACACACACACACACACACACACTATATATATATATATATATATATATATATATATATATATTATATATATATATATCTAAGACATAAGAGCAAGCTTTGTTTATAATTGAATATTTCTTGCAGTCATTGCAACACCAAGCTGCTCTGTAAGTTGCTGGAATGGTGCTCGGTACTTATCCTTGGAATTTATTAGTTTATTGTATGTATATATTATATATATATATATATATATATATATATATATATGTTTCAACACACAAAGAAACAAACAAATAAATGATGGGTAAATAGAAAAATAAATGATGAATAAATAAATGAAGAGATAATAACCAACCAACCAACTAACTTTCTAATTAACTGATTAAATAATTAACGAACGAACTAACTGACTAACTAGCTAGCTAACTAATCAATTAACCATCTAATTAACCAAATTATCAAGTAAATAATCTAAGTAATCGATAAGTAAGTAAATAAATGAATAAATAAATACATAAACAAATAGATACATGAATAATAATGGATAAATAAATCAATAAAAACAAATAAATGAATAAATAGATAAGTAAATTTCGTAACTCGTGACGAAAGTGTGCAGAGCTATCAACCCATGAACTCTTTTATTTGTTGATTATCCCATCTAATCCTTCCTAGTAAATATCGACCCTTCAAATCCAGTATTTGTTACGGCAGCTTCACAAAAACCTCTCTTCGTTAGTACAAACCTAATGAATACTTACTCCTTACAACCAGAACATGGAATCCCTATTTGTCATAACCACTCCATCGCAGAGTATGTGAAACAACGAACCTATGGGAAAAAAAAAGGTCACTAACTATCTGTGAAATTCTTACTTGTCACTACCCTGAAATCTTTATTTGTTTCAACTATCTCATAAGGATTTTTTTTTCCACATTGTTTGATTTGTTTGTTTGTGTTTTAATGAAATCTTTGCTTGTTTTGACTATCTCACGAAGACTAGTGTTTTTTTCCCAAATTGTTTGATTTTTTTGTGTCTGTTTTTATCGTTACACGACATTCTGATATTTAAACGCTGAAACCTTTTGGATGCTTATGGAATAAAATGATTATTCTCGTTCATTCCCGTGCGGGTATTTATTGTCCACCCACCCAACCCCCCATCTCGCTCTCGCCCTTCCACCTTCTTTTAAAAACTCCTTTGATTTGTAACAAAGAAATTCAAAGATTAGTCAAAGAGCTAAAGGTCTTATGGTTGGTCTTAACTGCACGGAATTCTTAGGAGAGTCGTAACAGTAACTTCTTGGGGGTGGGTGGGGGTGGGGTGACTCTTTGTGACAGTAAAGGTTTCATGGAATAGTCGCTATGATCAGAATGTAACATTAGTAATATCATGACTTAGTTTCAGCAGCAAGGATTTCAACAGGTTGTCGCAACGGTATAAATCATGTTTTAATCAAAACAGTAAGGATTTCAGTAGGTTAGTCGTAATTGTAAGGATGTCATGGGTTAGTCGTAAATTTAAAATATCATGGATCAACGAACGGCATTACTCAATCGAGTGTGAGAAGCGAGAGATCCTGTCACAGTAAGAATAAATTCCTCTGTCCTTCACATGCGTTGAAATGTCTAGTGGCATCTCTTTATGATTCCTGAATGATTTTCACGTTTGGATGGGGTTTGAAGTGGTCTCTGCAACGGTTTCATTATGGTCGTAGATTCGTGTGTGTGTGTGTGTGTGTGTGTGTGTGTGTGTGTGTGTGTGTGTGTGTGTGTGTGTGTGTGTTACAAGATCTGCTGACATCTGCTTATCCCTTATGTGCTATTTCATCATAACATCGAGGGCAGAGAGACAGACAGACAAGCAGAGAGACAGACAGACAGCTAAGCCGAGAGGAGAGAGAGAGAGAGAGAGAGAGAGAGAGAGAGAGAGAGAGAGAGAGAGAGAGAGAAGAGAGAGAGAGAGAAGGGACGAAGTGCACGTGTGAGAGTACGTTCATGAGTGAAGCTACATGTACAAAGCAAGAAGTGCACAGGCGCGCGCGTGTGTGTTTGTGTGTGGGTTTGGGTGCGCGCGCGCGCGCGTGTGTGTGTGTGTGTGCGTGCGTGTGTGTACATGCATGCGTGCTTGCTTGCGCGCGTGCGCGCGCGCGCGTGTGTGTGTGTTTAAATATGATTGAAAGAAATGCGTACGCCCCTCCCCATACTACACACAACCACCCCCCCCCCCCCCCCCCCCCCTACTTCTCCATTCTCTGTCTCCCCTCTTCACAATCCACTTATTCAGTAGCAGGAGTAGGGCTTAATTATCAGGTGTGTTGATGGTGGTGGTGGTGGTGGTGGGTAGGGAATAGGAAGGGGATAGGACTTAATAGTACGATTACAACTCGTCATTGTTGCATGTGCAACTGACAAGCACGTGCTTCTCTCATCGCCTCAAAGCGATTCAGTTAACAGAAACGTTTGTCTCGTGGTCAGTTCCGGTCAATGTTGGAGAAGGAGACTGACCCCTTGCAACATCCTTGCGCCACCCTCCACCCCCACCTCTCCCACCCTCTCCCCCACTCCCCACCTTCCATCTACTCGCCCTTATCCCAATCCCTTTCCCCTGCAATTCTATCCTCCCAGCTGCACTTCCCTCCCAACCCCCACCCTAGTTGACTGACTTTGCAGTCATTCACGAGGTCTGACCAGTGTCCATCATTTCGGTCAGTCCTCTGCAATTCTATCCTCCCAGCTGCACTTCCCTCCCAACCCCCAACCCTAGTTGACTGACTTTGCAGTCATTCACGAGGTCTGACCAGTGTCCATCATTTCGGTCAGTCCTCTGCAATTCTATCCTCCCAGCTGCACTTCCCTCCCAACCCCCACCCTAGTTGACTGACTTTGCAGTCATTCACGAGGTCTGACCAGTGTCCATCATTTCGGTCAGTTGAACGGGGCATGGCCTCCTCCACAGCCAATGTCCTTTTTCAGTTGTGCAGGGAACTTCAGTCTGTAGAATAGAACGTTCATTGACTGGCTGTGGCAGCGACAGCTTTCTTTCAGACGTCGTCTTCTTTCCCAGTAGAAATTAGTTGGCTTCTCCTTTCCTCTGCAATTCTATCCTCTCAGCTGTACTTCTCTCCCACCCCACACCCTGTTTGACTGATTTCGTGGCCATTCACCGAGGTCTGACCAGTGTCCATCTTTTTGGTCAATTGAACGGGGTAACGCCCTCTCCACAGCCAGTGTCCCTTTTCAGTAGTGCTGGGAACCTTTAGTCTGTGGAATAGAACGTTCATTGACTGGCTGTGGCAGTGACGGCTTTCTTTCAGAGGTCGTCTCCTTTTTCAGTAGAAATTAGTTGGCCTCTGCTCTGCGTGCGTGTGAGTGTGTGTGTGTGTGTGTGTGTGTGTGTGTGTGTGTGTGTGTGTGTGTGTGTAAATATGATTGAAAGAAAATCGTGCACCCCTCCCTCTACTACAAACAACACCACCTCCCTCTCCCTCCTCCTCCATACTCTGTCTCTCCACTCCACCACCCACATACGCGATAGTAGGATTAGGGCATAATCATCTGATGTGTTGATGGTGGTGGTGGTGGTGTTGTGGGTGGGGAATAGGAAGAGGGATAGGGCTTAGTAGTATGATTAGTAGTCATCATTTTTGCATGTACAGCTGACAAGCGCATGTTTCTGTCACCTCGAAGCTAATCATTGACCAAAACG
>CM065738.1:10850087-10860087 GCA_033310375.1 Conus canariensis
ATGGTCCCTTGGTAAAAACCGCTGGTCTCTCTTCCCTCATCTGCGGAAATCTTCGACATTCCTGAGTGACTGGTCAATAGCCAACGTGATCAATTATTATAACGGTATGCTTCCGATATGCCAAATACAAAACTGCAGATGAGTAAGACAAAGGATACAATTGAAGTGATGGTGTCTAGTGTAATGTAAATAGAGTTTAATGCAGATTACTTTTCGAGATCAAAATGTGCAGTATTTACCATTTGATTGGTAACAACAAGACTGATAATAAACTTCGTCTTTGGTTGAGCTTTTACTTGCAGGTCTTTGTCTTTTTTTCCAGTTGACTAGATGTCTACAGAACACTGGCAAAGCGACAGTGTGTAGGACCTACATTTTACGTTCACGTTTGTGTTCCATTTACGTTTGTCTAAGGAACGTATTGAGAGGAGAGGTAAATCCATCACCACGAAAGCCAGCATCAGTGCAGGTCCACATGAAGTTGGTCTATTCACGTTAAACATCTTTAAGTCTTAAAATCTGTTGACCTTCGTGAACAGAACTCAAAGAGAAACTTGCCGGCACAACTGCTATGTCCACATGGCGATGTAACTCTCAGCCAGCGGAGTCTGGCTACCCAATACCCAGCCACAGCTGGTCGTGTTTCAGCTTCATCTCTGGCAGTCAACAGAAAACGATCCATGTCAGTAAATAACAAACACATAGGGTAAATCTTGGTCCCATGATGAAATAGATACACACCCATAACTCCAAACGAATGCTGCTTACGACACCGAATCCATTTTTTTTCCCAGTTGACTAAACGTCTGCCGAACTGGCAAAACGACAGTGTGAAGGACCTACATTGTACATTCACAGTTGAGTTCCATTTTTGTTTGTCTAAGAAACGTTTTGAGGATGTTTCCTTGTTTGTTCTGTGTGCCCTGTGCTGTCATATCTGCCAGGCGATTCGGTGTCGTAAGCAGCATTCTATTGGAGGTAATGGGTGTGTATTTATTTCATCATGAGACCAAGAGTTACCTTACTTGTTTGTTATTTATTGTTAATTGTTCCCTGCCTTGTTTAAGATCTTCGATCCATATCAGGTCAAAGGGCAGCGCACCAGAAGAGACGCTGCACTGCGTTAATGAGGAGTCACCTCAATAGTGACCTCCATTTTCAGCTGCCTGGGAAAAGAAGAGAGAGATTGCAAGAATATCTGCACACGCACACACACACACACACACAAACACGCGCGCGCGCGCGCGCATGCGTGCACACACACACGCGTAATCGCGAGATGTAATCAAATAGAAAGTAGTTTTGTTGTTGTTGTTGTTTTCTGGAGATAAGCATACAATCTGCATAAAGAACATCTGAAATGGAAACTCAGCTGCATTCCCAACAAAACAATGTCTTCCTACTCAGTAGTACTCACCGAAAATCGCAAAGGAAAAAAAGGCATCTGTGTTAATTCTATACAAACAGACCTGCAATACAATGTTCAGTTTGACAGCTCGTTAAAATGGAACCACTGATAAAAGCATCACCTTAAAAAAAAAGTTAAAAAAAAAGCCAAACCGATATCCAAGCTTCCGATTTAAAAATCATTAAAAGTTTGTTTGTTTTTTCAAAAAGCAAAAACAACAACAACAACAACAACAAAACAGCGTTATAAGCAGATGAGCAGAACACCTTCACTTAAAAAAGAAAAACCCTACTGGCAGCGTGCTAGCATCGTCTTGACCTCGACATAATGAAGAGGGCTTTGGATGGTGTGGGCATAAAGTGCCTCTTCATGCAGGTTCCAACGTCGATAGAGATGATAGTTCACCGAGAGGACTTGATCGCGTGGTATGAGCAGCCGGGAGCCTGGTAATATGTTCTCTTTTAGAAGGAATATGGCAAAAACTTTTTTTTTCGTCAGCTGCTCAAAGGTTAAAAAGAAACAGTAAAAAAGAAATTTTTTGAGGGCATTCCTAGTTATAGTTTCTCTTCTGGTAGGAATTAAACACAAACAAATGTGTTTAAATGTTCAAACAGAAAACGAAAGAAATGGGATATTTTGAAGGAATGAAGGCATTGTTTGAAGAGAAGCTGCTGTTTTTTTTGTTGTTGCCTGTGGCATTTATGTGAATCCTCTCTCTCTCTCTCTCTCTCTCCTCTCTCTCTCTCTCTCTCTCTCTCTCTCCTCTCTCTCTCTCTCTCTCTGACACTTCTGTAAAGAAAAAATTGTCTTTTATGCGGGCTCTCTCTTTCTCTCTGTCTCTGTCATTCTCTTTTTGTCTCTGTCTTTGTCTGTGTGTCTGTCTGTCTCTGTCTCTCTCTTTCTCTCTCTCTCTCTCTTGCTTGGGTATTATCATTGTGTCCATGTTTTGTCATTCTTTTGTTTCTTCACTTATGTACATGCACACACATACACACACACGTATATATGTATAGATATACGTACATACATACATACACATACATTCATGCATACATACATACATACATACATACATACATACATATGTACATACATACATACATATATTGATTTGTACGTGTTTGATTTGGGAGAGAAAAAAATTGTCTCAGCTGTGGTCCGAACTAAACGTCACACACACACACACACACACACACACACACACACGCGCGCGCGCGCGCGCACGCGCGCGCGCACGCTCACAGAGAGAGAGAGAGAGACAGAGAGAGAGAGAGATCTGAATGACAAGAAAAAGTCTAGGAATACGTTTTGTTTTCCTCTAGCAATAATTTGACAGAAACACAAACTCTCAGCTTCAGTTTTTCTGAACAATAAAGTACAACAGGAGGGAGCGATATTGCCTCAACGTCCAGCGTGGTTCTGCAACTTCCTGTGTTTCAGAGCGGATGCGTTGCCAGTGCAAGCGTGAGTTATGCGCACTCATATAACAAAGTATAAAAGAAGCAGTTTGCAGTTTGCCTGAGGCACTCGAACTTGTTTTCTGTCTTCCGAACGCTTTTGACTATATCTTAGCAGCAGCCAATTTGTTTCTTTTAATTATGCTTTTTTATGCATTCTATATTCCGTTTTATTCCTCCTGCACCAAGGATGCCATTCGCTCAGTCCTTTTTGGCTTGTTCTGAAAAGGATGATTTTCAATTATGTTTACCCGTCTCTCTGAGAAACTGGAAACCATTGTTGTGCGCTGTGTGTTACATTGGTTTCTTTGTCTTGAACGCAGACTGGAGCAGGGAAGCTGGTGAAATGCGCCAGTTGCTTTTGAAAAAAAAAAAAAACAAAAAAAAAACGACTCCATTCTCTCTAGGATTTCTGTAGAGCAAAAAAAAAATGTTTGTTAATTTTCCATGCTCCGTCTTTTGTCGTTTGATATTGTCTGGGTTCTTCACTTCCTACCTCATCTATGTCTGTCATTATGTTTGTCTGTCTGTGTCTGATTGTCTCTCTGTCTCTGTCTGTCTGTCTGTCTCTCTCTCTTTCTCTTGTGCTTTGGTATTATCATGGTGTCTTTTTTTTATCATGAATTTGATTTCTGTACTTAAGTTTTTGTTTAGATATTAACCTCGGCATTTATTGATTTTTATGTACTCGATTTAACACAGAAAAAAAACATTGTCTCAGCTGAGGTGGGAACAAAACGTGCCACTGTCCACAACTAACACACACACAGCTGGATGAGGGCAACAATATAACACAGAAAAAAAACATTGTCTCAGCTGAGGTGGGAACAAAACGTGCCACTGTCCACAACTAACACACACACAGCTGGATGAGGGCAACAATATAACACAGAAAAAAACCATTGTCTCAGCTGAGGTGGGAACAAAACGTGCCACTGTCCACAACTAACACACACACAGCTGGATGAGGGCAACAATATAACACAGAAAAAAAACATTGTCTCAGCTGAGGTGGGAACAAAACGTGCCACTGTCCACAACTAACACACACACAGCTGGATGAGGGCAACAATATAACGGAGACACAAAATCTCAATTGCAGTCTTTAGAACAATGTAACACACGGCAGTGCTATCGCCCAAACCTCTAACGTGATTCTGCTACGTTGTGAACTTCAGTGCTGATGTGTTGCCAGTGCAAGCGTGAGACTCGTGCACTCATTAAAGGATTAACAAGATGCGAAGCATATAAAGTACTCCCAGTAGTGACAGATATGGGAGACAATTTCCATTAAGTGGAAGAAAAAAAACTCGACAGTGCGGTGGTTATTTCCCTTATCGACTTGATTTCTTTTTTAAATTATCATTTATAGCCGTTAGTAACGGCTATTCTGGTAACATAAAACATCGGGCATCATTCGTGACCCATAATAAACATACCTACAAATTTTCAGAATGATCGGCCCAGAAGTTTTGTCTGGAGCAATTGGAACACATTTTGACCACGGACCAACAGACAGACACTCACACACACAGACAGCATTTCTTCGTTCCCATTGTAAAGTACTCCCTGTGCTATAAGAACTGGGAGTACAAAAAGAAACAGTTTTTGCCCGAAGCACTCCAAACTGTTTTCTTCTTTAAATCTCTCTTGACTACATCGTAGCGAGATTTAGAAAGAGAGGGGGTTAGATACCGCCAAGGACACAGAGTACAGGACAAGACACTGTCTTGTCCTGTACTCTGTCTATGTCCTTGGCGGTAACTAACCCCCTCTCTTTCTAAATTCTGCTTCATTGTGCGCCCTCAGTCACTCTGTTTCGAAATTTACATCTTAGCGGTTGCACATCTGTCTTTGTGCCACGTGTTTATTCACTATTTCGTGTCATTTTGCTCAAAGCAACGAAAACTGACTTGCAACAGGGTTGCCTCTGACCTATTCTTTCTCGCTGTGTCTGAGAACAATATCTTTTTTTTCAATCATGTTTACTCCTTTGTCGGAGAAACTGGAAACCGGTGTTGTGTGCTGTGCGCTACCTTGGCGTCTTGGACTGAATGCAGATTACAGCTAGGAAGCTCGTGGAAATGGGGGAGCTGCTTTTGAAAGGAAACTGATTATGTTGTCTCTGGCATTTCTGTGAAGGGAAAAATGTTTCTTGCTTTTCTATGCCGGTTCTTTTGTCTTCTGAATTTCTTTGTTCTCTCTCTCTCTCCCCCCCCCCCCTCCCGATCTCTCTCTCTCTCTCTCCTCTCTCTCTCTCTCTCTCTCTCTCTCTCTCTCTCTCTCTCCTCTCTCTCTCGATTATTTTAGATTCATTCATTCGTTCTCTCCCTCTCTCTATATATGTTTCCCTCCCTCCCTCCCTCCCTCCCTCTTTTGTCCCTCCCTCCCTCCCTCTCTCTGTCTGTCTGTCTCTTTCTGTCTCTGTCTCTCTCTGTCTCCCTCTATCTCTCTCTCTATGTCTCTCTCTCTCTCTGTTTCTGGCTCTGTCTGTCTGTCTGTCTGTCTGTCTCTGTCTTAATTTTCGGACTCCCTTGTCAACATGCTGAAAGCAACAAAGTCACCGCTTTAACGATGTCATTCACCTGTCCTCTTCAACAATGTCTGGAAAGGCTGCTTTTCATCGTAGTTTCCTGTTTATCTGAGAAACTGGATGTATGGTCTAGATGCATGCCACGACAGGGAAGCATGGGATGAGAGTGACCTTTGAAGAGAAGCTGGCATTGTTGTCTGTGGTATTTCTGTGAAAGGAAAAATGTTGTTAATTCAGAGTCTTTAATACTCTCTCTCTCTCTCTCTCTCTCTCTCTCTCTCTCTCTCTCTCTCTCTCTCTCTCTCTCTCTCGTGTGCATTTTTCAGTATATTCCAGGACAAGGGTTGTGTATATTTTTCATTGACATTTATGTCCTTTGCAAATTGTTTTCTGTATTTATCTTTTGATCGAAAAGACAAAAAGCGAAAGATTATGTCTCTGCTGCAGCCCCACCAAAAATTTTCAGTAATCAGAAAAAAGGTGAGAGGTAAGATTGTGTCTGCGTTTAATTCATATGGCAGTTATACATATTTAGGAAATAAAGATGTCATCACTAGCAATGTTGAAAACAATGATTACAGAAGAAAAAAGGCTGAACACCTAACCTCCTAACGTCAGTTCTGTAACGTATGGTGACCCAGCGGTGATATGTTTCTCGTGGAAAAACGAAGTTACGAGGTGTGCGCGTTCATGTTTTTAGATAAAGGGAAAAAAACAGTTTGCATTTTGTGCCAGAGAAATACTGAACGAATGAATCTATTAAAAAGAAGAAGAAAAGAGAATAAGGCAAACCTTTCTGGTATTTTGGTAGCAGGGATTAAAACTTCATTTTCCTTTCGTCGTCTGTGCATTCGGCACTTGTTTCACTCCGCTCAAAGCAACGAAGCTACAGCCCTGAAGGTCTCCCCCTCCTGTCGTTTCTAGCTGTCCCTTTGTTTTTTTCTTATCATATTTCCCCATGTACCTAAGAGTCTTGGAATCATTGTTCTGTGATGTATGTTTCCTCTCGAACATTGTCTAGATACCAGCCACAGCAGGGAAGCTCTTTGGAGTTATTCTTGAAGAGAAACCGACTTTGTTGCTTGTGGTAGTCTCCATGAGTTCCCCCCCCCCCTCTCTCCTCTCTCTCTCTCTCTCTCTCTCTCTCTCTCTCTCTCTCTCCTCTCTCTCTCTCTCTCTTTGTCTTTCTATGTATTTGTCTGTCTGTCTGTCTGTCTGTCTGTCTCTGTCTGTCTATCTCTCCGTCTGTCCGTCTGACTGTCTGTCTGTCTGTCTGTCTGTCTCCCTCTCTTTAAGCTCCATCCTCTTTTGTCTGTTTATTACTGACTGACCATTACACATCTCAAACAGCAATGTATCATGTGAGTTGTTTGCTGGTGGTGGTCCTCTATATACAGCTGACAAAAGATATTAATAATATTAATGATCGCTTACAACAAAGTCTCATGGAAGTAGGAAACTGGTGTGAAGATAATGCAATGCACTTAAGTCCTACCAAAACAGAGTGCATGACTATATCCACCCGACCAAAACATCAGCTAGGTTTATTTCCACTTAGCCTATCTATCGAAGACCTTCAAATCACTCAGATCAGGCAACTTAGACTACTAGGATTAGTTGTAGACGACCAACTACAGTGGGATGGTCATATCAACGACGTATGCAACATTATCTCGAAAAAACTTATTCATTTTAAAGAAACTAAAAGACTTCGCTGATACTAGTTCCCGTACGATATTCTACAATGCCCACATAAGATCTCATACTGATTATGCTTCCACTGTATGGGATGACTGCGCTGGTGTACATCTGACAAGATTAAACTCTCTGTATTGGAGAGCAGCCAAGCTTGTTTTGCCTGATCCGCACCTATCGACAGAACAGAAGATGAAACAGTTACATATCCTGCCTCTTTTGGAACATCTCCGCTTTAACAAAGGTATACTGATGTACAAGGTTTTGAACAATGAACTCCCATCATATCTGTCTAAACTGTTCATAAAATCAGTCCAGAAGAATTCTAGGTCGAACCAGAGGTTATTGTTACAAAGACCTAGAATTGATATATTTAAAACAAGTTGTTTTTTTTTTTATTCTCAGGAGCATATCTGTGAAACTCGCTTCCTACAAATGTTGTAACAACGGCTACGCTCTCCTCTTTTAAGGATAAACTTTTCAGATACTTGGTTTTAACAACTTCTGTAACCTAGGCTCGAACAGCATATATCTGGTTTTGTCAGAGCATACATTCTTGCGATCGCCCACGCGTGCGCATGTGTGTGTGTGTGTGTGTGTGTGTGTGTGTGTTGTGTGTGTGTGTGTATACTGTGTGCGTGCGTGTCTGTTATATATGTCTGTCTGTCTGACTATATATATGTATGTATGTATGCATGTATGTATGTATGTATGTGTATGAATGCGAGACAGAGAGACCTTTGAATGTGTGCCTTTATATACATGATTTTCTTTTCTTTCTTTTTTTTTTTTTCTCCTTTCCTTTCTGTTTCCTTGCATGTTTCATAGAGATTCTAAAATATTTTATGCTATTTTCTTGTTGATCGTTTTTGTTGTTGCACTTTGATTTGCTTTTTACCCCTTTGCTTCAATTGTTTTTGTCGCTGAACTTTAAATCGTTTTTTAATTTGCTTATTTCATTGATGATGTCCGCACTTGCCTCCTGGTGGTGGTTTGATTGTTTGTTTGTTTGGCTTGATTGTTTGTTTGTCTGGCTTGATTGTTTGTTTGTTTGGCTTGATTGTTTCTTTGTTTGGCTTGATGCTGTTTGTTTGTGTAGTTATGTCTTGATGCATACGTTATATTATTTATTATTAGCTTCGTAGAATATTGTTTGTTTGTTTGGCTTGACTGTTTGTTTGTTTGACTTGATGTTGTCTGTTTGTGTAATCATGGTTTGATGCATACGTTGTATCATTTAGTATTAGGTTCGTAAAATAGTAACGGCAAGAATGAAAAATGGCTAATGAAGCCAATACTTTTACTGCTATCAAATAAAGAAACATGGTCATTGTTATTGTCATTGCTTCTCTCTCTCTCTCTCTCTCTCTCTCTCTCTCTCTCTCTCTCTCTTCTCTCTCTCTCTCTCTCTCACCAAAAAAAAAACAAAAAAAACAATGCCAATCCTCCCTCCCTGTTCTGATTATCAAACCTAGTAACACAAAATAGTAATATGGTACAAAGAACTGAGCTTTATATGTAAACTTTTAAGAGACAAACATATGATTTACTACGTGTAGTATATACATACATACATTCGTACATACATACATGCATACATACATGCATACATATATATATGCATTGGGGGTGCTGTTGGATTCTTTTTTTGAATCCTTGATGGTGAGAACACCACAGAGTTATGGACTGTGGTGTGTCTCTATCTGACACCAAGAGCACAGACACAATCAGACGTGTCTCCCTGATGAGTCCGATCCAGCGGACGAAAGGCCTAGGAGCAAGCAATACCGATACATCTGCCTTCAGGAGGGATTACGATGGTTCCCTCATGCAGCTAGTGAAGGGTGTTCATATTCATGATATATTTTCTTATTTTTATGTTCCCATTTTCTTCACCTTCAACCCCCCCCCCCCTTTTTTTTTTTCTTATAGTTCAAATCTTTGCCAAGTCATTACTACAATGACGGAAGAATTGTTAGCCTGCACCTGTTTTCCACCATTACTTTATTGTTGGGTATTATATGTTTGGTCAATTAGTGGGAGACTGCATCTCCTAGGAGATCCAAGTAAAGGTTGTTCTGCACAATTCTTAGCCGCTGACAATGCTTGGGTTATTATTCAATAGCAGAGCTGACCCCTCAGACTGTTCCGTATCTTTTGATCTCCCTTGCATCCTTGAATGGATCCTCGAGCATTGTAGGCTCAAAGATTGTCCCCCTACACTTTATACTGCTTGCATAATGTTTTTTTTTTTTTTCAGCAACTTTTTTCTCTCCACGCTTTCGTTTTGTTTCATTTACTACCCTTCGCTGGCTGCTTTGTGGGTGCTGTTGGATTCTTTTTTGAACCCTTGGTGCTGAGCACACCACAGAATTACGGACTGTGGTGTGTCTCTATCTGACGCCAAGAGCACAGGTATATCGAACCGTGTCTCCCTGATGAGTCCGATTCGGCGGACGAAAGGCGTAGGAGCAGGCAATACAAATACAACTGCATTTAGAAGGGATTGCGATGGTTCTCTAATGCAAATAGTGAAGGGTTTTCATATCTATTATTACATATTTTCTTTCTTATCTGATGTTCCCATTTTATTCACTTTCAACCCCCCCCCCCCCCCCCCCCCCGTTTTTTGTTTTTTTTGTTTTTACTTATTGTTCAAATCTTTCCCAAGTCATTACTATAATGACGGAAGAATTGTTGGCCTGCACTTGTTTTCCCCACTCCCTGATTGTTGGGCTATATATATATATATATATATTCTATCGATTAAATATCAAGTACTACTAAAACGAATACCTTACACTTTTAAGACTCTAGTACTTACCATTTGTATATGAAATACATAAATTCATTGTGTGCATTGCTCTGTGTCCAAACATTAAATCTATCTCTCTTCAGCACAGACAA
>CM065738.1:10872587-10875087 GCA_033310375.1 Conus canariensis
CGATCTGGCGGCTATGTAACCGGAAATACACGTTTTCAATGGCAATGTTCTGAACAATGTAGTACAGCAGAAAGGAGAGAAATTTCCCAGACATCTCCAACGTGATTCTGCCACGTTTTGTGTTTTAGTGCTGATGTGTTGTCAGTGCAAGCATGAGGCATGCAACTCAATGAAGGGTTAAAGAGAAGCAGTTCGCAGTTTGCCTGAGGCACTCCAGATCGCTTTGTGTCTTCAGCATTGTTCTGACTACATCGTAGAAGCAGCAAAATTGGTGTTTTTACCATGTCTTTTATGCTTTCAATATTCCGCGTCATTCCGCTCAAAGCAATGACTTGACTGCACTACGGACGCCATTGACCCAATCCTTTCTGCTGTTTCTGACAACAATGATTGTTTTTATCTTGTTTACCCATTGTTCCCCAAAACTGGAAACCATTGTTGTGCGCTGTGTGTTACCTTGGCGTTCTCATCCTGAATGCAGGCCAGAGCAGGGAAGCTGGTGAAATGGGGGAAGGGGGGGGGAGTGCGGGGGGGGGGGGGGCTGCATTTGGAAAGAAACTGACTTTGGTGTCTCTGGCATTTCTGATCAGTGAAACATGTTTCTTACCTTGCTACTGGCATTACTGTTTAGCGACAAATGGTGCTTTCTTTTTTCTATCCGTTCTCTTGTCTTTTGAGGTTGGTTTGTCTTTTCCTCTACCATCCTGTCTCCCCTCCCCCCCCCCTCTCTCTCTCTCTCTCCTCTGCTCCCTCCTCCCTTCCTCTCTCTCTCTCACTCTGTCTCTGCCTCTCCCTCTCTCTTTCTCTCTCGCTGCCTCTCACTTTCTGTCATGCTTTGATGTAGAACTGTCACTTGTCCTTGATTTTGTTTTCTCTTTTTATTTTCTTTACTCATGTATTCATCTCCTCGTGTATTGATTTTGATGTGCTTGTTCACAGAAAAATATGATATGGTCTCAGCTGTTGTATAACAAACGTGCATCATCACAATCAGCATTACGGCTGGATAATAGACAAAAGTCCGCTATTTTTTCATCTAGCAGCAAGATAACAAGAGCACACATTTTAAAGTGCAATGTTCTGAACAGTGTAGTGAGCAGAAAGTTGGGATATTTTCCAAACATGTGACGTGATTCTGCAATGTTTTGTAACTTACGGCTGATTTGCTTCCAGTGCAAGCATGAGGCATGCACACTCAATGAAGAATTAAAAAAGGAGCAGTTCGCATTTGCCTGAGGCACTCCCGATTGCTTTCTGTCTTCAACATTGTTCTGACTACATCGTAGAAGCAGCAAAATTGGTGTTTTTACCATGTCTTTTATGCTTTCAATGTTCCGTGTCATTCCGCTCAAAGCAATGACTTGACTGCACTACGGACGCCATTGACCCAATCCTTTCTGCCTGTTTCTGACAACAATGATCGTTTTTATCTTGTTTACCCATTCTTCCCAGAAACTGGAAACCATTGTTGTTGTGCGCTGTGTGTTCCTTGGTTCTCATCTGAATGCAGGCCAGAGCAGGGAAGCTGGTGAATGGGGGAGTTGCAGTTGAAAAGAAACGGACTTTGCTGTCTGCGGCATTTCTGTGAAAAGTAAAATGTCTTTACGTTTCTATACCCGTTCTTTTGTCTCGTGAGGCTGCTTGGTCTGTCCACCATCCCTCCACCCCCATCCACCCCACCCCACCTCTGTCTCTGTCTCTGTCTGTCTGTTTGTCTGTTGTTTGTCTGCTTCCTCTGTCTCGCTCTCTCTCTCTCTCTCTCTCTCTCTCTCTCTCTCTCTCTCTTTCTGTGCCATCCCTTTTCTCCTCTCGTAATGGCAATCCTTTTCTATCCTCCCCAACTCTTTCTATCTCTCTTTATCACTTTCATGTTTCAGTATAGTTCAGAACTGAGTATTGTATTCTCTTCTCCACGACTATTTCGTTTGTAAATTGTACTCTGAAATTCTCTCTAGATTGAAAAAAGCAACCAAAACAAGAAAACCCAGCTTTGTTGCAGTCCCACAAAAAAAAGTAGTTCCAATAATCAGAGAAATGTAAAGGAAGTAACGACGTCTTGCCGTTTTAACCCATCAAAGAAACGGAGATCTCATCGCTCGCAATGTTGAAAATACTGACTACAGAAGAAACGCCTAAAGTCGGTACTTCACGTTTGGTGCTCGAGTGCTGATGTGATGCTTGTGAAAGTACGATGTGTGCGCATTCATCTTTCAATGAAGGAAGAGCAGTTAGCAGTTTGTGCCAGAGATATACTGAACTATCTAGCCATTGGAAAAGAGAGAGAGAGAGAGAGAGAGAGAGAGAGAGAGAGAGAGAGAGAGAGAGAGAGAGAGAGAGAGAGAATCCCTTTTTGCTATTTTCGAAGCAGGACTCATTTTCTTTTCTTCTCTTTTTTTTCTTTTCTTTCTCTTATGTCTGTACATCAAGCGCCTCTCTCACTCTCCTCAGAACAACGAAGTCACTGCGCTTTCGGTTCTTGCATCCTGTCTTATCTTGCTGC
>CM065738.1:10880087-10885087 GCA_033310375.1 Conus canariensis
GTCCGTGTTGTCTCTATCTTCAGCGCTTCCCATCCTATCTCCACCACCTGCCCGTTGTCCCAGCCTTTGCTAACCCGCATCTCTACCTGTCTGTCTGTCTGTCTGTCTGTCTGTCTGTCTGTCTGTCTGTCTGTCTCTCTCTCTCTCTCTCTCTCTCTCTCTCTCTCTCTCTCTCTCTCTCTCTCTTCCTTTCCCTTCTCGATTCTCCATTTCTCAATTTTTTTTTTACTGTTTTATACGCTATTATTTTTTCGTCCTCCTTTCTCATGAAGTAATTATTATTTTTCTTCTGCAAATCGTTTTATCTAAGAAACGTGATTTAAGAGAAAACACGAAGGAATGACAGCTAAGTTGCAGTCCCCACCTCCCTCCCCTCCCCACCTTCCTCCGAAGCAAAAAGCCTCGCCGCGCGCGCGCGCGCGCGCACACACACACACACACACACACACACACACACACACACACACACACATACACACACACACACACACACACACACACACACACACACACACACATACACACACACGACACGTACGCACGCACGCACACACGCGCACACACACACATACGCGCGCGCGCGCGCACGCACACACACACACACAACACACACACACACACACACACACACACACACACACACACACACATACACACACACACCGTTGATGAGAACCAAGTCTTTTTTTTAATTCCGTACAGACATGTTTTCTCATTATTATTTTTAGATCAAAATAACACAAAAGAAACGAACGCCATTATACAATATGCATGCTCTGTGTTTTGATCTCATGGGGTTGGAAACACAGATCAGTTCCAATTCATCAATGGATTAAAGAAAAGCTGTTTACACTTTATTAACAGCACGCCAGACTGTCTTGTCATCTTTGATTAATTAAGGCTATTGATTTGTAGTTCTTTGTTTTCATTTTATACGTATCCAATGTTCTACTTGGCTCTGAACAAAACAATAAATTATCTGAACTAATGTAGCCATTCTCCATCATGTTTTTTTCCCCAATTTGTATTAGAAACTCGAAACCGTTGTTTTCCAATATCTGTTTCTGTCGTGCTTTCGTCTGGATGAAGACCTCTGCAGGGAAGCCTGTGGTACGGGAGTGGCTTTTGAAGAGACGCTAGCTGTGAAGAGAAAAAAACGTTTCTTGGCTTTCTGGATCTGTTGTGATTTTCTCTCTCTCTCTCTCTCTCTCTCTCTCTCTCTCTCTCTCTCTCTCTCTCTCTCTCTCTCTCTCTCTTCTCCATTGTTCCTTTTATTTCTGCACACTGCACCGTTATTGTTTGTCCTTCTTTCTCATGAAGTAATAGATTTTCTTCAGCAAGTCCTTGTTTCTATGTATTGTGATTTAAGAGAACACACGAAGGAACGACAGCTCCGTTGCAGTCCCCACCTCCCTCCACTCCCCACAAAGAAAAAAACCTCGCCACACAAAATACACACAAAAACGTTGATGAGAACCAAGTTTCGTTGTTGTTTTTTTTTATTCCATAAAGGCATTTTTGTTTTTACTATTTTCAGATTAAAATCATACCAAAGAAACGAACGACAAGATGCTTGTTTGGTGTTCTGATTTCACTGGGTTCTTGTGGAAATACAATTCCGTTCAATTTCATCGATGGATTAAAGAAAAGCTATTTACAGTTTGTTAATATTGCACTCCAGACTGTCATGTCATCTTTCAGACTATTAATTTTTAGTTCTTTATTTTCATTTTATAGGCATCCAATATTCCATTTCGCTCTGAACAAATCAATACACAATCTGAGCTAAGGTTGCCATTTGTCCAAATGTTTTCAGCTGCGTCAGTGAACCACGCTTTTTCAATCATGTTTTCCCCCGTTTGTATAAGAAACTGGAAACCGTTGTTTTCTAATATCTGTTTCTGTCGTATTTTTGTCTGGATGAAGACCTCTGCAGGGAAGCCTGTGAAATGGGAGTTACGTTTGAAGAGAAGCTAACTTTGCTGTCTGTGGAGAGAAACATGTTTCTTTTTTTTTCATTTGTTTATGGTTCCTAGGTCCCTTTTCGCTCTCTTCAGCGTTTCCCATGCCATCTTCACCCCCTGTCCCCCTGTCCCATCCCTTGCTAACTTGCACCTCTGTCTGTCTGTCTGTCTGTCTGTCAGTCTGTCGATCTGTCTGTCTGTCTCTCTGTCTGTCTGTCTGTTGGTCTGTCTGTCTGTCGATAGGTATGTCTGTCTGTATCTCTGTCTCTCTCTCTCTCTCTCTCTCTCTCTCTCTCTCTCTCTCTTCTCTCTCTCTGTCTGTCTGTTTGTCTGTCTGTGTGTCTCTTAGCTGAAGCTTTAACAAAAACATGCACACTATTCAGAAAATCAAAACAATATATAACTTAGAGTTAAGACTCAGATATTGTCTAAGTTCTTATATCAATCAGAAAACCAAAATCAAAATATTCTATCGATCATAGAAGACAAGCTGAGTGGAATCTTACTGTATTTTGCAAGATGCAAATCAGACTCTTATACTATCTGTAAAACTGATTTAGAAGCAAGGCCTGGTATCTTTTTTCTTTCCCGCTTATACGTCCAGCATTCGCTCTGTTCAAAGCATAGGATGCCGGTCTCCTTTTACTTGCGGCTGTGTCTGTGGACATCGACTTTTATCAGGTTTTTACCATGGCCATGGCAAACAAGATACCATTGTTCCCCAATGTCTGGTTCCCTTGGGTCTTGGTCTAGATACAGTCCCTGACAGTCTAGCTCGTGAAAGGAACTTTTTTTGCAGAGAATCTATCGTCGTCGCCTGAAGCGATTCTGTCTGTTTGTCTGTCTGTCTCCTCCCTCCTCCTCTCTCTCTCTCTCCTCTCTCTCTCTCTCTCTCTCTCTCTGTCTACTGTATGTGTGTATGTATGTATGTATGTATACATGTATGCATGTATGTATGTATTTGTGTCTAAGTGCGTATGTATGTACTGTCAGTTTGTCTGTCTATCTTTCCTTCTTCCCTTCCACTCTCTCACTTTCCTTTAAGTATCAGATCAACTCTCTCTCTCTCTCTCTCTCTCTCTCTCTCTCTCTCCTCTCTCTCTCCTCCTCCTCCTCCTCCTCCTCTCCTCCTCTCCTCCTCCTCCTACTCTTTCCTCCCCCCCTCTGTTCCACCCTCCCTTCTTCCCTCCTTTCCTCTCTCTGTCTCTGTCTTCTGTCTCCGTCGCTCTCTCTCTCTCCTTCCTCTCTGTCTCCTCTCCCTCCCTCCCTCCCTCCCTCCCTCTCTCGCTCTATTTCTAAGCATTGGTGTTTCAGTATCATTTAGTCGAGTGAAGTTCTCGTTGGTAAGCAATGAAGGTGTTTGATTTGTGTTTAATATGTATGATTCCTTTGTGCATTTGATATGTTTTCATTTCCATGATGTCATAATGTTGGCAAAATATAACAGATGGCACACAGGTGGCAAACTGGGGTAGATGAAAGAAAACTACCTGGGGTGTTCTAAACATCTTGACAGTCTGTTTATTTTATACTGGGGTGTTCTAAACTTCTTGATAGTCTGTTTATTTTATACTGGGGTGCTCTAAACTCCTTGATAGTCTGTTTATTTCATTCTGGGTGCTCTAAACTTCTTGATAGTCTGTTTATTTTATACTGGGGTGTTCTAAACTTCTTGATAGTCTGTTTATTTTATACTGGGGTGTTCTAAACTTCTTGATAGTCTGTTTATTTCATACTGGGTGTTCTAAACTTCTTGATAGTCTGTTTATTTTATACTGGGGTGTTCTAAACTTCTTGATAGTCTGTTTATTTATACTGGGGTGCTCTAAACTCCTTGATAGTCTGTTATTTTATACTGGGTGCTCTAAACTTCTTGATAATCTGTTTATTTATACTGGGGTGCTCTAAACTCCTTGATATGTGTTTAGTTTATACTGGTGCTCTAACTTCTGATAGTCTGTTTTTTGATAGCATGTATACAGAAATGATCAAATTTGAAACGGAAGTTGTATGTTACATTCATAGATTTTGAAAAAAAAGAAAATGTGTTTGAGACAGTTAGCTGAAACTTACTTCGGCCTTTTCCACTGGAAATGGAGTAAAGAGAGAGCTACTTCGATGCATGAAAAGTATGTACAGTAAGTGTCAAAGCCAGAGTGAGATGTGGGTTGCAATTGTCATTTCATATTCAATGTTCAACAAGCGTTAAACAGGAACACGTTGTAGCCCTGTCCTCTTTCTCTATCAATGAATTGGTGTTCAAAATAGCTAGCAACAAGAAACATGGTGCGACATTTTAATCAGATGCCTTTGAGTTGTTCATACTCTTATAAGCTGATGACGTCAGTTTTTTTTTTTTTCTGAAACGGATACAAGACTGCATTCTCAATTGAACAGCTTATGCGGACTTTTTTTTTTTAATTCACAAATTCTAAAATTTAACGTCCATGAAACCAAAGTTACTGTGTTCAGAAATGTGGGTATCTGGCGGCCAGAGAAAGATGGACTTAAAAATGGAGATATGTCACTAGTTGTAAGTGTATGTATTTAGGAATTCATGTCTCAGCTAGACTTAGTTTGGCTACCACCGCATGCAAAGACTTGTCATGTGGGGGAAAAAAGCCACGTTTAGTATTTGCAGTTTGCAGCTTCTCAGAGGCAGTGCTAGCTGTTTCTTTTTTAACTTTTTTTTTTACAACCTTGAAGCTCGTCTTTCTGTTTCCGTATTGTTGTCATTGTGGTTTTTCTTTCTTTTTTTTTTTGCTGTTGTTGTTACCCTTCTGAAATTCCGTGTCAATATGCCAAAATAACAAGGTCTCTGTACTAATTATATCATTCACCTGTTCTGTTCCACTGTGGCTGGGAACGACACGTGTTATCACTTCTTCCCATCTTGCCTGACACACTGGAAACCATTGTTGTTTCGCCTGCTGAGGTTTTCAGTCTGGATGTATGCCATGCCAGAGCAGGGAAAGCTCATGGAGTGGGAGTGGCTGTAGAAAGAGAAGCTGGCTTATTCATCTGTTCCACATCTGT
>CM065738.1:10890087-10892587 GCA_033310375.1 Conus canariensis
ATTGATTTGCCCATTGATCTGTCGTTGTGGCTGTCCATTTGTATGGTTATCGCTCTCTGTGTATCTTTGCCCTTTATAGATCTCTCTCTTTAAATGACTTTGTCTTAATCATGTGTATAGATTTATATCTATGTATTGTCTCCATCGATTTATCAACTCTTGTGTCTGTCGGCCGGTCGGTCGTTTCGCTACTTTCGCAGTCTCTCTACCTGGTATCTACCCCCTTACCTCCCTTTAGTTACCAAAAACACACCCCTTGCCACCCCACCCCCTAAAGATACATTCACATCGCACGCACGCACACCACACACACACACACACACACACACACACACACACACACACACACACACACACACACCACGCACGCACGCGCACGCACGCACGCACGTACGCACGCACGCCACATATACACACGCACACGCACGCACACACACTCGCACGCATGCACGCACGCACGCACACACGCGCGCCGCGCCCACACACACAAAACACACACACGTACACGCACGCACTCACACACACACACACGCACGCACGCACGCACGCATGCACGCACGAACGCGCGCGCGCACACACACACACGCGGCACACACACACACACACCTCTCTCTCTCTCTCTCTCTCTCTCCTCTCTCTCTCTCTCCCTCTTGAAATCGTAAACCTCTCAAGAGGATGGAGAGAGAGAGACACAGACAGACAGACAGACAGAGAGAGAGGTGGCCCGGGGGCGGGGGGGGGGGATGTACGTGTATGTTTCGAACCCTTTGCAATGTATCCGCGCAGGTAGGATGTGGAGGGTTGGAGGGGGGTGGGATATGAGGGGGGGAGGGGGGGGGACAAAAGAGGGCAAAGAGGAGGGGAGGGAGGAATAACATGTTGCCACACCCAGTTTCTGTTCAGGATCGAGTGGTGGGAATTTGCGCGCTTAAAAAAAAAACAAACAAACAAACAAAGCAACAACAACAAATAAAAACAACGATCAAATGACAGCAGCTGTTAAGGACAAGGTAGCAGAGACTGTTAGGAAAACTAAGCTGCGGGGTCTGAGTCTGGGTGTGAAGTCGACGGATACACTGCAAAGGTTTCGAAACATGCACGTGCACTTCTCTCTGTGCAGGGAAGCATGTTTCTTGTTGGTTTAGAGTTTTTTTAGTGACTGGATTCTCTCTTTTTCTTCTTCTTCTCTTCTCTCTCTCTCTCTCTCTCTCTCTCTCTCTCTCTCTCTCTCTCTCTCTCTCTCTCTCATTATTTCTCCTCTCTCTATCTCTTCCTCCCTCTTTCCTTCCCTTTCTCTCTCTTCTCTTTCTCTCTCTCTCCATATACTCTCCATCCACCACCCCTCTCTCTTTCTCTTCTCTTCCTCCCCCTATCTTCCTTTCTCTATCTCCCCCCCCCCCCCTCTGTCTGTCTGTCTGTCTGTCTGTCTCTCAGTCTTTCTCTCTCTCTCTCTCTGCTGGCATGGAATGAAGAAAGGCGAAGCCTTCTCTCTCCTTCAGCCGCCTGTAACTTTTCCTGTACTGAATCAGGTACCCAGTTACTGCTGCCTAGACAGAGAATATATGTCTTCCAAGCTGTCAGCCAGCGAAAGGTTCGAACTCACAACCGTCGGCTGCACAAGCAATCTCTATTTAGCTGTTTGACCGCAGACCCTTCTTTGGTGAACTGTCAGTAATGTTACTTACTTACTTAGGCCCATAGCTCAAGGGTGAGCATAGGCCATCGACAACACTCCGCCATCGCACTCGGTTCTGGGCTGCTCGCTGAATGCCTGTCCAGTTGGTCCCCTGCCTCTTTATCTCTGCCTCAGTGTCTCGCCTCCAGCTGCTGCGAGGTCGGCCCTCTCTCCTTTTCCCCTGCGGGTTCCATGTCAGGGTTTGGCGTGTGGTACTGGATGCTGGTTTCCTGAGGGTGTGGTCAGTAATGTACAGGGTGTGAAATCGGAAGCACAAAGTAGGTGGTATGAATTACTTCTAATGGACCTTCTGACAAAATCGTGAAGTCAGACGATCAAATCACAAACTCTACATGAGAGTAGCTTTGATAAACCAACCCTATTTTCATAGTTTTACACACTAGTTTAGTAAAAGGCAAAAATGTCCTTGAAGTAACAAAGGAAATAAAAAAGAGCAGGATAGAGAAAAAAACGAAGAGAGGAAGAAGTTACAACACAAATACAATGATGGTTGCATTTAACTAGCCTTGTGTGTGAACAACTGCATTTAAAAAAAAAGAAAAAGAAAAAAAGAAAGAAAAAAAGCAACAATTAAATCGTAACCACCTCGGAGAAATGTGTGAGCCGTGAAGAAATGATTCTACAAGAACGTAACAAAGTGACGCACGGTGTGAATTCTTCATGAAGACTGTCTCGTCTTAAAGTCCAGAATAACCCATTACGAACTCTTGCCTCATGAAATATTGCACGAGCTTGCGCTATTCTGGTCTCAATGAACTGTCTGGTGATCGCGAGCTATTACACTCAAGGGAGACCATCCCCAAG
>CM065738.1:10897587-10900087 GCA_033310375.1 Conus canariensis
ACCAGATCTGAATTCTGCTGGCGCTGAGCTCCATAGAACTCTCCGTTATCCTTCACAGCCGGATGCTTCTCTGATTACCTCCCTTCTTCCCATCCCTAGAGGGCACAATGCACTCATGGATTCTGAGCCGCCGTTCCATTTTGAAACGAAGCCATGAATTTCACTTCGCTCAGACGGGCATTGGGCGGAAAATACATGAGCTCCATTCTCATCAGCGTCGGCAATGGGGAACCTTAGAAACCCCAACAAATTTTCAATAAATGTTAGCGAACCGCCTAAAAAAAAAAAAAAGGTGGACAAAACGAATCACAAGACAGAACACGGCGCGTTTCGACCTCTTAGGTCTTCTTCAGGCAAGATACAAAACAATTAGGACAACGAAAATGAACGAGCAATCACTTATCTTCATTCACTTTAGCCGCAAGATAGGCGTTGAATCAGTGGCGTTGGTGCTTTGTCTTGTGATTCGTTTGTCCATGCTTTTTTGGCGGTTCGCTAACATTTATTTGAAATTTGTTTTGATTTTCGCCTGCAGTTTGCAACTAGATCTAACTCTGAAACCCAGTAAACATCAAGAAGGAAATAACTGTCAACATCCATTTTCTACTTATCTTCAATGACATCATTGAAAGTCGTTCAAAACAGTCCACTGAATCTTAGTTCTACTACTATCTCGAGTTTTGGTTTGAAAAAAAAGTGCCTAATTGCACATGTAAAGAAAACAAGGTCGAGAAAATAGAGACTAGCCTGGTAAATAAACTCAGCGTTATAACTTCATCGGGTCAGGTAAACGAAGGGTATAGTCTACTCGCTGAAGTCGAGGTTTCAGTCTTGTGAATTAAGTAGTGAACTGATCAGACAAACCGAGATTCGAGTATCGTCAATTTTCCCAGGGAATGATCAGCTGATTTTAGGTTCATGTCTTGTAATTCTACCTGATAAACTGACTACTCGCAGCACGTTTCCAGTCGTTAAACCATACAGGTGAACTCATTATGACTGAGGTTCCCAGTCAACTTACCAATCTAACTAAGATTCCAAACTTGTCAATGAAACTAGTCAATTCATCTGTTTGACTGTGGCTGCCAGTGAAGGTACCAGTCTAACCGATTTCCAGCCTTGTACATTAAGCCAATGAACTGATGAAGGTGATGCTGAGGTTACCCGGGATCCAAACAGTCCAATAAAGGTTCCCGTCTTGTAAATTAAAACTAGTGAACTGATGAAGGTGAGGCTGAGGCTCCCAGGGATCTAAACAGTTCCACAAAGGTTATAGTCGTGTACATTAAAACTAGTGAACTGATGAAGGTAATGCTGAGGTGGATCCAAACAGTTCAACAAAGGTTCTAGTCTTGTACATTAAAACTAATGAACTGATGAAGGTGATGATGAGGTGCCCAGGGATCCAAACAGTTCAACAAAGGTTCCAGTCTTGTGAATTAAAACTAGTGAAGTGATGAAGGTGATGCTGAGGTTCGCAGGGATCTAAACAGTTCAACAAAAGTTCCAGTCTTGTAAATTAAAACTAGTGAACTGATGAAGGTGATGCTGACGTTCCCAGAGATCTAAACAGTTCAGCAAAGGTTCCAGTCTTTACATTAAGCCAGTGAACTGATGAAGGTGATGCTGACGTTCCCAGGGATCTAAACAGTTCAACAAAGGTTCCAGTCTTGTACATTAAGTCAGGAGACTGAGCAGCGACACTCAAGTCTTCTCAATGAACTGACAAAACTGACCTGTTTAACCATGGTTCTGGTCTTGATAACTGACCCGATGAACTCACCTTAAAAAGTGATCCGTTTAATCTGAGTGTTAGTCTTTTTAAACTAACCTGTTGAACCGATCCAACAAAACGAATTTCAAAGAGACTGAGCACGGACACACTGACAATCACTTATCTCTTCAAACCGGGCGTAACATGTCTATGGAATAAATACCAGGCTGCTGGGGATGCAAAGGGGGGGGGGGGGGGGGGGGTGAAAACAATATGGGTTTAAAAAAAAGTAATAATACTGATAATAAGATAAAGAAATACACTACTACTACTACTACTACTACACGACGACGACGACGACGACGACGACGACGACGACGACGACGACAGTGACGACGTCGACGACGACTACGATTGCTACTACTACTATTACTACTACGACAATTGCTACTACTACTACTACTACTACTACTACTACTATACTGCTGCTGCTGATACTGCTACTACTACTACTACGACGACGACGACGACGACGACGACGACGACGACGATTGCTACTACTACTATTATTACTACTGCTACCGATACTACTACTAGTATACTTATACTACTACTACTACTACTACTACTACTATTACTGCTTCAAAGCCGGATAAGTGACTTTTAGTTGTATTGATATTTACAACAAGACTGAGTTTTAAAACGCTTGGAATCAGTCGTGTCGGGTAGATAGGAGAGCTGGAAATATTTTGGTAATTGCAGAAATCTAATTTCTATTATACGTGT
>CM065738.1:10915087-10917587 GCA_033310375.1 Conus canariensis
TTTCTTCAGGGGCCTGAAGCACTATCAACCCATCCTTCACCCTCCTCTCCTTTTTCTCTCTTCTTCCGCATCCCCTCATTCCCTTACTCCATTTTCCATTCGGCAGTCTCTTCCTTGCCGTGAGTTATCTCCCTTCTTTGCCATAATATGTCTTTGCAGCAGCATGGAGTGTCAATACGTTGATCATCAGTGCGCTCTGTGAAATGAAAACAAGTGTGTAAAAAAACCACCACCACCACCACCTTCACCAACAACATAATACGTAATAATTCTGTATTTCTCTGGAGAGTCCCAGAACCTGCTCGAAAGAGCAAGAGGCTTTCGGAAGGTTCCAGACAGAAACTCTGTATCTAAATGTTTTGTGCTTCTATACTGGCTTTACATATCAAGGTATAGTCTTCGAATTTTCTGAAATATTCCTTACACTGTGGTATGCCATGATTCTTAAACGTTCGATCTCATTAGCATTAATTAATCAAAGTTTGAGATGTTTTGGAGAGAATGAGACACTAATTCTGTTAAAGACACATTCCCCACTTTGAAGCTTGAAGCTTGAGCTCTTCAGGCTGCGTGCATAGTTGTCCAAGACCTTGCCGTGCATTACAAGGCCGTGACCCATCCGCTTGTCCAGGTCCTTAGAAGCGTGCATAGTAGACCCGGACGAATATTGGCACTTTTTGTTGATATGAATGGTATTTGATCTAATGTTGAAGATTTACCAGTCTGTTTAAAAATTCTGATTTGAAAAAAAGAAAGAAAACGTCAAAATGAAGTGAATAAAACAATGATAAAAACCTTCAAGGACTTTCGAATCAGTGTGGATGATTCTTAGTTTTTAGCAGAAAATGCATCCGTGACTGACACTTTGTGTTGATATGAATAGTTTGGAATCTAAAGTTGAAGATTTGTAACTTTGTTCATGTGGGGGGGGGGGGGGGGGGGGAGAGAAAAAAGTTTTACTAGTTACCATTTTCTCCCACTTCTCATGCTATGTTGTCCCAAGCAGCAGTGAGAAAATCTCTGTTGGTATGATTCTGGTCATATTGTGTGTAAATAAATGGTCTGAGCCTCACGGCAGCGAAGAGTTACTCGTCGTCCATATTGGAAAGAAAGATAAGATGTGTAAAAAAAAAAAAAGAAAAAAAAAAAAGAAAGAAAGAAAAATCAGCGGAGGAGTTATGTCCCTTCACCTGGACGGCCGGGGAAAGTTCAGTTTGCACGACCAGCAAAATCACAACGCACACAAGCCAAGTCTTCGGCAAGGAGTAATGACTTTGCATTGGTTTGTCCCTAGGTTCGAACCTTTTCTCTGTCAGAATGGAATTCAACGAGAGAGGAGAACCCACCCGCTCTGAGTGTGCTGTATCCACGGAAGTGTCACTAATCGGAATCTTGATGTGCATCGTGACACGGCGTTCACGTGCGTGGTCCAAAACCGGGTGCATCGTATGATTATTGTTTGCTGTTGGCGAAAGTGCGCAGGTTATGCTCTTCTTGTAGTGGCTGTGTTCAGTGCTTGTGGAACAGGGTCAATCTGTGGGGTCATACGATATTTTGTATCTCACTCGAAGCCAGCACTTCGTGTTTAATGATCCCGTGGTTTTATTGCTCACCTGCTAATACATTCATGAATAGATAGATAGATAGATAGATGAATAAATAGATAAGAAAATATATACATAAACAAACAAACAAAATACAGACTCAAATTTAAAAAAAAATGATGCAAGAAAAAACCTATCAACAAATCAATCAACTGATAAGCTAAGCAGATAAACAAACATGCAATCCTTGTTGTCTTTAAAGTCACACTTGAAGCGTGTGCCACGCCGGGAAAGAAGACTCAGCATCATCATCGCTTCGTATCCGCATTCCTGTTTCTATGTAGGTATACTGTTTCTATATGTCGGTGATATACACCACACCGATTTACGTACATTGTTGCCTTGGTAATGACCTAACCCCCCCCCCCCCCACGCTCCCCCCCCCCCACCCTCTCACCCCGTCCTTCCTGTCTTCCCTACCTCCCCCGCTTCCTATCTTTTCCCTCGAATATCCCACCCACCCACTCTTGGCCTTCCTCCTCCTCTACCTCACAACCCCCCCCCCCCCCCCTTCCTGTTTTAGTTTTTTCTTGACCGCGGCATTCGCGTCATAAGGCCTACCTTTTTTTTTTTTTAACCAAATACTGAATTCTACGTTTTACACGGAGTGATTAGTACTCTCTCTCTCTCTCTCTCTCTCTCTCTCTCTCTCTCTCTCTCCTCTCTCTCTTCTCTCTCTGTGGCGAATCCAATTGTCTTTGCTCGCACTCCAATGATGCTGATGTTGGTGTCGGAGACAGTAAAGGTGATTATGGTGATAGTGATGATGACGAAGAACATGACCACATTAAGCAACACATCAGACTTTTTATTTTGTTCAGTTTCCCACCGCCCTCCCCCCCCCCTGCCCACCCCCCTCCCCACTCGCAGGAAAGAAGGGGGAGAGCGGATGTCTC
>CM065738.1:10935087-10940087 GCA_033310375.1 Conus canariensis
GGTCGGGAGATGTTTGCTGACTACATTTCACTACAACCATGTCATGTCATTCTATTAATATTGTACATAGTCTGCAAACAACTATCAACAGATTCATAAAAGAGGACAAAAATCACCACACATCTCTCAATGCTATCAAAACCAAATGCCAGGCGAAATCCTTCTAGAGATGCGATGAAATTCAATGCTTGGGAGGGGGGGAAAAGCATCCCTTCAGCCCCACCTTCCACCACGCTACAGACACGTGCCAAACAACAGCTGTCTTCCAGCAGGCTGCACACCAAAAATTAATGCGTCAAGGCCTTGCTTAAGGAGTGGAGTATTTATAGACTGGCGTAACTGGATTGTTTTGAGACACTCTATTGTGTCTGAAAGTTGATTCTCCTCATTTTCTTTCATATGGCCATCAAAGTACAAGCAAGGTGATTCCAAGCAGACAAGATTTTAATCAAAGATAGAAACACAGGTGAGTGCAAAGTCTCAAAATGTGTGTCAACGAGGCGAAAGGTCATGCATTTGAAGATTGTGATTTCACGGGTGAAGATCCCCCCAAACAAGGGAAATAATTGGTGGGGAGGTGTTCTTTTGATCAGTTATCAGTTTAACATTAAATGCTGGCTCAAATGTATGGTAGATCTCAAAACGCTTACATGGATCATGCAGTGCATCAGTGCAACATCCTTATTGTGGCGTGCAGCCAGCACCCCGGGCGGACGATCATCAACCATCGCAGGTGTCTTACCTTTCTCTCGCTGTCAGACGCCAGGTGTGAGTTTGCCCAAGTTTGGCGCTCTGTGTGGGCGATGGCGCGTTGATTACAAGCACTCGAAGCGTTCTGCAGCAGCCTTTAGATATTGTTTGCATATTAAATAAGATGACGGAGGTGATTGCTGTCGAACTGGTTGTTCATGTTGGCGTGTGTATTTATAATTTCGGCTGAGGCAATCTTTTCATCTACAAAAAAAAAAAAAAAAAAAAAAAAAATCACCAGCCGACTGATTGTTTAAAGAAATGTGTCGAATGAATCATGGAGGAAACAAATATTAGTAATTGACATCACGGTAGTTACCTCTCTTTGGATGCACGTCGCTATGAGAAATGTTGTTGCTTAGACAAGCACAGTGTTTTTGCTACACTAAAGCAAAGCAAATCTTAAATAAATGTTAGCGAACCGCCCAGAGAACGTGGACAAACGAGTCACAAGACGAAACACAACTAGTTTCGACCTCTTAGGTCTTCATCAGGTGAGACATTAACGAATAAAACAATGAAAATTCACTTAGCTTTGATCGCTTCAGATCACTTGGTAGGGATCAGCGCAAGGAAGAAGGCGTTGAATGAGAACGAGGCTGTTGGAAGGGAAATAGTGAGCGAGTCAAAGTCGTAATGAAGATAATAATATTACTGATAGGAATACTAATAATGGTCAAAATACTGAGAGAAAAAAAAGAAAAAAAAAAGGGACAAGATTACTACCAATCTGTGTCAATAAGTATGGGTATGGGAGAAAGGAGAGTGGGTTAGAGGATTCTTAAACAGCAGGGTTGCCGTGGCAACAGTCCCAGAGGCGAAGGCGATGGTGATGTCAATGCCAGTGGTAGTATCAATACTAGCAATAGTATTACTGAATGATACTGCTAACAACGATAGTGAAGGTTAAGGTAATGAAAGCATGATACAGAAATATATTTAGAAAATACAATTTTTATAATAATCAAATAAATAAATAAATGAAACATTAAAAATAATAATAAATTAAAAAATCAGTAAATAATAATAATACAAGTAGTCTGGGCTAGTACCAACACCACAAAAGGGAAAATCAGGACTCCAAAAGCACCCGCAACATTCTTCACGGCAGGAGGCAGCAAATCATGGCCAAGAACAACAGTGCCACTCGAAACATGCAGGCAGAGTCTGCTGGACGGGGCAGATGACTGGGAGTGCACTGCAGACCTCCCAGAATGGAAGAGTCACCCAGAGATCATCAGCAAGAGTGGCATGAGACCAGACATAGTAGTCCACTCTAAGTCAACCAAGCAGCTGATCATGATCGAGCTCACGGTGCCATATGAGAACAGAATGGAGGCAGCTCAAATCTACAAGACTGAAAAGTATGCTGATCTGGCAAACAGCCTGAGGAGAGAAGGCTATCAGGTCAAAGTCCTCACTGCAGAAATTGGAGCTAGGGGGTTTGTAGGAACGTCTGCATACAGCCTCATGAAACAGCTCTCAGTTGCAGGGAAGGAAAAAACCAGAGCCCTGAAAGCAATGGCAGAAGCGGCAGAGAGGTGTTCAAGCTGGATCTGGTCAAGGAGGAACAAAAGTGAACTTCATAAGGCTTAATTTCCCTACAAATATCAGGTGTCCCTGTGGCTCAGTGGTTAAAGCGCGAGTCATTAAGTGGAAAATGAGCATGTCCAGAGGGTCATGGGTTCGAATCCCAGCCATGGCTCGTCCCAAGATGGGAAAAAAAAGGGGCAGCAGAGGGACATCCGGAGTCATGAACCGGGTGTGGCCCAACCCCCCTAGAGTGTCAGGAGATAAGGGCCGAAACACTTGCTTGAAGGGGGCTTCTCTTCTGAGGACTCTCTGCTGCCACGCTCTCCACGAGTTTCTTTCTACATAATAATTTAAAAAAAATAATTAAAAAAAAAAAATAATAATGATAATAAATGCATAAATAAGATAGCTATAAGTTGTGTGAGGTGAATAGTGGGAGATAAGGTAGTATGTGTGTGTGTGGTGGGAAGATATTATGGGCTGAGATAGAAGTGGTGGGTTGGTACATGTTACTTTAAGGTGTAGATGCTATGAGGGTGGAGGGAAGAAGGGGATGGGTTTACGTACTAACTGGGGGAGGGGGAGGGGCAACATATCACACCTATAACATCCTCTCATACAACTCTCTCTCTCTCTCTCTCTCTCTCCTCTTCTCTCTTCTCTCCCCCCCCCTTTCACGACCAACGATAAAGGAGCCAGCATTCTATTAATTATGTGTGTGTGTATGTGTGAGTGTGAGTGTGTGTGTGTGTGTGTGTGTGTGTGTGTGTGTGTGTTCCATTTGTAATATCAGCCTTATTCATTGGTTACCCCCACCTCCACCCCCAGCAACCGCCATATCCACCAACACCCCTACACACATCATTACTAGGGCAGGGGGAGGGGGAGTAAGTCGATTGATGTAGCAAATGGAGAGACTCAGAGAGTGTAGGAAAAGGGAAGATGATGATAGCTGCAACCTAAGAGGTCGAAACTAGTTGTGTTTCGTCTTGTGACTCGTTTGTCCACGTTCTCTGGGCGGTTCGCTAACATTTATTTAAGATTTGTTTAGATTTCCGCCTGCAGTCCTCTCGCTTTGCAACTAAAGCAAAGCGTTCAGTCAGGGCAGCCTGAGCTGGCTATCCTGTCTTTCGCTTCCAGAACTCTGCACCATCACAGATATATGGACACTCCCACGCTCCCGGGGAGCCCCTCTTCTGCCCACTACAAAGATTTACCATTGTCCTACACGTGGATTCCTGTGTCTGAGTCAGCCACCCCCCCTCCCTCTCTCTCTCTCTCTTTCTCTCTGTCTCGCTGTCTCTCTCTCTCTCTCTCTCTCTCTCTCTCTCTCTTGCCACCTCCCTTCTTCCCCTTCCCCACCTCCTCGACACCTCTACAGCAGCTGTTTCTGCCAGTGCCATACACGCAGTGAAATGTTTGCTGTCTTTTCGTCTGTCAATGGCAAACGCATGTGTGTATATGCGCTTTTGTACCTACGTAGTTAATGTTGTTCTATTTCTCCCCTCTGTCAATGCTATGCTCAGAGGTA
This sequence comes from Conus canariensis, assembly GCA_033310375.1. Classification (NCBI taxonomy): domain Eukaryota; kingdom Metazoa; phylum Mollusca; class Gastropoda; order Neogastropoda; family Conidae; genus Conus; species Conus canariensis. The sequence goes on from CM065738.1 coordinate 10,938,902, forward strand.
TTAGTGCTCTTTTGTGTCTCAAGAGTTCCGATATTCTGTTTGTTGTGTCTGTTCATGACATATATGGTGCTGTTTTTTGTGTCTTTCTATATGTCAGTTATGCTGTCTGTTGTGTCTGTTCATGACATATATGGTGCTGTTTTTTGTGTCTTTCTATATGTCAGTTGTGATATGCTGTCTGTTGTGTCTGTTCATGACATATATGGTGCTGTTTTTTGTGTCTTTCTATATGTCAGTTGTGATATGCTGTCTGTTGTGTCTGTTCATGACATATATGGTGCTGTTTTTTGTGTCTTTCTATATGTCAGTTGTGATATGCTGTTTGTTGTGTCTTTCTATATGTCAGTTGTCATATGCTGTCTGTTGTGTCTTTCTATATGTCAGTTGTCATATGCTGTCTGTCCTATCGTTGTAAACGGTTGTAAAGGGGGATATATTACATTTTCCATAACCGTGCACCAGATCACGCTTTGTTGTTACATTTTCCATAACGTGCACCAGATCACGCTTTGTTGTTACATTTCCATAACCGTGCACCAGATCACGCTTTGTTGTTACATTTTCCATAACCGTGCACCAGATCACGCTTTGTTGTTACATTTTCCATAACCGTGCACCAGATCACGCTTTGTTGTTACATTTTCCATAACCGTGCACCAGATCACGCTTTGTTGTTACATTTTCCATAACCGTGCACCAGATCACGCTTTGTTGTTACATTTTCCATAACCGTGCACCAGATCACGCTTTGTTCTCAGTGGAACTTGGTCGACTTTGGATTCAGAAATTACTGCTCTAAGAAATGGAAGTATCTATTTTTTTTCATTGAAGAAAATGTCATTGAAGAACATGTAAATTAGAACGATGTTATTTACGGGAAAAGTAACGAGAAAAAGAGTGAACGGGGATTGTAATACAGGAAAAAGTGACGATGAGAACTATGACATTGAACAATGTGATGCACCAGTCAATGGCACACACAGTACTCGTGGACGTGCATTTCTGTGTCGAAGTGAAATCCTCCGCCGTCCCCCACTTCTGTTGATGACACCCCTTGTGCTGTGCGTGCTCTGCTCTGCCCTCACACGCACCCCCTTTCCTCCCCCCCCCCCCCAACCCGGCAACCTACATACCTTTCTTTCCCATCTTTACCAAGAGCACGTGCTATGTACCCCCCCCCCCCCCC
>CM065738.1:10942587-10950087 GCA_033310375.1 Conus canariensis
TATGTGTCTGCGTCTGGGTGTGACTGTTAGGGGGAAGGGACGGGGGAGGGGAAGTGTGCGGGCGGTGACGCATCATGGTTTGATGCACGCGACCGAGATTCAGCGGAGCGTCGTGCCGTGCAGTCAGTCATGGAAACGCGCTGAAACAAGGGCAAGACGAATGATGCTGAGTGTGTTATGTTTGATCGTATACACATGTTATTTCACCCTTACGCTTTGCCATGGTCGAATATCATGGCTGTAAATCAAAATGCAGCCCGTGCCGTTTTGATTGTTCCTCACAGTTTTCAGTCAGTCTGTCTCTCTGTCCGTCTGTCGGTCTGTCTGTCCGTCTGTCGCCCCCCCCCCCTCTCTCTCTCTCTCGCTGTGTGTGTGTGTGTGTGTGTGTGTGTGTGTGTGTGTGTGTGTGTGTGTGTGTGTGTGTGTGTTGTCCAGCATATTAATCAACCAACATGGCAAAGTGGTGTAACCTTCAAATACATCACTTCAATAATCTGCATTGATTCCATTTGATATCACCTCGATAATGTACATGAAATAAAGCATGACACAGCCCCATCTCGTAAGACAAGATTCTGATCAATTAGTGGCGCAGAGGTAAAGCACCAAGTCCGCAGTCGCGAGCTGCGAGGTTGGATTGTGCTTGCACCACACACACAACTTACCGATTTCGCTTCTGGAACCCATGTGTCATCACTTTGGCAGTGTTAATGGTGTGTTACACATATCATCACGGCCTTCACCCTCCTTGGACGAATATCCCAGTCTGCCTTAATGATATTATTTTAAAGGGGCGAGGGCGTTGAACATGAAAATAACTGACAATGCCACTTCTGTTGAACATTTTAATTTTCAAAGGTAGGAAATTATAGTGCATGTGATCCCTCTCTCTCTCTCTCTCTCTCTCTCTCTCTCTCTCTCTCCTCTCTCTTCTCTCTCTCTCCTCTCTCTCCAGACAGACAGACAAGTTAATAGATAGATAGGTATAGATACATAAATATGTTGATAGATAGATAGATAGGTAGAGACATAGATGAATAGATAGATAGATAGATAAATAGATAGATTTATACATACATAAACATTACAGTCATAGATTTACATTTTCTAATTCTCTTCATTTGTTTTTCAGTCTGTCCATTTATCTCTCTACCTAGCTAAATATCTATTTATATATCTATCCATGTTCATATATATGTACACACACACACACACACACACACACACACACACACACACACACACACACATATATATATATATGTATATATATATATATATATATATATATATATGTGTGTGTTGTGTGTGTGTGTGTGGAGAGAGAGAGAGAGAGAGAGAGAGAGAGAGAGAGGTGTGTGTGTTGTGTGTGTGTGTGTGTGTGTGTGTGTGTGTGTGTGTGTGTGTGTGTGTGTGTCTATCTGTCTGTCTGTCTGTGTATTTGCACATTGTGTTTCACGTCGATTCTGTTCAGAACACAGAGCTCTTTTTTGTTGTTATCTGTATACCCTCTCCTGCCATCCCTGTCCTCTCCATCTGTTACCTGTTATCTCCTCTGTTACCCATTGTCCAACAGGTCTTCTCCCTTCCCCTACGCATCACATGCTTTCCCAAAGCTCTCCATTCTCAGTCATGGTGGAAAGTGGGTTAACCTTGAAGAAACAAAAAGCAAAAACCGACAACACTTGACAACAGCTGAAAGGACCATGACAGCAACAGTCATACACGCGCGTGCTCACCACACACACACACACACACACACACACACACACACACACACACACACACACACACACACACACACGCATGCATGCACGCACGCACGACCACACACACAGACACACGCGCGCGCGCGCGCACGCACGCACGCACGCATGCACGCACGAACACACACACACACACACACACACACACACACACACACAACACACACACACACACACACACACACACAACACATACACATGCGGAGAGAGAGACAGAGACAGAGACACGAGAAGAAGAAGGAGAAGAAGAAGAAGAAGAAGAAGAAGAAGAAGAAGAAGAAGAAGAAGTGGAGGAGGAGGAGGCGGACGAGGTGGGGGGGGGGGAGAGAGAGAGAGAGAGAGAGAGAGAGAGAGAGAGAGAGAGAGAGAGAGAGAGAGAGAAGGAGAGACAGATAGACAAACAGACGGACGGACGGACGGACGGACAGCCAGACAGACAGCCAGGCGGACTGATAGACAGAAAGATATAGAAAGAGAATCACACACACACACACGCACACACACACACACACACACACACACACACACACACACACACACACACACACACACACACACACTCACACAGAGAGAGAATGTGAGATAGAGACAGACAGACATACAGACAGACGGACGGACGGACGGACAGCCAGACAGACAGCTAGACGGACTGACAGACAGACAGAAAGATATAGAGAGAGAATCAGACACACACACACACACACACACACACACACACACACACACACACACACACACACACACACAGAAAGAGAGAGAGAGAGAGAGAGAGAGAGAGAGAGAGAGAGAGTAGCGTGGAAGTGACAGAGGCGTAGGAGGACATTTGGTGGCTAAATTGACAGCAATTTACTGCATGGTTGCACGGGAAAATGTCGAAACTCAATGCAGGTAGACGACATCGTCATTAAAATTTTCTCTGCAACTGTACAGATTAAATACACATGCACGCACGCACAAATGCACACACATTTGCGCATTCAAACACACACACACACACACACACACACACACACACACACACACACACACACACACACACACACACACACACACACACACACACGAGACATGATTCATGAAAATTAATAAATATCAATTCAGTTAGAAAGAAATAAAATGCTTCTGGGATTTCTCGAAATCAGTGAAAAAAATCATCTTAAATCCTTCTATAAGTACTTTCCTTTCTTTTTTTCTTAATTCTTAAATATAATCAAATTTAGGATGGCGAAATGAGCAAGTTAAAAAGTAATGCTTATATAGGCTGTACACCTTGAGACAGCCATGCAAAGAACTAGGTTTTGCCTTAGAGTAAACATATTTACTTACTTAGACTTAAATGCTCCCGCGTCTTGCGACGCATGAGGCAGTCAAGGCGCTCCACTGTGCACGGTCCACAGCCAGTCTGCTGGTGTCACTCCATCCTCTGTCAACGAGTCTGAAGTCTCTTTCCAGTGTCTGTCGCCAGCTCATCCTGGGTCGTCCTCTTTTTCTCTGGCCTGCTGGGGTCCATTTAATGGCCTGGTTTGCAGGTCTTGAAGAGGGTAATCTTAAGACATGACCCAGCCAGTGGAGGCGCCATCTGCAGACGATGGTCGACATGGGGAGCTGTTTGGACCTCTCCCTGACGTCTTCATTTGGTGTAAAATCTGACCATTTGATGCCCAAGATCTTACGTAGGCACTTAGTATCAAAGGCATCGAGTTTCTTCTCCTAGGTGGTCTTCAGTTGCCAGGTTTCACAGCCATATAACAGCGTTGAAATCCCAATGGAGTTATGAAATTTCAGTTTGATTTCAAGCGAGAATTTCTTGCTGTTCCATATTTTGTTCAGCTGATTGTTGCCTTCCCAGTACGACACTTCACTTCATGGTCGAGATCATTGGCGTTGTTGATAGAGCTGCCTAGGTATGTGAAGTTCTCTGCTTCTACCACTTTTTTTGGTCGATGAGAACGTCTGTTGGCCCTTGGTGTTTACCGGTAAGCATGTTTTTAGTCTTTTTGGCACTGATAATGAGGCCAATGTTGCCTGGAAACTTGCTGATATTGTCTACAAGCACCTGAAGATCTTGAGTGGTGCTTGCAAGAGCGGCAATGTCATCGACAAAATCCAGATCTAAGAGGCTGTTTCCCTCTGTCCACTTGATTTCATTTCCTTGGGTTGCGTGTTTCAATACCAAGTCAGTGGCAAGTTCAAAGAGGAGAGGGGAGATGATACAACCTTGCCTTACTCCGGTGACAACTTCAAACCAGTCACTGTAGCCATCTTCCGTCCTGACTCTGCACTTGGAGTTTATGTAAATCTGCTTTATAGCCGATGCAACTTTCTCTGGGATACCGTAGGTTTTCATGATTTTCCACAATGATAATCTGTGGACACTGTCAAATGCTTTGGAGAAGTCAATGAAGCTTATAGCCAGGGGTACTTGTGGCTCTCCACACTTCTCGATGATCTGTCTTAGTGTGAAGATCTGTTCCGGACAAGATCGTTTCGGGCGGTTCCTAGATCCTGCTTGTTGTTCCCTGAGCTCATTGTCCACTACGTCGCGCAGTCGGTTGAGGATGACCTGGCAGTACACTTTCCCTGGTATTGACAGTAAGTCTAAGTAATTTAAATATTTAACAGAGCGTATATGATGCAATGATACATTACAAATCAGTACAAGAGAGTACATGACGACCCACCCTGTGTTCTGCATTACACTGAAGTACACAATTATGTATTCCGCAGAACAATGCAATGCAGCTTAACACTATGACAATCAGTCTTACACGATTCGAAACAACGCGGTGTAATGCTATACAATATATACACACGCTCATCTGCGTGCATGCGTGTATATGCATATGTAGATCTTTCCAGCCCGCCTTCTCTCTCTCTCTCTCTCTCTCTCTCTCTCTCTCTCTCTCTCTCTCTCTCTCTCTCTCTCTCTAATTTCGACAATCCTAGGTTTGAAGCAAAGGAAGAGCACACTCTGAGGCAGAACTTAAGCCCCCTCCCCCACCCCCACCCCCCCCCCCCGGCCTGTGTGTGTGTGTGTGTGTGTGTGTGTGTGTGGTGTGTGTGTGTGTGTGTGTGTTGTGCGTGCGTGCGTGCGTGCGTGCGTGTGTGCGTGCGTGCGTGCATGCGTGTGTGTGTGTGGTGTGTGTGTGTGTTGTGTGTGTGTTGTGTCCCTTGGCTTTGTCATCTCCTCTCTTCTCTCTCTCTCTCTCTCTCTCTTCATCTCTCTTCTCTCTCTCTCTCTCTGTTTGCTCACTCGACAATGGAGACATTGTGGCGCATGCTTTGATAATCTTTTTCAATTCTCTTTACATGTTTGCCTACCTGTTCCTCTGTTTGCATGTGTCTCTGTGTATCTATCCGTCTGTCTGCCGTCAGTTGATTATCGGTCCGTCTGTCTGTCCCTCTGTTCGTTTGTCTGTCTGTCTGTCTGCCTGCTGGCTGTCTGCCCAGCTATCCCTTCGTTGCAAGAAATGTGTGTGTGTGTGTGTGTGTGTGTGTGTGTGTGTGTGTGTGTGTGTGTGTGTGTGTGTGTGTGTGTGTGTGTTTGGGGGTGTACATTGATATCTTACTGAAACTGTAAGATGGCTTAATTCCGAAAGAAAGTAACACCAATAACAGCAGCCTTACGACAAAGTTTCGCATCATTGGGTAGAGAATCACTGTGAAAATGATGCTCTTGCATCATCCACAGGTGAACTGAAGGGTATTCCCATTCATCTCTCCACTGATAAAAAAAAAGCATGCCAAGCCTACTCTCAATGGGAAAAGGCGAGAATAAAACCTGTGACAGATGGTGAAGAGGATTATTATGGTTTCCTTTGCATCCTCTGCCTCACAGAATTTCGAGTTTCAGCAAGGAACAGAATCCAGAGACAGAATCCATTTCACATGATCAAGGAATTCATTTGAAAAATGAACAGTCGCTGACACCTTTAGACCAACAGCTTCAATGCTCCAAGACTTTAAGAAGTGGTCAGTAGATACATCTCTCCCCGCTTCTTCTCTTCTTCTTCTTCTTCTTCTTCTTCTTCTTCTTCTTCTTCTTGTCTGCCTGTCTATCTGCCTGTCTCTGTCTGTCTGTCTGTCTGTCTGTCTGTCTGTCTGTCTGTCTGTCTCTCCTTCTTCTCTCCTCTCTCGCTCTATCTCAAACCTCGACAATCCTAGGTCTGAAGCAAAGGAAGAGCGTATACTGAGGCAGAACTAAAGTCCTCCCCTCCCCTCCCCTCCGAGAACGTGGGGGGGGGGGGGGGGAGGCTCTGGGCGGAGACTACCTCACCACTAACTACCTGGACTCGAGTCCACTTGCATGGCTCACTTAACCATGCTGTGAAGAGTGGTGCAGGCTGTACTTACATCAAATCTACAGACCGTAGTACCATCAGCAAGTCAATGTCCGCTGATTCTACCTCCCAAAAATACCTTGCTAAATGATGTGTCCAGCCAACTGCTGATCAAATTATGAATCGGACAGGCAATGCCCAAATCCAGATACGCTTCTTCCTCTTCATCCAGTGATGGACATTACCCTGTTCAAGGATCTTCATGCAGATCATCGTTGGCGCACAGGATGCATGCTATGTGTATTTATGTGTCATCCATACCATCGGCCTACGGACACGATAGAACCTCCACGGGAGCATTCCCATGGGTGTACCAGCCCATATTTCATGACTGCAGAACCCACCGGCAAAAAACGCCACCATCAAGCAATTGCCGTGTGCATCCCGCAGCCTCAGTCGCTGTTCCGGTGACAGGTGGAGACAGTACAACTCCAGACACGGCCAAACTTTCGCCATGAGGTCTTACGTGCTCTCTGAAGAGAATCCTTGAGTAGTTATTCTTCCGATGATGGTGATGTAATTTAATGTATGTGCAAGATTTCACGTGCGCGTTCGCACACAGAACCTCGGTTTATAAATCTCATTCCAAGGAATTTTAGGAAATGAGGTCAGAACCAGTTTTAAATGCAAGGCAACATCTCCCTCAGCAGACAGTTCTGCGGCGACTGGAATCTGAAACCTTGCCTTAACATCAGGACCATGAATCTGACGTTCTGCTAACTGAGCTATTTTGGCTCGGAATGTGTTCTGGCCCTCACTCTCGTGGACTGTCGTCGGGGTGTCCAGCTACAATATCAAGATGAGATCCTGCAGAACGTTACACAGGAATATCGATCCTCAGTACCACGTCAGCAATGGCACTGCTGTGGATTCTCCCCCTCCCTCTATGATGTCTTGGGATATGAAACGGCAGACTCCGTGGCAGGCAGGAAGACGGAACAGACATCACGCATTTCAGCTACAGAGAAGGGGAATCTATCGTGCTGAGCCAGTCTAAAAAACGCGTGGTGGGAATGTCTTCATGTTGAGAATGGAGAACGCAGCTTATACTAGTAGGGCTGAGAACAATTTATCCTCTCTTTTCTCATAAAATGATCCTCTCGACTTTCTTCTAGCTACAGTAGACTTGTCTTTCTCTTGTAGAAATGGGAGTAGTCTCCATACATGCTGCGATCAACTTCTTTGCAGGATTCTGTGCCTAGTTTTCCATCTGCACTTACTTACTTACTCAGGCCCATTGTTCTTGCCAGAGCATAGCCCATGAACAACAGCACGCCAATGACCACGGTCCTGGGCAATCTTTTCTATTTCGCCCCAGCTGTGATCCATCTGCCTGGTGTCCGCCTCCAGGTCCCGCCTCCAGGTGTTTCTTGGTCTTCCTCACTTTCTCTTGC
>CM065738.1:10957587-10967587 GCA_033310375.1 Conus canariensis
GCAAAAAGTAATGGAGATAGTAAGTAGTAGAGATGGAGGGGAGGGGGGGAGGATTAGGTGGAATAAGAGCGGGGGAAGAAAAAGCATGTGCTAGGAAAGGATGTGGACGTGGATGGTTTATAGACTGGGGTGGGGCAGAGAAGAAAATGGAAGGGGGATGTGGGGGCGGGGGTTGAGAGAGAAGAAAGACAACAGGGGGGGGGGGGGGGGTTGGGGGGGGCTATAGGGCGAGGTGGGTCGGGGGGGGGGGAGGGAGAACAGGGGGCGAGTGAGGAGGAGGGGGCCAAGGGGGTGGGGATGGGGCGAGTATAGGCTCCCACTTCTGGGGGCATGGGAAGCTGGTGGACAGTAATGAGCACAGTAAGGTGGTGGACAGTAATGAGCACAGTAAGGTGGTGGACAGTAATGAGCACAGTAAGGTGGTGGACAGTAATGAGCACAGTAAGGTGGTGGACAGTAATGAGCACAGTAAGGTGATGGACAGCGAAGAGCACAGCAACCGATCAACATCAACATCTTTAGTATCCACCACAATAGTCTTAGCAGCACATGACATGTTTGTCCAGAACAGGAAGTTGCAACGTGAGATATTCCATAAAGAGGAAAAAACCGTTTTAGGCCGTTATAGCCGTTAGCAATGGCTATTCTAGTAAACATCAGCCATCATCTGTAGCCCATAATGAACATCCCTACACATTTTCAGAAAGACCGGTCAAGTACTTTCTGAGATATTCCATAAAGAAGAAAAACCGTTAAGGGCCGTTATAGCCGTTAGTAACGGGTACAACGGTAAAATAAAACATCGGGCATCATCCGTGACCCATAATGAACATACCTACAAATTTTCAGAAAGATCGGCCGGTAGTTTTGTCTGGAGCGAGTGGAACACATTTTGACCACGGACGGACAGACAGACAGACAGACAGACAGACAGACAGACAAACAGACACACAGACAGCTAACCTTCATCCCACGGATGATGCCCGATGTTTTATTTTACCGTTGTACCTTCATCCCAATTCTAAAGTACTCCCTGTTCTATAAGAACTGGGAGTACAAAAACAACAACTGAGATACGTCATGCGACAGGTCACGCATGGATGAAATCTGGTGCATTGAACTGAATAGATGCCCTGTTCGTGACCCTTTGCGGATGATCTAGATCAGCGGTGTCTCAGGAGACTTTTTTGTCTGCCTATCAGTCTTCCATAATCTGTGGCACTCATGCTGAGGCATACTTTATTTCCTCGCTGCCTCAACGGCACCAGCTGGGTTTCTTTGATAATGGAACTATCTTCCACCACTACCCCAACCACCACCCACCCCCTTGGCCTTCTTTTACCCCCATCTCTCTCTCTCTCTCTGTCTCTCTCTCTCTCTCTCTCTCTCTCTCTCTCTCTCTCTGGCTCTGTCTGTCTGTCTGTCTGTCTGTCTCTATCTCTCTCTGTCTCTCTCTCTCTCTCTCTCCTCTCTCTCTCACGTTAATACTATTTGTGGCTTCAGACAATGACACACACAAACATAAATACGTAAATAAGAAATAAACAGAGATAAAGAAACAAGCAAACAAAAACACAAACAGGCAAGAAAATAAAGAAAGAAAAAAGAAAGAAAGAAAGAAATGAAATGAAATAAAAGAACAAATGAAGAAATGAACGAAAGATTAAAAGGGCTTACTATTTGTTTGTTAGAAACGGTTTAAAGTATAAATTACTGTCAGGAGATTCATCTACTTGGAAGCGTATTATGCGATGTTAGTCTCTGTGAAAACCATTCTAAGGGGCCATGTCCTTCATGAATAAACGTCTGTGTATTGCTTCTCTCTCTCTCTCTCTTCTCTCTCTCTCTCTCTCCACACACACACACACACACACACACACACACACACACACACACACAACACACACACACACACATATATATATGTGTATATATATGTGTGTGTATATACTTTCAAAAGCAGCAAGTCCATACCTTTTTTTTTTTTTTTTTTTTTTTTTGCTGTCCCAACCTCTGCGTCACCTCAGAGGCAGTGCACCCACGCCGCTCATCCCGACACCCCGTCCACAGCCACAGCCCGGCCGGGCCCGCCGCAGCCCCGGCACCGGCAATCCACAGGGAGCAGTCAATGTTAAGTCGTCAAGAGGCAACCCACCGGAGGAGACACTGCACTGCCGCCGAGTCACTTCGGTGGTGTTCAGTGGCACCTGTTGTGATCTAACATACGCAGGACACCACCTACTAAGCCCCCTACTGACGACAATAATTGCTTAGTCGCGGAGCCGGCGTGAGTGAGCTCTCCCTCCGGAGGGCGCCACCACGTCCGTCCAACGACAGCCCTCATGGACTCGCCGATACCGGTGACCCCGACGGAACCAAACCAAGGCCACAGACGTGGAGTGGACATCGAAACTGGGTCACCATGAGAGCAGGGCATGAAGGGCCGCAGAATTGAGACTTTTTTTAATGCTGATCGATGAGGATGAGGATGATTAATATGATGCTACGGATTTCCATTTCGGTCTGAGACTACATGACAGGGCTGTACTCTACGCTTCCTTTCATAATATATCCCGGCGTCAACCAGGCCCGAGAGATACAGGCACCTGCAGTGTTGGTCAGGAAATTTGAGCAACACTCTCAGAAACGCATCTATTAAGTGGATGAAACTCGACTGTGTGGTCCCAGTCTTCCCAACTGAGTCCGCAGCAAACTCAACTCTGGGTAGGAGCCGGCGGGGCAGAAAAACCCACATGACTCTGATGGGATTCGAACCCAGGACCTCCCAGCCGGGAGTCCGCGACGCTGACCACTTCGCCACGGCGGCTGGTGCAAGTCCATACCTATTTGCCCCCAAACAACAAGCAAACTACAAAAACAGGCACTCAGAACTTAACTAGCAAAACTCGCAAACATAAGAGCACAACAACAACAACAACAACAACAAGGACGACGGCAATAATAACAACAACAACAGCACTAACAACAACACTAACAACAACAACAAAACAACAACAACAACAATAACAATACAACAACAACACTAACAACAACAACAACAGCAACAACAACAACAACGAAGTAAGAAAAGAAAAAACTAGACACAGGCAGTATAACGGTAAACATAGAAGCGAGAGGTAGAGTAAACACGAAAAGAAGAGAAGCGGACCGTGAAGAAGCGGAGGGGGTGAAAAGGAAAGCTCTTGGGTAGGAATTAGCCGTCAAAGAAGGCATGTGTCCCGTCCAAAAACAAAGATTAAAGAAATAAAAGAAAAACAAAAACGAATGCACACTCAAAATAAAAGCGTTCGTCTGTGGCTAAAAAAACAATACGCATTCAAACTAAAAGCGTCCGTCTGTGGCCTAATAAACAATGTTCATGTCAGCTACCGTCACATTTGAAACAAAGAACAACCAAAAAGCAAAGGGTGGAAAATTAAGAATCATTCGTGAGATTAGGACCAAAAAGAAAAATAAATGATGATTAACATGTTCGTGTGTGTGTCCTTTCGTGGGCACCTGCTTTCCATGTAACTGGTTAAAAATCATGTCCCTAGTTCATAGCGCACAGAGAGGCATGTTGTAGGCCCGTTCCTTGGCACTCACGAGAGAGAGAGAGAGAGAGAGAGAGAGAGAGAGAGAGAGAGAGAGGCAGACAAACAGACAGAATGAGACAGGGGAACGGTAATTAATTCTTGCCAGCTTTATCTGGTGTTTGATTTTTTTTCTTGTTTCTTTCTTTTTTTTTTTGCCGCCGAATTCCTATTTTTCCACATTTAAAGAAATTATTTCAAAATTTTACCTTCTTTTTCTTCTTCTTTAAGGTGGGGCCTCCAAACTCCTCTTTTTCCCCTACATTTCTACCTTTTTTCCCCTCTCCAACAAGTAACCACAACTCTTGCGCACCATGCCAGTCCGTATGTTCTTATTGCTCATGGATATTCTTAGGTGGACTTTTAGTGTTTTGACGTTTGAAGCAAAGCGTCAGGGTCTGTTTATGTTCTATTGTTTAGTGCAGAGACACATTCATTCTGTGTAGGCTAAAAAAAAAGAGAGAACGGAAGGAAGAAGGGAAAGAAAAAGAAAGACGGCAAGAGAGAAAGAAGGAGTATGAAAGAAAGACAGACAGCAAGATGGAGAGAAGAAAGGAAGACGAAAGAAGTAGGAAGATAAAATACACATGGAAGCAAAAGTTCTACATAAGCTCCTGAGAGCACTTAAACAGTCGTTTCTAAGAAATCAACTCATCACCGCCATAAGTTTTCCTCAATGTGATTTGGCATACTGTGCAACCTACACAAGTTGGGTTTACGTGGTCATCTAGCCTGTCTTCGCCCACAACTTTCAGGCTCACAGAACTCCCCTAGACCACGTTCGTTCCACCCTGTCAGACATGCAGAAGCAGGGCCCGGGTGTTCGCCAAGACAGCATCTTGTGTCCCTGCTCTCCTCAGCGTCAAAGTCAATGACATTGTCAAGTCTGTTCCCCAAGGTTTCCAGTCGCCGCTTCTTTTTTTTTCTCGCTCTCCGCCACTGAGAAAACTTAAGCAGTCATCCAGCGTTAGTCCCAGACGTGCATTGTTTGCGCGTGATCTAGAAGTAAGCAGAAACAAGATGCAAAGCATATAAAAGTACTCCCAGTTTATCTGGAATGCGCGTGAGATATTCCATAAAGAGGAAAAACCGTTTTGGGCCGTTATAGCCGTTAGTAACAGCTCTTCTGGTAAACATCGGCTATCATCCGTGACCCATAATGAACATAACTACAAATTTTCAGAAAGACCGGCCAAGTACTTTCTGAGATATTCCATAAAGAAGAAAAACCGTTAAGGGCCGTTATAGCCGTTAGTAACGGATATAACGGTAACATAAAACATCGGGCATCATCCGTGACCCATAATGAACATACCTACACATTTTCAGAAAGATCGGCCCAGTAGTTTTGTCTGGAGCGAGTGGAACACATTTTGACCACTGACACACACACACACACACACACACACACACACACACACACACACACACACACACACACACACACACACACACACACACACACACAACAAACTTATTATCTTGGAAAAAAACAGATCTATTTTTACAGCAGAACTAACTGCCATTCTAATGGCTTTATATTTTCTACTTGACTTTTCAAATCCAATATTCCAAGTCCTCTTTTGTGTCGATTCAAAATCGGTTTTATTCGCCCTAAGTAAAACAAACCCTATAGTAAGACAAGATCTGATTACAGATATTCATCACCTAATACATTTCTTGATTATTAGGGGTACAAGAAGAATTAGTTTCTGTTGGGTTCCTTCTCATTGTGGGATTCAGTTTAATGAGAGAGTAGACAGAGCAGCAAAACGGGGAGCGAAAAATACTAGCGGGTCGGAGGTTATCAGTATCCCATTATCTATCCATGAGGGATACAGTCTTCTAGAAAATGCATGCTGGAAACATTTTAGGAAAAAAACAAAATTCGGGATGTTCTCTTGATACACGCATAAGCCAGCTATTAAACTTTGACACACTTCATTCTTTTTATCAATGTAGTTTGCCGTTTTCTCGGATCATAATTTCGCTAATATATAAGATCAAACTAAACGCTTTTAAGACAAAGTTTTGCAAAAATATAACATGCGTTTGTGGTGAAATGATAACAAATTCCCACATACTTTTCCACTGCAAGCAATTAAAACCTCATCTACCACCTCTACATAATTGTTCTCTGGATACAGTTGTAACCGATTTATCACTAATGTGTAAAATTGCTGTTTCATTGCATCAAAGTCCTATTTTTTCTGTTTTGTAAAATGGGAACTGGTGTTTTAGTAACGTCCTTGTTATGACCGGTTATTCTTCGATGTTTTATAGTTAGTTATCCATTTTTTGCTGTTGCTGTTAATGTTATTCTTATAGATTAGGTTCGTCTAATATCACAATGTGTATAGACGTTAAATTGAAGACCTAACACACACACACACACACACACACCACACACACACACACACACACACACACACACACACACACACACACACACACACACACACTGGGAGTACAAAAACGACGGCTTCACCTTTTCAGCAACTTAAACAGTTTATACATTTTCACAACGTAAGGAACTTTATTTCTTGACCCAGAAATCAACATTGATCTTTTTGTACTCCCAGTTCCTATAGAACAGGAAGTACTTTAGAATGGGAACGAAGAAATGCTGTCTGTGTGTCTGTCTGTCTGTCTGTTTGTCTGTCTGTGTGTCCGTGGTCAAAATGTGTTCCACTCGCTCCAGACAAAACGACTGGGCCGATCTTTCTGAAAATTTGTAGATATGTTCATTATGGGCTACGGATGATGCCCGATTGTTTGATTTACCGCTACAGCCGTTACTAACAACTGTAACGGCCTGTAACGGTTTTTCTTCTTTATGGAATATCTCAGAAAGTACTTGGCCAATTTATAAGCGGTTTGGGTGATCTTGTGACAAATCGGAGCCTCTGTCCATATGAAAGTGATGTAATGCTGAAAATGGATTAAACAACCGTTAAAAACCGTTATTCTGCCGTGATTTCTTATATATAGGTGGATTTTAATGAAATTTGGTATGTAGAAAGGTTATCACACACAAATGGCACTTCTATATAGTGTTTCGAAATTTGACCGTTAAAAACCGTTATTCTTGACATATTGTCCGATTTGGATGAAATTTGATATGTACACAGGCTTTAGCCCAGTGATGACTAAAATACCGGTTTAGAAAGTGTATATCGGTTATATAACCGTTAAACTGTTATTTTGCCGTTATCTTTTTTATATATTGGTGGGTTTTAATGAAATTTTGTATATAGAAAGGTTATCACTCACAAATGGCACTTCCATGTAGCGTTTCAAAATCTGACCGTTAAAAACCGTTATTCTTGACATATTGTCCGATTTGGATGAAATTTGGTATGTACACAGGCTTTAGCCCAGTGAGGACTAAAATACCAGTTTCAAAAGTGTACATCGGTTAAATAACCGTTAAAACCGTTATTTTGCCTTTATTTCTTATCTCACAAAGCACTTGGCCGATTTATAAGCGGTTTGGAAAACTGGGAGTACGTTTATATGCTTCGCATCTTGTTTCTTATTGCAGGTGCGAAAGCAGCAGCATTTCTTTGATACCATTCCCTGCCAACTCGCTCCGATCACCATCTTTGTGGCACCTCACACGGACTGGCAAGCCGACCGTAAAACAACTCAAATACCTCTATAAACATCGACCCGTCTCCGATTACAGCACTATCGTTTGGTTTTGATCGGTTAGACCCAGCCAGCCAGACAGTGCTCGACTCTATGCGTCTAAAGTGCTTCTGCTCTGTCTGGAAAGTATTTGTGTGTGGGCGAAAGGGGAAAGGGGGGGGGGGAGGCTTTCGAACAAACGTAACGCTGAGTCAAACTGACACTGAATGATTATCTGAGACTGTATTCTGTACAGAAAGTCCTGTCTTCAGCCGTGTTTTTAATTCCCCGATATACCAAAAACGGACAATTGAATTGAACACTCTATCAATACCTCTGTACTGAATTATCCCCTATCTCCCAAATACTGACACCGACATTACGTGCATTTCTCGTCTATCCAAATTGCCACACAGTCTACCAAGAATGCTCGGAGCTCCATTCGTGCGTTTGGATCTCGACTCTAATAAAAATAGATGATACTAGTTCCTAAGTGTGCTAAACTTTCTTGGCAGAACTTTATAAAAAAAAATTCCAGACTCCCGAAAATGTTTACTGACGGCTCAAATCGAAGGAAGTGGCTACTCCAGCCGCCTTATGTCCACTTCTCAGAACCATCCACTGTGTAAATCATATTGTTTCTGATAACTCCATCTAAAACAGAATTGACTGCATTGGTTTTGACAGTGAAATGATATCTCAGTCCCAGCATAAAGACTGTACTCTCTCCCCGTTCCATTCCTTCTCTGAAGGTCACTTCTGTCTGCAGCAATACCATCCTCTGCGTTTGGAATTTTATGAAATCAACAAGGATGGCAAAAACAGTGTTATCGTTTGGTTTCAGGGCATGTGGCATTCGGGGTAACGAACCTGCAGCAAGAAATTAATGGTGCAACACAGCCGTTTCCGTTATAGACCTCGATTCTAGACCCCCACCCCCACCCCCGCCCCAACTCTTCAAAGAACTCCGGCAAGAGGATGGAAATTAAAAGCAGATAATATACACATTGTAAAAAGTACTGATTATCAGTCTGCCTAACAAGATGGACAAAGTAATCACAAGACAAAACACGACGCGTTTCGATCTCTTAGGTCTTCAGGCAAGATAAACAACACTCAAGACAACGAAAAAGAAGAACGAGCAATCACTTATCTTTGTCAAATTCGGCGCAAGATGGCCGTTGAACAGTTTTTGTTTTGTTTTGTTTTGTCACAACTTGATGTAGACTTAGAAAAGAATTTTTTCATCTACTTCCGGAAACCATAAAAAGAAAAACGGTGTAATGCAGACTACATAATGATCGCACCTGTTTTATTCATTATTATCTTTCAAAGAGACGGGGAGGGGGGGGGGGGGGGCTTCATGGCGCATACTGCTAGATAAGTCACTCAGCGTTCTAATCTGTTTATCGAGTTTGGGGATGTGTATGAGTAAAGAGATAAATGTATGTTCACAGCAGTTTCTGTGACAATCTTGCTCCGAGATGTTCCACCTGATGTTAAGTATGTTGTCTCAAAGGAATAGATAAGAATTTTCTATTTAGTGGGACGAAAGTGTGGTTGGTGATATATTTGTTTCTAGAAAGTCTTGTACTTGAACTGCGGACATAATTTGGGGTCTTTAGGCACGGCAGTTCAGTTTGCACATCGCCACATTTCAACTTGCCTACAATTCCGACGTGGTCTTGACAGTCGCCCGACTTGTTAATGCACCATGATCAGACACGTATGCGTGCTGCGTCCGTATTATGTGTTATGTGCGGGGTATATTTAGTGTGTGTGTGGGGGGGGGGGGGGGAGGGATAGGTAGGGCAGGGCTGTAAGTTAGTACATCTGTGTGTGTGTGTGTGTGTGTGTGTGTGTGTGTGTGTGTGTGTGTGTGTGTGTGTGTGTGTGTGTGTGTGTGTGTGTGTGATTCTGCCTCTCAGTTTGTCTCTATCAGTGTCTGTCTGTCTGTCTGTCTGTCTGTCTGTCTGCCTATCTGTCTGTCTGTCTGTCTGTCTGTCTGTCTGTCTGTCTCTCTCTCTCTCTCTCTCTCTCTCTCTCTCTCTCTCTCTCTCTCCAATCGGAACAGATTATACACATCAGAAACAGAGGATAATCTATGTCATTAGCACTGGAAGTTAAAACATCTGTGGAAATTGTTTTGAATTGAGCCTAGTTGTTTTGTTGTTGCTAGTGTTGCTATTATTGTTGTTGATGTTATTGTTGTTGTCCTTCTTCTACTACTTCCCTCCTCCTCTCCTCCCCCTCCTCCTCCTCCTCCTTCTTCTTCTTCTTCTTCTTCTCTTCTTCTTCTTCTTCTTCTTCTTCTTCGTTGTTGTGCTGCTCGTGCTGTTGTTGTCACTGTTTTGGTTATGGTTGTTGACATTGTTGTTATTGTTGCTCTTGATGGTGTTGCTGTTGCCGCAGTTGTTTTCTTGTTGCCGGTTTTTCTTCTCCTGGTTCCTGTCGTTTTCGTCTTCTTCGTCTTTCATCATCATCATCATCATCATCATCATCATCATCATCATCATCATCATCATCATCATCATTTCTCTCATACATCATCATCATCATCATCATCATCATCATCATCCATCAACTTCTCTCTTCTTCTTCTTCTTCTTCTTTCTTCTTTTCTCTTCTTTTCTTTTCTTCTTTCTTCTTTTCTTCTTCTTCTTCTTTCTCTCTTAGGGTTGCTACACCAACGTGACAGCTCCGATGCCACCGCCACCCCATCTCCATCCCTGTATTGCCCTCATACAGATTTTCACCCCCCCCCCCCCCCCCCCCCC
>CM065738.1:10972587-10982587 GCA_033310375.1 Conus canariensis
GAGAGGGTATGTGTGTGCAGTGAGAAGTGAACTTGTTGGCATTGAAAGACAGAGTGAGTAGGGGGTCAGGGACGGGGGACACATGTAAATAATCAGGAAGGGATTATTTTGAATGATCGTGGTAATGACAAGTTGAATGTTCTCATTAATGAAGATTCTGGCTGTAGTAATATTCTGCTGTACCCGGAAGTGAACGAAAATGATTTTGTACATAACATACAGAATGCATGTGAAGGTATCTGCCACACTTCATCACATGGTGAACTGAATGGCTGTGACATTGTCAATGACAGTTGTGGTGGGGGGTCATCTCAAAAGGAGGCATGTCATGAACCGAATGGCTGTGACACTGTCAGTGACAGTTTTGGTGGGTCATTTCAAAAGGAATCAAATGATGACAAAGTCGGGGTTCGTTATTGTGATGTAACTTCTTGTACTTCTGTATGTGATGTAACTTCTTGTACTCAAACGGAAAAAGACATGAATGGGTATACAAACATAAGCAGTAGTATGTTTGAAAGCATGTGTGATTATGAATTCGAGACATGTTCATTTCTGCATTGGAATGTTAATGGACTTTTACCCAAGCTAAGTAGTAAGGAATTTATGTCTTTTTTGTTAAAATTTGACTTCATATGTCTTGTTGAGACGTTTGTAGAATGTCCCCAACACCTCACTTTCCTGGGTTTCACTGTTTTTTTTTGTTTTTTTTTTTATAAACCAGCTATTAAGTTTACAAAGCAAGGAAGAAGATCAGGTGGAATTGTGTGCCTAATTAAAAATGAGTTTATATCTTATATTCAGGAAATTAAGACAGACCATCCCAACGTTCTTCTGTTTCTGATTGATAAGAGTGTGTTTGACCTTGAAGAGACATTATATATGTATGTACGTATATCCCACCTGAAGGATCACCTTATTATAATAAACTGGAGTGATATTTAATGACATGTTCATTCATCGTGATTAGTCAGAATCTATGCCATCCTGTACATATTAAACAATTCATGATTGTAAAAGAAATATCTTCTGAGTAAGTTACAAAATATGAGTTATACGGCATAATCATTAACAAACATCTTTCATGGACTGACCAAATTCACAACCTTACAACAGTGTGTTGCAGCAGCCACAAAGCAAGCGTTTTCCTTACATAAAAATTCCAAACGAATGTTGTACTTTGCTTAAACATTCTGGCCTGTCTGAATTACTCTTCAGTTATCTGCGGTTCTTCCAACCTGTCTACCTTAAAAATATCTTGAGGAAGTGTGTCAGATGATGATACGCTTTGACATGCACTTAGAATCTTCTACCTTTCCGTTTAGGTCTGAGGTATGAAGCTGAGTCCTCTGCAACATCTCTGCGTTCTTGCAATCTATGTGAACACAGCGCAGGCTTCCAAGGGTGGTACAGGATTGCTCCCAGCTGATTTGTTTAGCGGTTGAGGACAGTACTTCTCTGGATCCTACCCGCACCTTCGGATATATCTTTTTCTTTCTAGACGATGCAAGGTTTACAGCATTTGAAGTCAATGTTTCATTTACAACATTTTCGCGAATCCCACACAGATTTCCCTAAAACCAAATTTAAAATGGCACAAAAAAGATGAAAGTCTCCCATCAATGCATCATATAATCCCGGCATTATCAATATGAAGAAGTAATAATAATAATAATGTATGGATTTTATATAGCGCAAAAGTGCTTTTCTTAGATGTGCATGATAAACATGCTCACAGAAATAGGCTGAAGTTCAGAAGTGGCTGTGGATAGTGCACAGTTTGGCCATGTCCAGAGATATCCAGATACAGCAAAGTATGAGTTCATCATTGTTGTGAATCAAGGAAACCAAGCCACAAGAAATCAACAAAATGAATATCCTCACGTGTTTTCTGCCGTAACAGAACAGGAAAGACCTTGTGCCAGCACATCCTATGTTTACCTTACTGACAGGAACTAAAGCAACAGAGCTGATGCGAATGGATGTATCAAACTATACATCGAAATAACTATACATCATGCTAGACGTATGCAAAAGAAGGCGCTGACAAGCATTATGAGCAGGCCTGCACTAACATGTGCGCATGACGAACGGCAGATCATTGCTCTAGATAGTTCCAGGTCACTGTGACTTTTTCGAAGTACAAGTGAACTTTTGACCTCCACGGGAGACTCGGAGCAAGGTATCGACATCTTCCCCCCCCCCCTCCCCCCTACTACATTTTAGCCTCGCCCCCTTCCCCCGAACTTCCGTCCTCTCCAATTCCCCTAACGCTTTCCTCGCTTGCGTTCCATCATGATCCTATCAGCAGAGCCAGTCCAGAATGGAGTGCGCGTGTTGAGAAGGTAGCCCACGTTGGGCCATCTTTGGTTCAATAATGCATTGCGGTCTGTCTGTGCCTGTGTCTTTATGGAGCTGTTCGCGTGTTCCTTTGTTTCATCCACCCCATCTCTGACACCTCCCCTTCCCCTCAGCCTCTCTTCTCTCTCTCTCTCTCTCTCTGTCTCTGTCTGTCTGCCCTCTTCTTCTTCTTCTCTTCTTCTCTCTCTCTCTCTCTCTCTCTCTCTCTCTCTCTCTCTCTCTCTCTCTCTCTGTCATGTACAAGATGGGCTGAGTGACGGACCTGACCAAGTAAATGATTGTGCATGGGGATTTGCAGATCCAGCCGACACCAACGACAATACTAAGCTCAAGGCCGCAAGGGTAATTCATGTTTGTGAATATGACTTAAATGGCATGATGACCTTTGTTGACATTGCTCATGCCCCATTCTTAATCAACACCGGCTGTTCTCATTTTGAGATTAAGGTTTTTCTTTTTGTTTGTTTGTCTAGAAAAGCATTTTGTTTTATATTTGTTTGTTTCTTTGTTTGTTTGTTTATGGTGATTTTGTTTCGGCCTCTTTGTCGTTGCTCCTGCTGCTGTTATTGTTTTGGGTTTTCATAACCTGTTTGTTTTCATTCTTTTTGTGTCATGAATCAGTACATCACAGGTCTAGTCTGTCAGGCAGCTTGATGGCATCATGGCATCTTCTCAGATCAGGAGCATTGTCTTTCTCCAGCTTTCACCATGAGTCAGGTCAGTCTCAATTGTCAGAGTCTCTATCTCAGCTGGTATCAGGCTGGACGACTGCTTTGCAGTGACCATCCAGGGTGATCTACTGCCATCAGTGCAATGGGCTGGATGTTGACGACACCATGCCGATGACAACGGTATGTGACGTCATTACATAGCTTTCATAGCTTTCATTTCATACACTACCACCCCCCTCTGACCTCGGAATACTTCCGTTCGCTGTGGACGTACTTTCATAGAGCAAAACGTGAAAATCAGAGAAACCTAAAGTCGACCTTTTCACGATGTAGCTTCTAATGCAGCTGCTTTCCATTCCAATTCGCCGTCCCCGATAGGAACACGATCAATCTTGTGACTTCGGGTTAACGGTAAGATTAGAAATCGTTTCTAACTTCAGTCAGTCGTTATCTTCTCCCCCTCCCCCCCCCCCCCTAACCTCCAGCGCCTCCCATCCTTGTAACAAGAATAATGATGTCCTTTGATTGATGGGAAGAACTAAGCTGGGGTTTACTGTGACAAAGATCTCTCCCCCCCCCCCCCCCCCCCCCCCCGCGCCCTCGCCTCCGTTTCACGTGCCGTGTTCTGTCCGTCGAATACTACCCCAAGTCACTCGTTCCATCTCCCACTTATACAGTATCACCAAGAATGTCCCGCGCGAGCTTTGGCTGTCTACGGGGACTAACCAGCCAATACCTTTGTCATCAATGTCATCAGCAGCATCTGCACTGACTAGTCGTCTCTTCCAGTGCCACCAGATCCATAAATCAACTAGAAAGGCACCCAGGAGAACTCAGGTCTCCGCAATGGTCTGACAGATCCGAACCAGGATCCGTTCCTCAGATCCCACGTAGATGTAACTGCAGGAACAACAGTCTCCAACAACAGTGTGTTGGTACACAGGCAATTACATTCTCAATTCTCGCTGTGAGAATTTCTGTCCATGTAACAAATAGTGAGAACTTCGCGCTGTATTGCGTTGATACGAAGGCACGAGGTAGGAACCAAGAGGGATACATGTCCATCCTAGTTTTACGGGCGTTTGAAAACTACTAGCAGAGACTAAGTTGCCTGCGTGAAGTTGTCTTTTGCTTGGCGTGATCATTCTCTTCTGTTTCTTCTATGCAAGAGATAGGAGAGAATTCATATGAGATATCATCATGTATTTCCTTCAACTCTGTGACTTTGTTGCTTGCGCAAGATTTGTACAGGACTGATTAGTTATGCCTCTGGATTGTATCTGTTTGAAGCAGATGCATACCTTTTTTTAGGCATCTTGTCGTCGAATCAACAGTTCCAAATTGACAATGGATATTAGTACACGTAACTATTACGTGTGCTTTCTTATTCCACCAGAGACTACAGCTCAAAGTCAATCCTGGAAGAAATGCGAATGTTATCCCTTAGTGACATGTTCTCTCCTCTTTGAGGCTGGAATCCTAAACCCACCCTGTGACAGTGAAACTCCCTGATTTCTTTTCCAGTTTGGAATCTGGAACTTCCCCTGTCCTCTAACAGATGTTTCTTTCCTCCCTCGAATCTGGAACTTAAATCTACTCTTTGGTAATGCAACATACGTTCCACAGCTATTCGATCTTTCCTGTCAGCGTTCGGGAACTTCAGAATTACCCGATGGCAAATGCCATACCCATTCCTGACTGATGTGTTTTCTCTTCTCTGGAGGCTAGAATTCCAAAATCGCCCAGTAGTAATGTAAATCACATTCTTAATGTGTGGTGTGTGTGTGTGTGTGTGTGTGTGGTGTGTGTGTGTGTGCGCGCGCGCGCGCGCGCGCGTGCGCGCGCGCTCATCTGTCTGTCTGTCTGTCTTTCTGTGTGTTTTCTCCCAGTATCTAGAAATCAAAATCAACCATACGACCATAATGAGTGCTATACCCGACTAACGTGCTATCTCCTCTCAGAACATGGACTTCCAAATCCATCGCATGGTTATGCGAATCCTGTCCCTGCCGACGTGTTCTCTCCACTGTGCAAAACTACGCTTCAAAATGGATACTGAGTTGATGTGACTCGGAACCCCGATTGATGTGCTCTCTCTCTCTCTCTCTCTCTCTGAATGAATGTGTACTATTTGTTTGCAGGAAAGGAAGAGGGAAATGCTATTGTTCTGTTACCCCCTCCTCCGTTGTCAAAAGACCTCTTTGGTAATGACAATAAAATATCAAAGTGCCAAAAAAGGTCTCTCTCTCTCTCTCCTCTCTCTCTCTCTCTCTCCTCTCTCTCTCTCTCTCTCTCTCTCTCTCTCTTCTCTGCTGGGATTCCAAATCGATCCTGAGGTAATGTCACACCTGCCCTCACCTCCCTCTCCCCCCCCCCTTCTCTCTCTCTCTACACACACACACACACACACACACACACACACACACACACACACACACACACACACACACACACTGTCTTCCCTTCCGCTGTTGTCCCTATTCTTCCTCGGATCCCTCTTGTCTCCCCCCCCCCCCCAGTACCACATTCCCCACTCCGCCGCACACTACCTTCTTCCCCGCTTTCCCCCCCCCCCCCATATATATATATATTATATATATATATATATATATACATACAAGAGAGAGAGAGAGAGAGAGAGAGAGAGAGAGAGAGAGAGAGAGAGAGAGAGAGAGAGAGAAACGAACTATTTAAGACTGGGAAAAAAGATAGAAACAGCAGAAGATTCACAAAGTCTAGAACAATTTGCGTGCACCGTGACATACACCCCCCCCCCCCCCCCCCCCGGCGTGTGCTAAACTTGGGTTAATCTTTTGTTAATGCCACCACTCCGTGGGGTGTCTGGAAACGACTTGAGAAGCACGCAAGGAACTGTACACATCATCTCACAGTAGTAGTTCGATCAGCTGTTAATGCGAAACAAATCGTGGTATGATTAAGCCTCAAAGAATTCCTGCCGTGATACTTCATGTGTGGAGTGCTGCTAAGATCGGTAGCCTCCCCTCCCCACCCACCTTCCCCCTTCACACTCCCCCTCCCCCCTCATCTGTCTTCACCCATCCTATCCTGTTTCTCTCTCTCTCTCTCTCTCTCTCTCTCTCTCTCTCTCTCTCTCTCTCTCTCTCTCTCTCTCTCTCATGTTTAGACAGATATGATTTCTCGGAGGTGATTGGCATTGGATAAATGGAATGATTGGAAATTATAAAATGTTCTTGCGAATACTCAAACAAAGAATGATTGACTGTTTTCAACAGACATGTGAATCCAAGATTAAGGATAGCGACAGATTTAAATTCTATTGCTCTTTCAAATTACTTCCACACCGTGAACAATACTTATCCAAAATAACCATTAACAAATTTAGATCAGCACTTACCGGATTCAGACTAGGCATAAATGATTTAAAGATAAATAGACGCTACAGGAAAAATGATTCTGAGGATATGCAGTGCCCATTTTGTAAGAATAGTGAAGATGAGCTACATATTTTCTTTCGATGCGAAGCTTACGTATTACTTAGAGATAAATATATATCAAAGCATTTAAAGGTTAACTGGTCACCCGAGGTAAAGTGCCGACATTTATTGTGTAGTGAGAAAATCAAAGTCATTCGTGATGTAGCCATGTATATTTTTTTATACACTGCGGCATACAGAAGAACATATTATTGCTACAAATTTAAGTTGATCCCTATCATCCATCTGTTTGGATAGCCACTACATTGTTTACGTGTACCTATGTTTACAGGCTGGAGGCCTAACATTAAAACATTGTCATTGTCATTGTCTCTTTCTGTCTGTCTGTCTGTCTGTCTGTCTGTCTGTCTGTCTGTCTGTCTGTCTCTCTCTCTCTCTCTCTCTCTCTCTCTCTCTCTGTATATGTATATGAGCTCACACGCTTTGCAGTAGGTTGTGTGAATGTGTTTGCATTTGTGTGTTTCTTTCTGAATGACATGCACCATACTTACAAGTGTCCTGTTAAGAAGCATAAAAGATCAAGGAAGTAAGCAAAAGAAACGAAAGACCAGCCGTCGTGGCGAAGTGGTTAGCGTCGCGGACTCCCGGCTGGGAGGTCGTGGGTTCGAATCCCATCAGAAGTCGTGTGGGTTTTTCTGCCCCGACCGGCTCCTACCCAGAGTTGAGTTGCTGCGGACTCAGTTGGGAAGACTGGGACCACACAGTCGAGTTTCATCCACTTAATGGATGCGTTTCTGAGAGTGTTGCTCAAATTTCCTGACCAACACTGCAGGTGCCTGTGTCTCTCGGGCCTGGTTGACGCCGGGATATATTATGAAAGGAAGCGTAGAGTACAGCCCTGTCATGTAGTCTCAGACCGAAATGGAAATCCGTAGCATCATCTTAATCCTCATTCTCATCGATCAGCATAAAAAAAAATATCTCAAATTCTGTGGCCCTTCATGCCCTGTTCTCATGGTGACCTCAATTTCGATGTCCTCTCCACGTCTGTGGCCTTGGTTTGGTTCCGTCGGGGTCACCGGTATCGGCGAGTCCATGGGGGCTGTCGTTGGACGGACGTGGTGGCGCCCTCCGGAGGGAGAGCTCACTCACGCCGGCTCCGCGACTAAGCAATTATTGTCGTCAGTAGGGGGCTTAGTAGGTGGTGTCCTGCGTATGTTAGATCAGAACAGGCGCCACTGAACACCACCGAAGTGACTCGGCAGCAGTGCAGTGTCTCCTCCGGTGGGTTGCCTCTTGACGACTTGACATTGACTGCTCCCTGTGGATTGCCGGTGCCGGGGCTGCGGCGGGGCCGACCGGGCTGTGGCTGTGGACGGGGTGTCGGAATGAGCGGCGTGGGTGCACTGCCTCTGAGGTGGCGCAGAGGTTGGGACAGCAAAAAAAAAAGAAAAGAAAAAGAAACGAAAGAAAAACAAAGCAGAATACGGATTGCGAGTAGTAAGATGGAGGTGGGGAGAGAGGGAGAAGGAGAGGGTGGGGTGGTGAAAGGGGAGATGATTTCATATACAGGTTAGGCGTAGATGGATTTTATTCCCTTCATCAGATGTTAACTCCACCCTGGCTCATTTCAATCCATGTCATAGTCTACCTCCATCTCCCCTACCCCCAACCCTCTGTGTGTGTGTGTGTGTGTGTGTGTGTGTGTGTGTGTGTGTGTGTGTGTGGTGCGTGCGTGCGTGCGTGCGTGCGTGCGTGTGTGTGTGTGTGTGTGTGTGTGTGTGCGTGCGTCCGCGTGCGTGTGTGTGTGTGCGTGCGTGCGTCCGTGTGTGCATGTGTGTGTGTGTGTGTGTGTGTGTGTGTGTGTGTGTGTGTGTGTGTGTGTGTGTGTGCTCGCGTCTGTCTGTTTGTTTGTTTAATGTGGTAATAAAGGAGTTTGGAAGATGGAAAAAGAAAATGGAGCATGCAGACAGAGAAGAAGAGAGAGAGAGAGAGAGAGAGAGAGAGAGAGAGAGAGAGACAGAGACAGAGAAAGAGACAGACAGACAGACAGACAGACAGACAGACAAGAGAGAGACAGAGAGACAGACAGACTGACAGAGAGAGAGTCAGAGAGAGACAGAGAGAGAGCACAAAGGAGGGATGGGACGGGGTTGGGGCGTGGGGAAGTAAACAGAAGACAGAAAGCGAAGCATGACCACGATACATGGCCCAAGGGCAGGCGTCTTTCCACATCAGTATGCACTTTCAGCTTGCGTTTGGCTCGGCGAGGGTGCCACCGGATTTTGCACACGAAAAGCAGTTCCGTCGAAGGCCGCTTTTTTGACATATTATAACATCAGAAAAAGATGGATGTCCCCATAATGTATTTCTAAAAAAAAAAAAATAATAAAATAAAAAAAAAAAAAAACAGGAGAAAAGCAAGGGTTTTAGATCTGAATACAGCTAGCATATATTTTGAGGGGAAGGGGGGAAATGTATACCGACAGCGCGTTCGTGTGTGTGTGTGTGTGTGTGTGGTGTGTGTGTGTGTGTGTGTGTGTGTGTGTGTGTGTGTTCGTTGTGTGTGATGTGTGGTGTGTGTGTGTGTGTGTGTGTGTGTGTGTGTTGTGTGTGTGTGTGTGTGTGTGTGTGTGTGTGTGTGTGTGTGTGTTAGATTCTGTGTGTGTGTGTTGTGTGTGTGTGTGTGTGTGTGTGTGTGTTGTGTTGTGTGTGTGTTAGATCGTGTGTGGTGTGTGTGTGTGTGTGTGTGTGTGGGTTAGATCTGTGTGTGTGTGTGTGTGTGTGTGTGTGTGTGTGTGTGTGTGTGTGTGTGTGTTACGTGTGCGCGCGCGCGCGTGCGCGTGTGTGTGCTCTGTCTCATGTCTTTCTATCTGTCTGTCTCTATACATTACATGAGACTGCATCCATGTCTCTCTACGTGAGTACAAGGTGGCATACATGCTCAAAACTGTACGCTCGACCAGCCCCTAGGCCACGGCTGGCCAGCTGCATCAATATCATCAATACCACCAGTCTGTACAAAAATGGAATCAGTCAACCATTCTCCTGAGAACGTCACCGACAAGGAAGGATGCACAGGGTCCAAACACAGCCTGTCTGGGTTTTTCCACCAGGAGAAACGGGAGGGGGTTTAAGGAGTATGTGTGTGTGCGTGCGTGCATGTGTGCGTGTGTGTGTATGTGTGTGTGTGTGTGTGTGTGTGTGTGTGTGTGTGTGTGTGTGTGTGTGTTGTGTGTGTGTGTGTGTGTGTGTGTGTGTGTGTGTGTGTGTGTGTGTGTGTTGTGTGTATGTGTGTGTGGTGTGTGGTGTGTGTGTGTGTGTGTGTGTGTGTGGTGTGTGTGGTGTCGTGTGTGTGTGTGTGTGTGTGTGTGTGTGTGTGTGTGTGTGGTGTGTGTGTATGTGTGTGTGCCGTGGTGCATGGTGTGTGTGTGTGTGTGTGTGTGTGTGTGTGTGTGTGCACGTGCACGCGCATGTGTATCTGTCTGTGTCTGTCTTTCTGGTGTGGTGTGTGTGTGTGTGTGTGTGTGTTGTGTGTGGTGTGTGTGTGTG
>CM065738.1:10992587-11007587 GCA_033310375.1 Conus canariensis
AGAAACTCATGCAACATACAACCACAAGCTCAAACAATATTTTGAAACGCACACTTTTTCTATCAAGCAAATACATAACTCGTATATCAAATATGAAACAATAACAAAACTATTGTTGGAACATCCAAGTTCAAGCACACACACACACACACACACACACACACACACACACACACACACACACACACACACACACACAGAGAGAGAGAGAGAGAGAGAGGAGAGAGAGAGAGAGAGAGAGTGGTGATACGGGGATCGTATTGATGGAAATGACTTTAACTGATGCGCGGAGTTTCTATCAGATTCATTTATAGTGCTTTTTTAATGTGTATGTTGTGTGTGGTGTGTGTGTGTGTGGTGTGTGTGTGGTGTGTGTGTGTGTGTGGTGTGCGTGCGCCGCGCGCGTGCGTGCGTGCGTGCGTGTGTGTGTGTGTGTGTGTGTGTGTGTGTGTGTGTTGTACTGAGGGAGGGAGGAAGATGGGGAAAGGACAGCAATCAGTTAGCAAGTAGAAGGGGATGGGGAATAGGGTTGGGTGGGGGTGAAGGGAGTGTAAGGTAGGAATTTGATAAATGATTTGAATGACGATTTGTCTTTTGATCCAACGGTTGTTGTTTTGTTTTGTTTTCTGGAGGGTAAGGGAGGAGGGAGGGGGGGGGGGGGGGGGGGGCTTATTTCTGAGCTTTGTAAACGCCTTCAGCTCCTCAGTTATTAAGGACGTAATCTATCATCATCATCATCATCGTTGTCGTCGTCGTCGTCGTCGTAGTCGTTGTCGCCGTCATCACCGTCGTCGTCGTCATCATCATTTATCATAATCATTGTCATCGTCGTCATCATCATCATCATCATCGTCCTCGTCCTGCTCCTCCTCCTCCTCCTCCTCCTCCTCATCATCAATCATCATCATTACTGCTATCATTATCGGTAATAGAGATAGTAGGCGTTGATGGGAAGGGTTGGGTGTGGATGAGGGCCTAGTTACGTACCTTGAAAACACATAAACCCATGACATTTGGTGGAAATAACAGACTCAAGGTTGTTGTTAACTCCAATGATTTCTTGGGGGGGGGGGGGGGGGGGGGAGGTGGGGGGGAGGTGGGATAGGGTAGGGGGTGTTAATTTGGGCTGTGTATTGGAAGTGAGAAGTATGAGGATGAGAAGGGCTGATGGTGAGGAGATGATGGTACGTAGTCACGTTCGCCTGGAAACACACCGATTCTTTTAAGTTTTGGTCCAAATCATAGACCCAAGGTTGTTGCTGTTGTTAGCTCCAGTGATGATTATTTCTTTGTTATTTTGGACTCTGCACTTCTACAGTCGGTCAAGCCTGAACCGGTGTAACAGCCCATTATTACCCCCCCCCCCCCCCTCTGGGACTTACCCCGGGGTAAGTCTGGGTTAGCCTGTTTTTACCCCCGGGGTCATTCCATGACCAGCTGGAACTTACCCCCCCTAGTTGGAACTGACCCCCCCCCGCCCCCCCCCCCCCCCCAGTCATCTACATTGTACAAGGTACACAGGCACTCAGGAGACACTAATTAGCTGTAAAAATAGTTAAAATCTCTGATATACATTAAAGTGACCAATGGTCAGTGACACTGACCACTGGTTGTCTGCATTGCACAAGGTATACAAACACTCATGAGACACTGATTAACTGTAAAATAGTCAAAAAATCTGATTTACGTCATAGTGACCAGTGGTCAGTGGCGCTGACCACCAGTCGTCTGCATTGTACAAGGTACACAGGTACTCGGGAGACTATAATTAGCTGTGAAATAGTTAAAATTTCCGATTTACGTCATAATGACCAGTAGTCAGTGGCACTGACCACAAGTAATCTACATTGTAAAAGGTACACAAGCACTCGGGAAACACTATTAGCTGTTAAATAGTTAAAATCTCCTATTTACGTCATAATGACCAGTGGTCAGTGGCACTGACCACTAGTCATCTGCATTGTACAAACTAAGGTACACAGGTACTCAAGAGACTCTAAATAGCTGTAAAATAGTTAAAAGAGGCAAACCGGGATGAAGCAACAACGGTACTTGGTCACAACGACACGTGGTCACAACGACATTTTGTCACAACTACGGTTGGTCACATTGGCACTTGGTCACATTGGCATGTAGCCGTCTTTCTTTCCCACGCATGCACGGGCGTACTCACACACCCGAATATTGACCCACGCATGTAAGCTAGCGCGAGAAATGTTAATACGTATCTGTTAGTGAACCAGGGTGTGTGTGGGGGGAGGAGGCTTGGGGAAGTAGGGGGTCCATCTATTGAGAAGAGTCTAGAACTACACTTTGTCTAAACCCAACTGACTGTATAATATTATAGGAAATGGCAGAGGGGGTGTAAATATGCAGACTAACACAATTTGTTTTAAAGGCGGGTGTGCATGTTGGGAAAAGGCAGAGGAAAACCCTGAATAACCCTAGTCCTAGAATGACCCCCGGGGGTAAAAGCAGGCTAGCCCAGACTTAGCCTGGGGTAAGTTCCAGAGGGGGGTAAGAACGGGCTGTTACACCGGTTTGGCTCCACTGATCTGCTGAGCCCTCTTGTCTTTTCACTCAGCTAGTGTCATTCGACAGCTTATGAGGTGATCTTCGTAGTGAACCTTCTGATGTTCATGACGTGGGTGCAGCTCAACTGTCAATGTTTCAATCCCCAAACTGGTCTTTCTCTCTGTCTGTGTCTGTCTGTCTGTCTGTCTGTCTGTCTGTCTGTCTGTCTGTCTCTCTCTCTCTCTCTCTCTCCTCTCTCTCTCTCTCTCTCTCTCTCTCTCTCTCTCTCTCTTTCATTGATAAGTGACTTCGTTTGTTGACAAGACAGTGAGAGATACCATAGACCGACCGACCGACAGACAGAAAGACTGACAAGCCAATATCACTTACAGACAGAGATACTGAAAGCTGAAGAACAACGAGGGCATCAACGCCCTTTCACCGAGACTAACGACCAGAAAATATCTCTTTAAACACGAACGCCCCATTAAAGTAGTACTAATGGCACTGTAGACAACGACTAGCGGCGACTCGGGACAGAGCGTCTTACCCGTGCACGTGCAACACAGCCACACAGCTGCACACCATGGGGGAGGAGAGGGAAGGGGAAAGAAATGAGGGGGAAAGAAATGAGGCCCCCCCCCCCCCTAACCGGGGGTAAGATGGATGGGAGTGGGCGAGATAATGGTAACAGCATGGCGAGAATCAACATTAAAGTATTTTACACTCCAACCAGAGGAGACAACTATTCATCTTGCACTGAGATACACAAAAAGTAACGGCAGTACATTATAAGCAAAGAGATCCTTTCTGATGTCAAGTTCCAGCAGACATTTATCGTGCTTGAATCGTAGATGGAACGAATTCTAAACAGGAAAAGATGAATACGCTTCTTCCAAAAGAAACGCGTGCATTTCGTTATTTTCTAAATCATCAAAAATGTCTTTTCTGTAGTGATTATCAGCTATTCCATTTACGTTGCAGATTATTTTTCCATGCCTCTCTCTCTCTCTTCTCTCTCTCTCCTCTCTCTCTCTCTCTCTCTCTCTCTCTCTTAAACTGGTCAGAAATACTTACAAAAAGATTAAATCAAAGAGAAGAAGAAGAAGAAGATGATGATGATGATCATGATGATGTTTATGATGATGATGATATACGGAGAGAGAGAGAGAGAGAGAGAGAGAGAGAGAGAGAGAGAGAGAGAGAGAGAGAGAGAGAGAGAGAGACTTAACTTATGAAAATACAAGTCCTCAGGACAATATCACACTTCGCATGAAGCGACAGAAAATCGACCCTTTAGACCCGACAGTCTTTATTATCTCTAAGAAAACGTTGAAGGTGTCCAAATCAGTCCCTGTTACTATCAACATCTGGTAGTGTGTCTTTCTCAAAGCTATCTGAACACTGAGAAAGATATCTGCAAAAATAATTATGCAAAAGTTTATGAGCCTAAACTCTCTCTCTCTCTCTCTCTCTCTCTCTCTCTCTCTCTCTCTCTCTCTCTCTCTCTCTCTTCTAAGTATAAATTTGACAAAACGAAAGATGTTCAGTTATGAAATGAATCTGTTTGTGTGTGTGTGTGTGTGTGTGTGTGTGTGTGTGTGTGTGTGTGTGTGTGTGTGTGTGTGTGTGTGTTTCCTCTTATATCTCTTTATGTCTGGTACCACGTGGGGGCTTATTTGAGATTATTTTGAAACTGGGACAGCCCTAGCATCCACAGGGAGCGGGCAATAACAGGTCGCCTGGAGGGAACCCACCAGATGAGATACTGCGTTGCTGCCGAGTCACATCGGCGGTGCTAAGAGGTACCTGTTGGGATCCATTTAAACAGGATGTCACTTCTTAGCTGCCTTCTGGGGATGAATCGCTTTGTCATGGAGCTTAGGGAGTCAGTGAGCTCCTCGTTTTGACGGATGCCACCACGTCGATCCATTACTTTCGGAAAATATTCCAGTGTCATCCAAGCCCAAAACAAGCACATACCTGCAGTACAACTCAGGGAAGTTTAGTTAAATCTTACATACGAATCCATGGATAGAATGAAATTTCGCTCTGTAGTTCCAGCCTTCAAGATTAAGTCTGTAGCACTCTTAAATATGAGGAAAAGGTAAAATAAAATTAAAATCCCTCTGATAAGACTGGAACCCACGACTTCCCATTCTGCACCTTGGCAGCTGGTCCGACTTTTTTTTTAACACACGGAAAGAGCATTATGTGTCTCATAGGACTCTTACGGATCACAGAACCGCGTTTTAGTATTTCTTTTCAATTGTGGTGTGTTGCCGAAAAAAAAAAATGTTCAAAAGAGACGGGAGACAACTGTTGCTGTCACTATTGTGGGCATACTTCGCTATATTTCGTTACCAGTCCGACAAAGTCTACAGAATTCTGCGAACAGTGTAATCCAACACATAGGCTATACTGCATGTATAATAAGAGTGACAGAAACTAACAACAAATACACCTTTCGAAGACCTTAGGTTCTGATTCAGCTCAAAAGAGATGAGGAACACGTACAAATTCTGGATAATCTTGTCTCTGATCCAGTTTGATATTTCCGTTTAAAACTCACTTAATCTTCGACACAAACCAGGTTAGTGTTTGTACAGTCAGAAATCAGAAAGGAGTTGTTTCTCTTCTGTCTTTTCTCTTATTTTACTTTGTTTTATTAACTCCGCCAGGAGACCCTTTTTGGGAATCATACCGGTCCCAAGCCCGGATAAAGGAGGAGGGTTGGGAGTGGGGCCAGCTACCCTACCCCGTAAAACAAACCACAACTACAAAAACGCCAACCAAAGATCAAATCGACACCTCAGCCCTGGGAAGGGATGGGTCTTCGACAAGAAGATGTATGACGCCATGTGGTGAAAGCCTGAAATCTCAGGAAGCCACAAGGCCGACCGCCTTTCTTTCAACCAACAAAAAAGAGGTCGGCCAAGGAACACCTGGCGCAGGGACCTGGAAGCAGACATCAGGAACATGGGGATGACTTGGGACCAGCTGGAGAAAAGAGCCCAGGACAGAGATGCCTGGAGATCCTTGGCCTGTACCCCAGGAGGGGTAATAGGCATGATGATGATGATGATGATGAATGATGATGATGATGATGATGACGATGATGATGACTTTGTGTTATTCTATTTCATTTCATTTCATTTCATTTTATTCTATTATATTCTATGTAATTTTCTATATCTCTTTTTATTTCTTTTTTTTTCCATTTTTGTCTCCGTGCATTTTATAAACAGTAACAACCTCTAATACACCAAATGATGAACCAACTTTTTAACCTTTCGGTCAGCAGATTAAATTCCCGGAAGGGACTGTCTTTGTGCGTCATATGACACGTCACTTTGTCCTCTAGACCCAAGACTTAGGCCGGTCAGAGAGCCGAAGGAGGAAGGGCGTCAAGGTAGGCAGAGGAAGTGCATTGGGGCTACACCCATGTCAGGACTCCAGGGGTCAGAACCTTGCTGGGACAAGGGATGGGAGCCCGGAAGCAGTGTGGGGGAACGGGAGGGAAGGTTCGGGGGAGGGGTGGGGAGGGGGGGGGGGGGAGAAGGAAGCGGGAAGTGTGTTCCACAGTGCTCTTGATGACAAAGTCAATGGATAGCTCGCATTTGTGTGTGTGTGTGTGTGTGTGTGTGTGTGTGTGTGTGTGTGGTGGAGTGAGTGAGAGAGAGAGCACAACACACAGAGACACACAGACAGATAGGCTGATAGAGGATATGGATACGGATATTCAATCATTAATAGGCCACACACACACACACACACACACACACACACACACACACACACACACACACACTCTCTCTCTCTCTCTCTCTCTCTCTCTCTCTCTCTCGTCACACACACACACACACACACACACACCACACACGCACGCACGCACGCACGCACGCAAGACTCCCTCTCTCTTCTCTCGTCTGTCTGTCTGTCTGTCTGTCTGTCGTCTCTCCTCTCTCTCTCAGGCACACACACACACACACACACACACACACACACACACACACACACACACACACACACACACACACACACAACATTTGAGTAAAAGAAATAATATCCGTTTCAGTTTTACGAAAGAAAGGTCACTGCGTTCGAACCTGCTTTATTATGCCGTTACATCACACCTGTCACGCCGTAAAGCGACACAACACACGGAAGTTAAAAGAAAAAAGAAGAAAAAGAAAAAAAAAAGGTTTTTCATTGTAAAGTACTCCCTGTTCTATAAGAACTGGAAGTACAAAAAAAAAAAAAAAAAAAGGATAAGAGGTAACGTAAATAATAATAGCAATAATAACAATAATTATGATAATACTACTAATGATGATGATGTGATGATGATGATGATGATGATGAGATGATGATGATAATAGTAGTGATGATGAAGATGTTGATGATAATAATAATGATGATGATGAAAGTTGTAGTAGAAGCAGCAGTTGTAGTAATTATAGTTGTATTAAGTTGATGATGTGATGATGAAGAGGAACCATGTGCATTGAACCATGTGCATTGTGCATTGAACCATGTGCATTGAACCATGTGCATTGAACCATGTGCATTGAACCATGTGCATTGGAAACACCACATGGTATGTGCATATGGAAAACAAATGCCTCCCTCCGCCTCCCCTTCTTCCAATTCAACCCCCCCCCCCCCAACCTTAACTACCACCCCCAACCCCTGCCCCTCTCTTTTCTATGACAGTAATTATACACACAGTTTAATTCCCTGGATACAATGACGTCATTTTTATCACATATATCACACTTTAGCACCTGTCACATGAAATATGAAGTGGTTTCTTTTCTTTTTCTTTTTTTTTTAAATTTTCGTCATTGCTTGAGAGGAGAGAGAGAGAGAGAGAGAGAGAGAGAGAGAGAGAGAGAGAGAGAGAGAGAGAGAGAAAGAGAGAGAGGAGAGAGTGTATTTAATCATTTACCTACATATTCATTTATCTTTCCATTGAGTCACTGATTGGCCAGCTGATTGATTGATCGTGTAATTGATTGATCGATTGACGGACTGACTGACTGATCGATTGATTGACTTATACTGATTGATTGTTTCCACATGTTTTTTTTTTGTTTGTTTGTTCCCTAGCTTAATTTGTTCCTTAGCTTGTTTTAGGCCTATGTGTCACCTTTTATTCTGGTGGTAACTGCGTTGACCTGTGGGCTCAGATTAAACCACAGTGAAGTTGACAATCTTACGAGCAGTCAGTAGTCTGCTAATTTCACGTTCGATGAAAATACATCGCGAACCCGAACTGACTTTCAAATGTACAGCATTATCTTTACAGTGTCACAGGTTTTGAAACGAAAAGAAAAAAAAAAGAAGAAAAAATTGGTGTTGTGTGAGAGAGAGAGAGAGAGAGAGAGAGAGAGAGAGAGAGAGAGAGAGAAGAGAGAGAGAGAGAGACTACTACACTTATAATGGGATTTTTTATTCTTAGTCTTAAAGTCAGGTGACCACAGGTAGAAATTGAAAAAAAAATTGAAAGGAAATCGCAGTGAATCCGCCAGACAAGAGGGACAAACAAACAACAAAACACAACACTACAATTTTCTATTAACATATTGTTTCTTAAACCAGCCATGGAAAAAAATCGAAGACAATAGGATTCAGTCTGAGGCAGAATGCGAGGTTGTTAGTTACTTATTTGCATGCAAATTTAACGTTGGCACCCATCAGAATGAATTACCATTCTAGCAAAGTGGATGTGAATGGGGGCCAATGTAATATTACAATGATACCACCAGGACTGCAACACACAGCAAAAAATGTGAAGTTCATGCTGGGTTAATGCCAAATTCGAACTTGCAATGATGCTCAAACAAAATTTCAACACAGACTCTAATGTTTGGCATATACCCCAACCCTATCTCCACTTACAGTAATGAAAAAGACCCACGCTCAAAACAGTTTTGTGACGAATCTCTCAACAACAACAACAAAAAGAGAAACCAGAAAATGCTATCTTGAAATATTTCCCACATTGTATGTAGTTTTCTTTCAGTCTATGAAGTTTTGCGCTCCATCATAAATATTAAGCCTATATACATGAGATGTAATGCCACGATCTGATCTTTAAAAAAAATAAAAATAAAATAAAAACAGAAAAAAAGAAAAAAAAAAGAAAAAGAAAAAAAAATTATATAATGCCGTCTTCTAACTGTTTTTGGTGTTGTTTGTTGTTGTTCGTCTTATAGTTCGGACCTGCTGCAAAATGGCCATCCATCTTCAGCAATCTGTCACTGTCTGGCGCCACATCGTCTTTGGAGTCAACCAATGGCTGAGCAATAGGGAAACAGACACCATTATGCGTGTCAGAATTGTGAGCCTCCATTCAGAAACGAGGACGGAGTAACCTTTTATCTTGTTGGTGTATGGCAGTTTATGAAGAAATATCAGGTGATGTAAATTCTTACACTTGAGATTTGAATACATTTCAGATGGGATGCTTTGTCTTCTTCTTCTCTTCTTTTTTTCTGTCCCTCTATTGAGGTGGCAGTCCCTGCAGACAGAATCGGATAACGCTTTTGATTTTTATCATTTGA
Source organism: Conus canariensis (assembly GCA_033310375.1). Lineage (NCBI taxonomy): Eukaryota > Metazoa > Mollusca > Gastropoda > Neogastropoda > Conidae > Conus > Conus canariensis. The sequence goes on from CM065738.1 coordinate 11,001,671, forward strand.
CTTTAAAAAAAAACAACAAAAAACAATATTGCGATAGAAATGCTCAGCGCTAATGTTGCAGTTTACACAAACACTTACACGCGCTCGAGCGCGCGCGCGCACACACACACACACACACACACACACACACACACACACACACACACACACACACATACACACACACACACACACGCACACACACACACACACACACACACACACACACACACACACACACACACACACACATGTGCACGCGTGCACATCTTGTGATGAAAAGACGTTAAATAAAACTACTGAACTGAACTGAACACACACACACACACACACACACACACACACACACACACACACACACACACACACACATACAGAGAGAGAGAGAGAGAGAGAGAGAGAGAGAGAGAGAGAGAGAGAGAGAGAGAGAGAATGAGAGAGCATTCGCAGAACATGTAGCCAGTACTCAAACATTGGATTTGAGGAATGTTTCTCTGAAAACTTCCTATATTCGAGGACGGTCTCAACGGTGAAATATGATTTGTATACGGGCCGATAATGGAAGAACAATAAGCCATTTGATCTCTGTCTATCTGTCAGTCAGTCTGTCTGTCTGTCTGTCTGTCTGTCTCTCTCTCTTCCTCTCTCTCTCTCTCTCTCTCTCTCTCTCTCTCTCTCTCTCAATAGACTTCCTCTCCTTACAGTCACCCAGCCTCGCTCCGTCCCACAAGACAAAATGCTTCTACAGTCCAACACTCAAACAGCCCCCAGGTCAATAAACCAGCATGCCATGACGGGCGTCCAATCCAGCTTGTCAGTCAAGTGATCAATCAATCAGCCAGCCAGCCAACTAACCCATTAATCAATCAACCAATCAGTCAGTCAGTCACCCAGTCAGCAGGGGGGCCAGCAATTAACTCATTGTCGACCACGGCAAGACAGCCGGCAGCTTCTAGATGTCCAACGAAGCTTGGAGTTAATAACTAGTGACACCACCACCATTACCACCAGCACAGCAGCACCCACCACCCCCACCCAACCACCACACCCGCCAGCCACGCCACATTGCTGGCCTACTTGGCACACACTGCCGACATGGTCCTTCTTGGTAGCAGAGAGAGGGGAGGTGTCAGGTTGCCTCTGTCTGTGGGATCCACACCAGCCAGCACTGCTAACCCGTCTGGTCCTGCCTTAGCTGTTGGCAAGAACCTTGGAAGCCTCACTGAGCTCCTCCTCCTTCATCCTCTCCCTTCATTCCCCCTCCCATCTTCCCCAGTCTTGTCTGAAAGACCAGAAATTTTCTGAAATATGTAGGGGTATTTATTTATCCATTGTTTTCTTTCTTTCATCGTTTCAAGTATATAACTTTAAGGTCAATCATAAGTGAGTTTTGTTTTTTAACGTTAGTGACTGTTGTCAATCACATCATCAATACAGCCACATTCCAGCTTCAGGGGTAATGTCTAAACTCGACATCGTTGTGCATGTGATGTATTTTCAGGTCATTCATCCCACCAACATAATGGCATGCTCTTTATCGAAGGGTTGAATTAGGATTTCACATGCACCGAAGATTTCTTCACGCAGTACAGCTTGGTTTAAAGTATCTTTCAAAGAACTTGGAGGGAATAGGAGTCTGCAGTGATCTGAACTCTTAGTAGAAAATGTCTTCCAACTAGACTGTTTTGAGTGGGATTCAAACCCAAGACCATGGAGCACATGACCCTCTTGGCCAATGAAACCAGTTTGTTCCATTCAAGTCTGATGTCCCCTCCAACTATCACTAGTTGACATAACCAACCTCTCTCTCTCTCTCACTCTCTCTCTCTCTCTCTCTCTCTCTCTGACGGTCTGTCGGTCTGTCTGTCTGTCTGTCTGTCTCTCTCTCTCTGTCTCTCTGTCCTCTCTCTCTCTCTCTCTCTCTCTCTCTCTCTCTCTCCTCTCAATATACTTCCTCTCCTTACCGTCACCCAGCCTCACTCTGTCCCACAAGACAAAATGCTTCTACAGTCCAACACTCAAACAACCCCGAGTCAATAAACCAGCACGCCATGACGAGCGTCCAATGCAGCTCGTCAGTCAAGTGATCAATCAATCAGCCAGCCAGCCAACCAATCAATTAATCAATCAACCAATCAGTCAGTCAGTCACCCAGTAAGTGGGGGCCAACAATTAACTCACTGTCGACCATGGCAAGGCAGCCGGCAGCTTCTAGACGTGCAACGACGCTTGGAGTTAATAACTAGAGTGACACCACCACCATTACCACCAGCTCCCACCACATCCTACCCCACCACCACCTCCCACCCCACCACCACACCCCGCCAGCCACGCCACACTGCTAGCCTACTTGGCACAGACTGCCGTCATGGTCCTTTGTGGTAGCTGAGAGAGGGGAGGTGTCGGGTTGCCTCTGTCCGTGGGTTCCACACCAGCCAGCACTACTAACCAGTCTGGTCCTTCTTTAGCTGTTGGCAAGAACCTTGGAAGCCTCACTGGACTCTTCCTCCTTCCTCCTCCCCCTTCATTCCCCCTCCCACTTCCCCCACCCTTGTCTGAAAGGCCAGTTTTCTTAAATATGTAGGGGTTTTGAGTCGCTCATTCTTTTCTTTCTTTCATCATTTCTGGTACACAACTCTAAGGTTCACCATTGGTGACATATTTGTTTTAACCATGCGACCATTCTCAATCCCCTCATTAATGTTGCAACATTCCAGCTTCAAAGATGATGCCTAAACATGACACCGTTGTGCATGTGATACATATTGTATTTTTGTGTCATTCATTCCATCAGCATAATGACTTGCTTGAATGGGATTTTCCATGCATGACAGACTCGTTTTGCATGTCTTCTCACACTAGAGCTTAGTCGAATGTCTCATCCAAAGAACTGGGAGGGGATAGGAGTCTGCAGTGGTTTTTAATGCTAAGGAGAAAACATCTTCCAACTGTACTGTCCTGAGTAGGATTAAAACCCAAGACCCTGAAGCACACGACCCTCTCGGCCAAGGAAACCTGTTTGTTGCGTACACATTGTCGCCCACTCCCACCATCACTAGCTGACATAATCAACACTGTCAACTTCTCTCTCTGTCTCTCTGTCTCTCTCTCTCCCTCTCTCTCTGTCTGTCTCTGTCTCTTTCTCTCTCTCTCTCTCAATAGGCGTCTTTACCTCATAGTCACCCAGTCTCACCCCGTCCCACCAGACCAATTGCTTCTACAGTCCAATACTCAAACAACCCCCGGGTCAATAAACAAGCACTCCATGACAGGCGTCCAATCCAGCTTGTCAGTGAAGTAATCAATCAATCAGGCAGCTAGCCAAACAATCAATTAATCAATCAACCAATCAGTCACTCAGTAAGTGGGGGCCAACAATTAACTCATTGTAGACCACGACCAGGCAGCCGGCAGCTTCTAGACGTCCAACGAAGCTTGGAGTTAATAACTAGTGACACCACCACCTTTAACACCAGCACAGCAGCACGGACCACCCCCCCCACCCCATCACCACCCCACCACCACACCCTGCCAGCCACGCCACACTGCTGGCCTACTTGGCACAGACTGCCGTCATGGTCCTTTGTGGTAGCTGAGAGAGGGGAGGTGTCAGGTTGCCTCTGTCCGTGGGTTCCACACCAGCCAGCACTACTAACCCGTCTGGTCCTTCTTTAGTTGTTGGCAAGAACCTTGGAAGCTCCACTGGATCCCCCCCCCCCCCTCCATCACCCCATTCATCCCTTTCCTCTTATCTCCATTACCCTTTTACCTACCCACTGACCTCGAATCTCTGAAAGAGACATAGGGTTTTGTTCCGTTCATTTTTTTTTCATTCTTTCTTCATTCCTCATCTAGAGCCGTAAGGTAACTGGTGACAATTTTTTTCTATATAACACATTGTTTTGATCCAATCATTAAGATCACCACATTCCGTCTTCGAGGATGGTGATGAAACACAATATTAGCATGCACGTGTTGCATTTTCGTGTCATCCATTTTGTTAGGCAGAATGGGACTTAACATGCCGAGACGCATGGGAGGGCCATTGGGGATAGGAATCTGCAGAGATCTTAACTCTGAAGAGAAAAAAAAAAATCTCTTCTAACTTGATTATTCAGATGAGAATCAAACCCAAAACCTTGGAACAAGAGACTGACGCGTTACCCACTAGGTCAACAAGGGGCGTTTGTTGAAGTTTGACGCCCACACCCACTGTCACCAGTTGACATACCGAACTCTTTCTCTCTCGCCCCTCGCTCGCTCGCTCCATTGCGTCATCAGTTTTACGTCATTTTACGGCGCCAGCCTTCATCCCCCTTCCCCTTCTTTCTTCTCACTCCCTCCCCAATGTCAGTGTGGCTGACTTTGTTCCACGCCGACACGAAGATAAAGCCGTCAGATCATGCAACATATGCCACATGCAGGGACAGGGAATGACAGAGCATAGGCACGACTCAAGCAAGTGACCCCGCCTGGAATTTTGACGTCACAGCACGAGCCAATGACCCCCTCCCCCCCCCCCCCTCACTCCCTCCTCCTCCCTCTTTTTCTTTCGTACTCGATCTTGCATCACAGATGAAGTTGCCACAACGTCCCATTCTCTGTCCTGTCAGTTACTGACTTGAATCCCATGAATTGGTTGGGTATTATTCTCGCCGCATGTCTGTCTACACGTGTGACCCAGAACTTCACACTTTGGTGTTGAAGGCTGAAGACCGCAAAGGTCTAAAAGGCTGTTCTGTTTGATCCAAACTGCATTATGTCATATATCACGTGCTGAGAAGGTCCCATCAAACGTGGTGGCTTACCCCGTCGCCATTCTACATTGAATTGGACGACTCTTCTCCCTTGCAATCCGATAGACACCAGAAACATGACGGTTAGTTTAACCCTCTAAGTGACAAACTCTTTCATTTTCATTGTCCTATTTGTTGGTGTCTTGCCTGAAGAAGACCTAAGAGGTCGAAACGCGTCGTGTTTCTTGTGACTCGTTTGTCCACGTTTCTCTTGGCGGTTCGCTAACATTTATTTAAGATTTTGTTTAGATTTCCGCCTGCAGTCGTCTCACAACTACCTCTAAAAGGTGACAACAAGCTCATAGTTACAGACTCACTATGGGCCACAAGACTGGAAATAGGCCTTCACAGTGTGTAAAACTCAGCGTAAGAAAGGGGAACGTTTATCGCCATCTGTCTCTGACATACTGTTGTCAAGTTTCACGGAATGACGTAGGAGAAAATGATGTGGTATGACGCTTTTTCGGAGTCTTGAAACTACGCATTGTTTGTATTTATGCCTTATATTTTAACTGGTAAAAGTTTCGTAAAATTTGTTACAATGATTAATGATTACTGTTGATTGTATAAATACCTTGTCTAAATGCTTGGATGGTAAGTTGACTACTCGATACTTGCGTTTGGACTGACCACATGCAAAAAAGCTGATCACACCACTTGAGTGTTTGACCACTTTGAAGAGTTATTTCCAGTCAATTGATTAGCAGTGTCTAATTGTATCACACCACTTCTTAAAATCCGCTCAACACCTCAGTGAAGAAGCTTCAGTGGAGACAGAGAAACAAACGGTGATATACTCATGTTAGTCTTACCTGTGCTGGATGACACCTCACACTCTTCTGTGAGTTCAGAGTGCAAGTATGAGGACTCGTCAAGCCGGAATCCTAACCATTCACCTACAAAACCGTTTCCGTAACGTCCACAGACCCTGGGACCCCATCTTCTACAACAACTGGTCCAGCGTGGAAACAAAAAGCCATGCAAACATGTAGCCAACTGGACAACAGACTTCCCTGCAGGCTGGTGACGTCATCAAGCAGGAGAGAATCCGTGAACCTCCTCCCCTCCCTTCCCCCTTCCAGTAAGGAACGAGCAACTCGTCAATGAGACACTTCGTGTTCTCTCTTTATGATGATATAAAG
>CM065738.1:11010087-11018964 GCA_033310375.1 Conus canariensis
CAAGAACTGGCGTTAGAGCTCGTAGGGTTTCTGTCCCACTACAGCGCGCAGGGTTTCTCTCGCACTGCAGTGGGTCTTCATTTTGTGCAGGGCACGGTGGTAAAGCGCGCAGGGTTTCTCTCCCACTGCAGTATAATCTTCATTTTGTGCAGGGCAAGGTGATAAAGCGCGCAGGGTTTGTCTCTTCCACTGCAGTATATCTTCATTTTGTGTAGGGCACGGTTTTATAAAGCGTGCAGGGTTTCTGTCTCACTACAGTATATCTGCCGCTTGTGCAGGAGATGTTGCTAGAGTGCACAGGCTTTCTATCTCATTGTAGTATAATGCGTGTTGTGCATAGAATAGCCTTAAATGGCATGGTTTCTGCCCCACTATGACATATCTTCACAGTGTGTAGCGGATAGCATTAGAGAGCACAGGGTGTCTGTCACGCAATCGTATGTCTTCATGATTATTATGTAGAGAATGGCGTTGGAACGCGCAAGTATTCTGCTCTTTATGGGATATCTCCACAATACGCGCAAGTATCCTTCTTCTTTCTTCTTCTTTCTTTGAGTGTCCACCTTCATCGAGTTGAAGATTGTGACACTTGCGTGTGTATGACCGTTTTTTTATCCCGCCATTAAGGCAGCCATACTCCAGCTTCGGGAAGGTGCATGCTATGTGTAACGTGTCATCCATACCAACGGCCAAACTGGCCTTCTCATCCAGGATTTTACGTGTGTGCAAAATGTTGTGCGTGCGTTCACACACGGAACCTCGGTTTATAGTCTCATTCGAAGGACTGTATGGGGAATGGAGTCAGAACCAATGTTAACTCCGAGGGAAAAATCCCCCTGTACCGAAATTCGAACCCGTAACCCCAGGATCACGAGTCCGGCGCTCTACCATCTGAGCTATTCCGGCCCCTGTCCCTTTACAGCATACCTCCATAATAGGCTGGGAAGTGGCTTCTGACCATGTAGGTTTTCTGTGCCATTTGAGAGTAAATTCATATTATGCAGGAAATGACTCTTGAGCGCGCAAGGCCTCTGTTGTGCAATAGTGTATCTGCTTATTGTGTGGGGAACAGCGCTACAGCGCGCAGAAGTTCTGTCTTAGCATAGTATAGCTTCATACTGCGCAGAAAAATGGCAGTTGAGTGTGCTGTTTCTGGCTCTCTATAGGAACTGTATTATCTTCCTACTGTGCAGGGAACTGTGTTAGTGTCTGTTGGTTTTCTGTCCAACTGTACCGGGGTGTGTGTGTGTGTGTGTGTGTGCGGCGCGCGCGCGCGCGCGCGCGCGCGTGCGTGCGGGTGCGTGCGTGCGTGCGGGGCATGTGTGTGTGTGTGTGTGTGTGTGTGTGTGTGTGTGGTGCGTTTTCATGTTGTGCAGGACAAGGTGTTAGAGCGTACGTGGTTTATGTCCCACAATAATACAGATATAGTCGTACAGAGCAGGGAATGAGATTTGAGCGCGCAGGGTTTCTGTCTCATTACAGTGTCTTCCTACTGAGCAGGGAATGAGATTTGAGCGCGCAGGGTTTCTGTCTCATTACATTGTGTCTTCATACTGAACAGAGAACAGGGCAGGGTCAGAATCTGCAGGATTTTGCCATTGGGCGTTTGGGGTCTGGTTTTCAATGTGCTGCATATCTGTCCCACTTCACACACACACACACACACACACACACACACACACGCGCGCGCGCCGCGCGCGCGCACGCACGCACGCGCAGTGCGCGCGCGCGCGCACACACACACACACACACACACACACACACACCACACACACACACACGCTCGCGCATAGATAGATAGATAGATAGATAGATAGGTTGATAGATAGATAGATAGATGATAGATAGATAGATGATAGATAGAGATAAATATGGTTGGTTTTGTTTGTTTCTTTGTTTGTTTGTTTTTTTTTGCCGGTCATAGGTTTGAGCGACCAGCGTTTCTACCCAGCTCTTGTATAGCTTCGTGTTGTGCAAGGACTGGAGTTACTGCGCACACGTTATTGCCCCGTAATGATAGATATTTCATAGCATGCAGGAAACAGGGATAGAGTGCATAGAAATTCTGTTCCACTTTATCTGCACACTGGGCAGAGAATGAGGTTGGAGCGTGTAGTTTCTCTCCCACTGTAACATCTTCTCAATGTGCTGGATTCAGCACCAGAGCTAGAAGCGTTTCTGTCTCACTGTACTGTATCTTCATAGTATGCAGGGAACTGCTTTAGAGCGCGCAGGGTTCGTATATAGTTCTCAGAACGCCTTTTCTTTTTAACGCCTTTTCATCGTCAACAATTTTCTTCCCCAGTACAGACTTTTGTTGTCAGTGATTTTTTCTTTCTTTCTTTTTTTTTTCAAGTCCAGTTATTTGATGATTTGCCTTCTCTGAATTACCTCTCGAAGGGTGACAGGTGGAAGCGGAGGAGAGGGGGGGGAGGGGAGGAGGTTGGGGCGGTGCTGGAAGGAACGAAGAAGTGGCAGAGGGTGAGGGACGGGGAAGGAGGGGTGGGGAGTGGGGTGGGGGTGGGGAACAGAGGAACACTTAGAACCGAAAGTATGTGGCAGTACAGAAAACTGTCATTTGCGTTCCGGATTTAAAGTTCTTAAAGATCGTGTTTTGAGGCGGGCGAATTCGTGTGTGTGTGTGTGTGTGTGTGTGTGTGTGTGTGTGTGTGTGTGTGTGTGTGTGTGAGAGAGAGAGAGAGAGAGAGAGAGAGAGAGACACAGAGAGAGAGAGAGACAGACAGACAGACAGACACAGAGGAGAGAGAGAGGAGGAGGGGGAGGGGAGCAATTGCCCCCTTGTTTGATGTATGGTGTAAGCGAGAGAATAAAGTTGTGTTTATGTGTGCGTGCTTACGTGCGTGCATGCATTCGTGCCTGTGTGCGTGCCGGCGCACGCGCCGCACGCGCGCGCCCGCGCGTATGTGTGTGTATGCACGTACGTGTGTGCGTGCCTCCGTGTGTGTGTGTGCATTTCGGTGCATGTCCATGCAAATGCTGGCACGCACAGGCGCACATGCAAACCCTTAACGATATCTCTACCCGGACAAGCACGCACACTTGCTTACCTCTGATCAATGGCTTTAAAGCGAAACCAGCGATTACTTATTAATCATCAGCTATCAATATCGGCGCAGCGCAGCATTAATTTGCCCCCCCCCCCCCCCCCCCCCCTCTCATTCCCAAACGCCCCCCTCTCCTCGACCCATGTCCTCTCCATCCTCTTTCATGATCTATCTGCACTCATTCAATCCGCACCGGATATATTTCAGACCACGCGGCACGCCCCACTATGAGAGGAAAAAGTGCTGAAACTTAACATTAGTCCGCAAAAAGCCTATAATGGCAAGTAACCTTTGGGTCATTTTTGATTCCTTTTTTCAGGGGGAGGGGGAGGGGGTAAGGATGGGTGGTGAGGGGACACGGCGGATGGGTGTGTGTGTGTGTGGGGGGGGGGGGGGGGATGATTGGGGCAGGGAGTGGAGGGGAGAGGGTGGGGGCTTCTGTGTGTTCCTGTTGCGCTATAAAGCAGCAGTGTGTTTTTACTCACGCCCTTTGCACAATAGTTCAGCTCGGAAATCTAGCGTCGCACTGTGATAGTCTTTAGGGGTCTTACATCTGTCCTGTTTTTCCCCTTGAGAGGGAGGGGAGAGAGAGAGAGAGAGAGAGAGAGAGAGAGAGAGAGAGAGAGAGAGAGAGAGAGAGAGTAGGTGAACAAAAAACAGCATAGGTTAGGATTCAGATTCAGTTGCTCATTCCTAGCTAGAGGCTTAGGTCCCTTTGATGTAGATATACATGAGCAAGAAACAAAACACAGACACGATTCACACTGCTACATAAACACTTCGCTTTTCAGTTACACTTCAACAGCCTAACATTGGACGGTGTTCCCTTTCTTTTGAAAGCATGGATATTTACAGTACATGTAGCATTACGAACTGCTTCCGTATTGCTTTAAATGAGTACAACATAAACTTTGTCTTCTTTTAAATCTGGACATACCTGACTTTTCACATTAACAGCGTGTACTTGCCTACAACGATTGTGATGAATATATGAATGCCTGCAATGCTCCGTGTTGTCATTATGCGCTTCCGATGCCAATCAATACGTGACTAATACATCATTTGACAAGCGACGTAAACTACGCATATTTAGTAAAGCGACAGCTGGCGACTTCAGCTCAAATGACCCCTGTCTCACTGACTTAAGTACAGCGACAGAAAGCAGAAACGCCTCGTCGAACAGTTCTCATTATGCGCTTCAGATATCAGTCAGTATGCATATATAACATGAGCTGACAAACAACGTAGAGCACACATGTTTATTAGAGCGACAGATAACGACTTCTGTGACTATGATTCCTGTGTCACTGAGTTAAGCATAGCGACAGAAAGCTATTTGTGTCAAAATGATGCCTGTATCACACGACCTTGTTAAAGCAAAGAAAGTAGTACGTAAAATACGACCTCTGTGGCAGTTTAATAAAGCGACAGTTACGACTTCTCTTAAAATAAATCTCGTCTCAGCCAGACAGTGAGAAATCATAAAGCGACTTCAATCGGAGAAGTGCGTTACTGACCACGAATAAGCGTATCTTAAGCATGGATTAAGTCCCTTGACTCATGCGTGTACAAATGAGCTGCTCCCAATTGAGAGAGGGAGCCGTCTGAGAGCATTGCGGTTGTGAACAATTGTTCTTACTCTCGCTACTTGACGTCTTGCAAAGGGATTTTAAATGCCCAGAAGGTAAGTCTAGGTATGTGCCCTGATTATTTCTAGCTCTGAAAGTCTTAGAAATGATCTGAATAGAGGTCATAAGCAACTCGATCGACGCGATCGACGTCATATAAGAATTAGTCGTGCACGTGAAACGTTGTATTATTACAGGCCTGCATACGTCTTGCTGGAAGTTCTTGAACTTCGGATTGTCATCATATTTCAATGGATTGCATGTCAAATAAAGATTTCAGATTAGTAAAAGGTAGGACGTAAACTAAAACACAACGATTTTTTTTGTTTTTTTTTTTTGTCGACCACACTAGAGAATTCACTGATGTTTCGACACACATCAATCTTCTTCAACGTCACAGTGAATCATGATCGAAGCGTTGTATTGAGGAAACGTCACAGTTAGGCACAATGACATAAAACATTTAATTGACGTAAATTAAGGCGAAACACAAAAGGAGATTGTGGAGGGGGGGGGGGGGGGCGAGAGGGGAGGGGGTTCGAGTAGAGGGAGGGAGATGCTGTGAGAGAAGGAAAATAAGGAAAAAAAGGATTTAAATAAGAAATTAATATCAAATGAAAATGATTAATGAATAAACAATAGAAAATTACCTCTTTTATAATTAAAAAATAGGAAACGGATGATGTAGAAGTAGTGAAAAGGGTGTCAAAGTCAAAGTCAAAGTCAAACATATTTTAATGTCAGGCCTCCGGCCCATAACATGGGAGCAATAGCACAACAAGAATCATTTAGACTAAATAAATTGCATCCTTAAGTTTAACGCTTTGTAAACAAAATTAGATAACCGTAAAACAATACCTTCGTTTTCACTTGACATAAGTAGGTAGAATTTAAACATACATGGCTTATGGAAATACTTTGGCTGAATAAATTCGTTTCTTATTTCATCGTACATTGGACACACAAGAACAAAATGTAATTCAGTTTCTGGTGTGTTTCTGCAGAACGGACACGATTTATCATTATTACTGTTCTCTATATACTATAAGAAATGTGAATTCAGAGGAGACATTCCAATCCGAAATCTTGTCTGGTGTGTTTCTGCAGAACGGACACGATTTATCATTATTACTGTTCTCTATATACTATAAGAAATGTGAATTCAGAGAGACATTCCAATCCGAAATCTTGCAAATGTTCTTCGAATTTGTACGTTCTTAACAAGATACATATAAGGGCTGAGAATCAATGTGGTCTTGAATTGCGAATAAATACTGTAAAATTCATGAGACTGCAGGGAAGCATGCCAATTCTGTTTATAACAATCGATCAATTTCTGACTTGCTTCGACGAGTTGTTTTCATTTTGATGATTGAATATTGCATGAACAGTTTGTCATTTTTTTTTAAAAGTTGAGTTCCTCTTTGATGTTTGATAGTTCGTGTGGTGGGCATATGATTGTGTTTTGCTGGATGTCATTGTATGCATTTTATTTTTAACCCTCCGTCCTGATTACTAAAACTGTTCGGTTCTGACTATCTTAAAAAAAGACCTTATTACAACTGCCAGTACTTCTGCCATTGCTGGTCTTCAATACTGCTTTAGCTATATGTATATATTTCATTACATTTCATCTCACGTCAATGTTAGGTGATGACGTTAAATTGACTCCTAAGTAAAATAAAACTCGCGGGGACCAAACATTATAAATAAATCATTGTAGATGGTAGAATATGTCGAGTCTCTCTCTCTCTCTCTCTCCTCTCTCTCTCTCCTCTCTCTCTCTCTCTCTCTCTCTCTCTCTTCATTTTATTGAATGAATGATTGTTCGGTTTATATGATGTTACCATGCATATCTCGAGTGGCCACAAACCAAAACAACACCTACATGCAATAGAAAAAGAATGACATGTTACAAGTGGAGCACATAAATACAAACCGTCCCTCACGATGGAGAGAGAGCTCTTCAATCCAAATCTGATTTATTCCATTACTCCACTCAGTAGAAACAAATTGATTCTTAAGAATTGTCACTATTATCAATAAATGAAGAAGACAAACTGCACAGCTCTCTCTCTCTTGGAAAAATAGGTTCGAGGGAAGCTACTATATTTTGTCACTACTGTTAACACAATCCAAATGCATTAATAAGTCACGTATGATTCCGTGGAAGCCGGCAGTTTGTCGAGCAAAGCCTGACCCATGACGTTGTCAGAGCTAGCCAGTGAGCCAATCGGCCACACACGAAGCTCGAAAGGTAAGTCAGTGCTTGTCTACGCTCAAACCTACGTATGATTAACTCTGACACATCTCGGTGTGAAATCTCTGCTTCAATTAAGATGACTCCTGAATTGCACTTAAGGAAGCGATCAAAGAACAGATAACACGTTGGATTCTGTTTGTTTGTTTGTTTTCTTTTGTTTGTCTCTTTTTCATTCTTTCTTTCCCTTTTTTCTTTCTTTCGTTCTGATTTTTTTTCTTTCTTTTTTTCAGTCTTTCTTTTTGTTTCTTTCTTTCTTTCTCTCTTACTTACTTACTTTCTTTCTTTCCCTTTTTCTTTCTTTCTTTCTTTCTTTCTGTTTTTCTTTCTTTTTGTTTCTTTCTTTCTGTCGCTTTTACTTACTTTTTTTCTTCTGCTTTTCTTTTTTTTTCTTTCTTTCTTTTTGTTTTTCTTTCTTTTTTTTCTCTTACTTACTTACTTACTTACTTTCTGGTTTTCCTTTCTTGTTCATGTTCCAGATGACTACAGTGTTGAAACCGCACTCCACCTTTGTCATTTTTTCATCCATTCCTTTGACGGTCTTGTACAGTTAGTTATCCAGTTTTTGCCCTCTTGCTTCTTCAGCTTCTGCTTACACTAACTCATCGTTCAGCTCATAGAGTGTAGTCATACGGTATAGTAAGCGATTTTCAGCTGAAGGGGCGTCCCCTGTCTTGTGCATTTAGTGACTGGGAAGTCAGCCATTTCCTATCCAGTGACTCCCGTCTTCGATGGATTGTGTTGAAGCTCAAGACAGCGATTTCCATGAAAGTGACTCCTGCCTAAAGTGCTTTTGTGAAGTGTCAATCAGCGAGTTACATGAGAGAGATGCATGTCTCAAAAGCTTTTGTGAAGCGTCAATCAGCGAGTTAGCACGAGAGAGATGCATGTCTCAAAAGGTTTTGTGAAGCGTCAATCAGCGAGTTACATGAGAGAGATGCATGTCTCAAAAGGTTTTGTGAAGCGTCAATCAGCGAGTTACATGAGAGAGATGCATGTCTCAAAAGGTTTTGTGAAGCGTCAATCAGCGAGTTACATGAGAGAGATGCATGTCTCAAAAGGTTTTGTGAAGCGTCAATCAGCGAGTTACAGAGAGAGATGCATGTCTCAAAAGTTTTGTGAAGCGTCAATCAGCGAGTTACATGAGAGAGATGCATGTCTCAAAAGTTTTGTGAAGCGTCAATCAGCGAGTTACATGAGAGAGATGCATGTCTCAAAAGTTTTGTGAAGCGTCAATCAGCGAGTTACATGAGAGAGATGCATGTCTCAAAAGGTTTTGTGAAGCGTCAATCAGCGAGTTACATGAGAGAGATGCATGTCTCAAAAGGTTTTGTGAAGGTCAATCAGCGAGTTACATGAGAGAGATGCATGTCTCAAAAAGGTTTTGTGAAGCGTCAATCAGCGAGTTACATGAGAGAGATGCATGTCTCAAAAGGTTTTGTGAAGTGTCAATCAGCGAGTTAATGGAGAGATGCATGTCTCAAAAGTTTTGTGAAGGGCCAATCAGCGAGTTGCACGAGAGTGACGCATGTCTCAAAAGGTTTTGTGAAGGGCCAATCAGCGAGTTCAGGAGAGTGACGCATGTCTCAAAAGGTTTTGTGAAGGGGCAATCAGCGAGTTAATGGAGAGGATGCATGCCTCAAAGATTTTGTGAGCGTCAGTCAGCGAGTTTCACGAGAGAGATGCATGTCTCAAAGGTTTTGTGAAGCGTCATCAGCGAGTTACATGAGAGAGTGCATGTCTCAAAAGCTTTTGTGAAGCGTCAATCAGCGAGTTACATGAGAGAGAGCATGTCTCAAACGTTTTGTGAAGCGTCAATCAGCGAGTTACATGAGAGAGATGCATGTCTCAAAAGTTTTGTGAGGGCCAATCACGAGTTACATGAGAGAGATGCATGTCTCAAAACGTTTTGTGAAGGCCAATC
>CM065738.1:11019064-11029064 GCA_033310375.1 Conus canariensis
TTTTTGCTTTTTCTTTTCTTTTTTCTTCTTTAAATACAACACTCAAGACCTAACCAGCCCGTGAGGTCAAAGCGAAGTTCAGGCATCAAGTCTCCATCCTTAACCCCCTCTTCTCGACACTGCCATTTATTGATAATATTTATTCATCTATCCTTCTAGCCGTGACCCCTACGTCCTGTAACCTCCTGGCTCACCAGAAGGGGGTGTAGCAGTACACAGACTATAATACAGTCTGCACGCTGTGACGCCTATCTAATGAACCGGAGACCAAAGGCAGCAGTGGTCCTACGCAGACCTCGGGCCTTGTATTGCTGACACTGACCGGGCACTATGTGTGCGCTGCACGCCATGAATGTTGATGAAGTGGTGCTCGCGCCGCCGGCTTTCCGGAAACCGCACTCTCTTTGTCGGGACACACCGGAAGGAGAAGGTGGCGCCCTCTGACGGTGATAGGAAGCTGAATGGTGGGTTGATGAGCGCTCTGTACAGGACTCGGTCAGCTTGGAAAGTCGCACGCCCTTCCGTTCCTTTCACCTCCTCTCACTCTCTGACACTCACGCACGTGCACGTGCACGCGCGCGCGCGTGCGCGTGCACACACACACACACACACACACACACACACACACACACCACACACACACACACACACGCGCACGCACCCGTGCGCGCCCGTGCACACACACACACACACACACACGCACGCAACACTGCGCGCGCGTGCACACACACACGCACCTGCGCGCGCGCGCACACACACACACACACACACACACACACACACACACACACACACACACACACACACCCGTGCGCGCCCGTGCACACACACACACGCACGCAACACTGCGCGCGCGTGCACAAACACACACGCACCTGCGCGCGCGCGCGCGCGCGCAAACACACACACCACACACACACACACACAACACACCACACACACACACACACACACGCAACGCACGCACACACACACACACACACACACCGGTACACACGCAAGCACGCTCTCTCTCTCTCTCTCTCTCTCTCTCTCTCTCTCTCTCTCTCTTTCCTTCGCGCGCGCGCGCGCGCGCGCGGCGATCTCTCTCTCTCTCTCTCTCTCTCTCTCTCTCTCTCTCACACACACACACACTACACACACACACACACACACTCACTCACTCACACACACATATAGAGAGAGAGGTATGTACGCCCGCATGCACGCACACACACGCGCACAGAGAGAGAGAGAGAGGGGGGGGGGATGCGCGCATGCACGCACGCACATGCACCCCCCGCCCACACACACGCACGCACACACACACACACACACACACACACACACACACACACACAGAGAGGAGAGAGAGAGAGAGAGAGAGAGAGAGAGAGAGACAGAAAGGGAGAGAGAGAGAGATAGAGAGAGGGGGGGAGAGAGAGACATGTACGTACGCACGCATGCACGCAAACACACATATACACATACGCACGCACGCACGCACGCACGCACGGACACACACACACACACACACACACACACACACACACACAATACATACATACATACACACGCGCGCGCTTGTCTAATATCACCATCGTTGTGAAGAGACTCTAAATTAAATCAATCAAATCAAAACACGCACGCGCGCAACTTACGGACAATGTATACTTCTTTTCACTCCAATTTCGGAGCCGAAGATAATACAACAGCATGGAAACGATCGTCACCGCCAACTTTACAACGTTAGCAACAACAACAAACAAACAAACAAAAAACATATACACAAATTGCAGTTTTGAAAACAAAACGGAACAAATCTAAAAGAAATAAACGCAAAACAAAAATGATGACATCATTCATCACTGTCGAGGCAGATAGTAGGCTATTTTACGTTCATGTAATGAATTAAAAGACCTCGCGCAGCCGTCTGAACGACGTTACGTTCAGCAGACAACTTTCTCGAAGAAACATTATTAACAAATGACAAAGACTTAGCACTGTACTTCTTAGCATTTCAAGTGCCGTTTCGGAAAGACCAGAATTTTGGATAGTCAAGCACAAAGTGAAAACCACCTCCTACTACATTCATGTTCCAGTGTCTGCGTAGTCTTCTTTCTTCTTTCAAAACAATTCATATCGTCGTCCTTTTTTCTGTTCCAGCCGAGGTTACGACAGGGAAATGTCATTAACGCAATGATGTATTGATCAGGCATCTGTGTAATAAAGGCACCATTCCGGAACCGCATACACACACACACACACACACACACACACACACACACACACACACCACACACGCACAACGCAACACAACACACACACACACACACACACACACACACACCACACACACACACACCACACACACACACACACACGCACACACACACTATCCCGTGACCGTACAAACACACGCGCATACATTCCTGCTGCCGTATAGCTTAGATGTGCCATGTTCTGACAAATTGTGTGTAATGTCAACAGATCTGTGTTCTCTTTCAGTCGGACACTTGATAGAGCTGCTGAAGTCCACTCGATTCCCCTGGTGCGATTTTTCTGGCACAGTCCTGTGAACGATGGTTATGGATACAGGGTCTTGGTGAAATACTAAACTGTCTCTTCTACCATCTCGGGCAAACTGGTCACACCATGGTAAACGCAAACAACGAAAAGAATATCAATGGTGTCTGCGTGGGCAGTTGTGTTGTTAATGTTTGACAGAGTTCCTAATTAATTACATGTATTTGATAATTATGATTGAGATCATGCCGTACCCTCTTCACGGATACTATGTATCCAGTTACTTTCAAAAACTGCAAACCCCATTTACACTGCAAGCTGCACCTGAAACCATCCCCGATGTGCACATGTGGGCAGGCAGAACAAACCACAAAACACATTCTACAGGACTGTGGGGACCTGCAGTGTCTGAGGGATAGGGCATGGCCGCAGCCGGTGTCCATCAACGACAAGCTGTACGGGTCTGTGCAGGCCCTGCAGAGGACCACCAGGTTCATTACAGAATCCTGTCTACAGGTGTGATAGGCGATCGAGAAGAAGAAGAAAACTGCAAACCAATATCAAAGCAATAAGGAATACTTCAAGCATGCTATTGTTTACACGTTTTCGATGAATTAAACTCACGTCACAGACTGCAGAAAGGTTTAATCCATACAAATGAAAAATGACGGAAATCGTAAATGAGGCAGGGAATAGTTGACAGTAAATAACGAACATGGTTCATTGTCTTGTGTGTACTACTCCCTGAATTTCTAAGATTTCCTTTGATACCAATCAAACTGAGGGTACCTGTGTTTGTTACTGTTTTATGTGTTTGACCATTTAAGATCGAAAAGGCTGTGCCAGTCTTGACTAAAGGTTCATTTGTGTTTGTTCATTTCTCTGGGTGTTGTTGTTGCTGTATAGATGTGTCAGATACAGGGTAAATAGGCAAGCTTGGAATATCATTTATTTTTTTGCGGGAGGACGGGGGATGTCTCTTTGTTTGTCCTATGTGCTCTGTGTTGTCATTTTCGCTAGGTCATTTGGTGTTGTAAGCAGCATTCATTTGGGGTTATGGTCGTGTATTTATTTCATCATGGGAGCAAGAGTTACCCTACTTCTTCGTTTATTCAAAAACAAAGTGTAGACATTGCACACAACAAATTTGCCAACAGTACAATTGATTAGAATCTTTACTTGACTGAAAATTATTAAATCTGGAATATTATCATTCAACCGATCAGTAATATGTGTTTGGAGAGATACCCGAGATCTTGTGACGCTTACAGAAAATGGGACGTTTCAATGATGAACAATGAAATAGTACTTGCGATACTGCCACAAGGTCTTTATATGAGCGTTTTCACACACAAAAAAAGTTCCATATGCATTTGAACAGCTTTGCTTTCCCATTGAAAGAGCTTGGAATCTTAAAGATGTACATAATTCAGTTTCCAATATTGACTGAATTTACTTATAAGATAAATGTGTGTTTATCGTTCCTGAACTTTCGTATTCTGAGTTTAATTTTCTACTACCCTACCCCTCTGCCCGTTCATTGGCATGAAAGCGTCATGAGAAGGAATTCAGTACATTATGCCTTTAACAATCTCACTGTGAAGTACGTGTTTGATTTCATTGACAACATCATATTTTAGCTTAAGGCTTTGATGCTTAAAGCATCTAATACTTTAAAACGGGCATGACAAAGCCATTTCTGAACGATTGATACCCCTAATAAATTCCCAAATTTAATACATTGAATTATTCAAAGTGCTGTGATAATTATATTCCCATATTTGTTGTAAGAGATTCCCAAATTTGTTACGATAGATCCCCGAACGTTTTGTGATACTTTTGCACATTTGTTGTGATGGATTCCCCGATTTCATGTGATTGATTCCCAGATATTGTGCGTGATTGATATTATTTGTGATGGATTCCTGGATTTGTGTTATGAAATTTCTAGGTTACGTTACATTTCCAGACATAGTGTTGTACGTTTTCAGATTTCTTGTGACAGATTCCAAGATCTCGTGTGACAGCATCCTACATTAGGCCTACTTGTAATTGATACCCAGGTGTCTTGTGATAGATTCACTGTTATGTGGTGGTATAGTTCCAGATTTGGTATGGCGGATTCCTAGCTTGGTTGTGACACATCTCCATATTTGTTGTAACATTCTCCTGGATTTCAGGTGATCGATTCCCAGACTTGTTGTCGTAGATTCCCAGATCTTTCTGAGATTGGTTCTCCAGTAGACCTAATTTGCTAAAAGATTCACATACGTTTTATTATTGGTAGATTCCAAAACATTGGTGTGATAGACTGACGGTTTTCTTATGACAGACTCTGAAATAGTTGGTAGGTAGATTCCCAGAGTTGTTTGGACAATTCACAGATCGTTCCCGTGATAGATTTGCAAACAGGTGTCCTTACCTCTCCGTTCAAACCGTGACATTGTTCACCCATGGATCAAAAAGGAAAAGAGCAGAGAGAATTTTTCTGGCTTACAGCCTTCCACCACCCTCACCTGCCCTCCCCCCTCACCAACCTGCTACCCTATACCCCCTCCCCCCCCCTCACCTCCACACACACACCTCTCCCAACCTCACCCCCTCCCACCCACCCCATCTTCTCCACGCACCTGCGGCTTTTCGGCTAAGGACAAGCAACTGGACTGACGCAAGCTGTCCACGGAAGAATCTCAGCGGAGCAACAAGCAAAGGGAGGGGGACAGGCAAGAGTGATCCCAGATAGCCAGTTAATTTGAAGTCCCTTCTGCTTGTCGCGTTGGCTCGGCTGGCTGGCTCCCTGACCAACGCCGGTGAGGGTCACTGACCGTCACGGCCATCGGCGGCGACTATGGGCGAATGCAAGTGACAAAAGTGACCCCTCCCCCCCCCCCCCCCCCCCCCCCCCCCCCTAAAAAAAAAAAAAAAGGAAATAAAAAATAAATGAATAATAAAAAAAAAAAAAACCAGGACAAGAAATCTCTGACAAGTTTGGCGGTCGTCACTTGACGAAGCCAATCTCGCGAGAACGTCAATAAATAAACAAATATATAAATAGATACATAAATACATAATAGATAATAAATAGATAAAATGAAGAAGTAAATAAATGAATGAATAAACAGATCGATTACTTTATTTAATTGATAAATTAACCAATGAAACGAATGCAGCACGCTCGCAAACCAACAGAACAGTAACAATGAAAATGCATTCATAACTTGAACCAACGAGCCATAATCAGACTTTTAAGCAAAAACACAAAATCCTTACACACGTGACATCATTGAACAGGATTTTCTTTCTTTTTTTTCTTTTTTTTTTTTTTTGGATAACAATTTAAATACTTATTCGATCTGTTTGTTCATGAAAGTTGACCCTTTCACAATGTGTTAGCGTTTGAAACCGTGGAGATGGGGAAGACAGGGAAAGAATTTTTTTCTTTTTTTTTTTATGATTTATATCTGATTTAAGATGTCAATAGTTTAATTATCATTTTCTGACCTTGTTTGTTTCCGGCTCAGATATGATTTAAATATGATATAAAGATGTCAACAGTTTACTTCTCATATTTCGTAATGTTTGTTTCTAGCTCAGATATGATTTCTATCTGATATAAAGATGTCAACGGTTTACCTCTCATATCTCCTGATGTTTGTTTCCAGCTCAGATATGATTTCTATCTGATATAAAGATGTCAACAGTTTACCTCTCATATTTCCTGATGTTTGTTTCTAGCTCAGATTTGATCTTTAAAAAAAAAAAAAAAAAAAAGGAAAAAGATCTGGCCTGTTCAGGCTGTGACTTTCATTTTTTTTGTATGACTTTATGAGTTGGACAACACTGAAAAAGGCTTTATGTGGTCGGCTGGGCTATTGTAATAAAAACGCTGTAAACAATCTTTGATAGGGGCTAATTTTCATGAGAGAGAGAGAGAGAGAGAGAGAGAGAGAGAGAGAGAGAGAGAGAGAGAGAGAGAGAGAGAGATCGTCCTTGAGCAAATACTTTTCATATCAGTGAAAGGTGACCAGTGGATGAAACATTTGCCCAGAATGACAAATTCTGGGATCCATGGTTCGAGGCTCGTATAGGGCGAGGCTTGTTTATTTGTTTGTTTCTTTGTTTTTTCCTCCCCTTTCCAACTTGACCTTAAGGGGTAGTCTGAGTCATAGTCTTTCGGAGGAGAAGATAAACCGAGGTCCTATGTCAAGAGCGAAAACAGAATCACCAGGCCATGTGTGTGTGTGTGTGTATGTGTGTGTGTGTGTGTGTGTGTGTGTGTGTGTGTGTGTGTGTGTGTGTGTGCGTGCGTGCGTGCGTGCGTGCGTGCGTGCGTTTGTGCGTGTGTGTGTGTGTGTGCGTGTGCGTGTGTGCGTGCACGCGCGCGCGCGTGTATGTGTGCGTGCGCGCGTGCGTGTGTGCGCGCGTGTGTGTGTGTGAGCGCGCGCGTGCGTGCGTGCGTGTGTCTGTGTGTGTGCATGTGTGTTTGCGTGCGTGAGTGCGTGCGTGTGTGCGCATGCGTGCGTGCCTCTGTGTGTGTGTGTGTGTGTGTGTGTGTGTGTGTGTGTGCGCGCTCGCATACACTCAGTTGAGTGTTATTATCTTACATTTAGGGACCAGAAACACACATTTGAATTTTACCCATTTAGTGGATGCGCCTCTGGTAAGTATTGCCGATATTTTGCGATCAACACTGGAGGTGTCTGTATCCCTCGGGCCTGGATATGGGGACATAGTGTAGTAGGAAGCAAAAAAACCAGAATGGAAATCTAAATGTTATGCTCCTCACCATCACCCTTATTGTCTCTCTTTTTTTTTTCTATTTTTTAGAAAAACAATTTTTTTCGGTCTTTTATAATTTCTCAAGGTGACCTCATTCTCGTTTTATTTCCCACGTCTATGCCCGTGAGGAGGTCGGGTCAAAATCGTCTACATCAACAAGTTCATGAGGACTGTCGTTAGACGGACGTAGTGGCGCCCTGCACACACAAACACACACACACACACACACACACACACACACACACACACAAAGGCGCTCACTCACGCTGGCTCCGGGACAAAGCAAACAGTGTCCTGTGTACATGGGTTCAAAGCAAGCACAACTGGACACTACTAAAGTGACTTGACAGCAGCGGCGCAGTATGTCCTCTTGTGGGTTGCCTCGAGACGACCAAGTATTGATTGCGCCACAAAGCTTGCCGGCGCCAGTGCTGCTACGGGACTGTCTGGACATGACTGTTTAAAAAGTGGCCGGAAAGGGCGGTGTGTGAGTGGTGTTCCTGAGGGGGGCTTAGAATGTAGACAGAGAACAACAAAGAAAAAAAGAAAATTCCCATCTATTTTTCACAGCCGCCATTTGTGATTGCGAGACGAACAAGAGAAGCAGCTATTAGCGGCTAAGTGTTTTCTTGTTCTTTGTCACTGTCCTAACCTGAAGAAGACCCAAGAGGTCGAAATGCATTGTGTCTAGTCCTGTAGTCTGTTTGTCTGTGTCCTTGGCGGTAACTAACCCCCTCTATTTTCAATTTTGGCTTCTTTTTTTTTAGCAGCTGTCGTGGTACAGTGGTCGGCATTGGGGATTTGTAAGCTGGGATGTTGTAGGCTCGATTCTCCTCAAGAGCATAAGTTGATGGGTTTTTTTGTGTGTTTTTTTTTTTCGACCTTACTCGGCTCATACCCAGGGTTGAGTGTTGTGCTTTGGGCTAACATGATGAGACTGGAACCATACAGTCTAGTTCCATCAAATAAAAGATATGGTGTCTGAGTTTGTGGCTCGATTTTTCTTACCTACACTGCAGTATCTAGATTTTTGGGGGCGTGGTTGACGCATGGATATGATTACGAAAAGGAAGCATAAATAAAACAGAATCACGTTCTGTCGTCCGTAGAAGATAGAACATTAAAGAAATGAAATACTTTTGGTACCAGGTGAAAAACACCACGAGGTATAGCTGACAGTCAGACCATTATGTCAGACCATGCAAAAAGGGCATTCCTCAGACACAAATGTCAATCATAAGTAATCTTCCTCCGTCACTTGTCTTTTCTTCCCCTTTACTCAAGATTAAACAGTGCGGGCGTATTTATTTCAAGAACAGTAGTCTGACAAATCACACATTCTGCTGGCTACAGTGCCAGAAGACAGGAAGGAAGGAAAAAGGAAGAAGAAGAAGAAGAAGAGGAGGAGGAGGAAGAGAGGAGGAGGAAAGAGGAAGGAAGAAGAAGAAGAAGAGGAGGAGGAGGCAGGAGGAAGAAGAAGAGGAGGAGGAGGAGAAGAAGAAGAGGAGGAGGAGGAGGAGGAGGAGAAGAAGAGCAGGAGGAGGAGGAGGAAGAAGAAGAAGAAGAAGAGAAGGAGAAGGAGGACGAGGAAGAAGAAGAAGAAGAAGAGAAGAAGAAGAAGAAGAAGAAGAAGAAGAAGAAGAAGAGGAGAAGGAGGAGGAGGACGAGGAAGAAGAAGAAGAAGAAGAAGAAGAGGAGGAGGAGGAGGAGGAGGAGGAGGAAGAAGACGAAGACAGACAGACAGACAGAAGAGGTGAAAAGACACCGGCACAGAGGGGACAAGTCAGTCCTTCATCAGTTTAAATGTGAGGTGACTGCAGGCGGAAATCGAAAATAATAAACTTCAGAATTATTCTTAGGAGTCCGCCAAAACCAAGGACAATCAAGTTATAATAAACTTCAGAATTATTCTTAGGAGTCCGCCCAAACCAAGGACAATCAAGTTATAATAAACTTCAGAATTATTCTTAGGAGTCCGCCCAAACCAAGGACAATCAAGTTACAAGACAAAACACGTCGCTTTTTGATATCTTAGGTATTCCGCGGAGAAGATAAACAACATTCAGAACAATAAATACGAAGAATAAGCTATCTATCACTTATCTTCTCATATTCGGCGCAAGATGGACGTTATATGAAAAGCTTTTCTAAAAAAAAAAAAAAGAAAAAAAAAAAAGATCCTGCGGGGAAATCACATGCGTGATGGTTAATGACACATTTCGTGGTAAAAGAGGCCCTTTTTTTCAGAAATATGAAATGAACAAATGAATGACAGAGGAAAACGCTCTCGAACTTCTCCAGCCCAGAGTTTTGGCAAGGTCAAAGGGTATTGAGTGTGTGTGTGTGTGTGTGTGTGTGTGTGTGTGTGTGTGTGTGTGTGTGTGTGTGTGTGTGTGTCTGCCTGTCTGTCTGTGTGCTTGTGCGCGTTTGCGTGTGAGTGTGTGTGTGTGTGTGTGTGTGTGTGTGTGTGTGTGTGTGTGTGTGTGTGTGAGAGAGAGAGTACGAGCGTCCACTGTGAGACCTCAGATTCCATTCGCTGCTGTGTGCTTCTTTTAGATGCAGAGGTCCGCAGAGATGCCTGTGAGGGAGACATAGAGAAAGGACGTGTGTAATGTGAAAACGACAGAGGGAGGGATGAAGGGAGAGAGGTAAAAGAAGTAGAGGGCGGGGGGGGGGGGGGAGGGTAGGGATTAGGGAAGGGCAGAGGGGGAGGGGG
>CM065738.1:11039064-11041564 GCA_033310375.1 Conus canariensis
TTTGCACAAGAGAACATAGGAATCGTTCCTGGAAGCGTGTACATTCATTAAGGACTGTAACAGCTTGAGTTCTGTCAACACCTGGCACTCCATTTTCCTTCTCCAAAATGCTTTATGAAAGTGTCAGCTTTTCAGGATGTAAAGGTTGTAATGGAGAGGACTGGAATTGGAAGTGTAATGCCCCATACGTACAATGTGCCCGTGTGCGCGCGCACGCTCGCACACACGCACACACACGTACACACACACGCACATACATACACCACACACACACACACACACACACACACACACACACACACACACACACACAAACACACACACACACACATGTATATATATATATATATATATATATATAGAGAGAGAGAGAGAGAGAGAGAGAGAGAGAGAGAGAGAGA
Organism: Conus canariensis; assembly: GCA_033310375.1. Classification (NCBI taxonomy): domain Eukaryota; kingdom Metazoa; phylum Mollusca; class Gastropoda; order Neogastropoda; family Conidae; genus Conus; species Conus canariensis. The sequence continues at coordinate 11,039,466 of CM065738.1, forward strand.
GAAACTACAAGCATGTGCAGTCATGCACATATGCACACACGCTTGCGCACATGTACATGCACATATGTACAGAGAGAGAGAGGAGAGAGAGGAGAGAGAGAGAGATCTGACTTGTGACATTTGACTGAGCAGTCAATGAAATACACAAAAGGTCATCTGTACACTAAGGTGTGCTATATTGGCCTTTCACCATCCATACTCCAACCCTTCCTCCGGCCCTCGATCGACTGGCTTGGAGACCTTCATTGAGCAATCTGAAAGCATGTGGCATACCCACTTCCCTGGAATGGCTTCTGAGCCAGTTGGGCCTGGTGGTAGAACGCAGCTTGGGATGCAGGTGGGGGGAGGGAGGGGAGGGGGGGAAGGGGGCTGAGAGGTGGTGGTGATGGAGAAAACAGTATATAGAAAAGCCTTCATTTCAGTCAAGAGGAGACGGCAAGAGTGGGTACATGGTGTGTGTGTGTGTGTGTGTGTGTGTGTGTGTGTGTGTGTGTGTGTGTGTGTGTGTGTGTGTGTTGTGTGTGTTTGTGTGTGTGTGTGTGTGTGTGTGTGTGTGTGTGTGTGTGTGTGTGTGCGTGCGCGCACATGTGTGTGTATTTGTGTGTGTGTGTGTGTGTGTGTGTGTGTGTGTGTGTGTGTGTGTGTGTGTGTGTGTGTGTGTGGAGGGGGGGGGGCGTGTGTGTGTTTTTGTGTTTGTGTTTGCGCGAGCACACACGTGCACGTGTGTGTGTCTGTGTGTGTGTACTTGTGTGTATGTGTGTGTGTGTGTGTGTGTGTGTGTGTGTGTGTGTGTGTGTAAGAGAGAGAGAGAGAGAGAGAGAGAGAGAGAGAGAGTTGCAATAAAAACCCTTCCCCCTCTTTTCTTCAGTTACAGGCAGATTAATGGCTTCAGAACTAGGTAAGTATTGTGAATATCCCTTCCCCCTTCCCCACTTTCATCTCTCTCTCCTCCCCCCCCCCCACCCCCTCTCTCAGTCGTTTAGTTGCTAGTCACTCTTAGTCCCTCAGTGGACAAGGACTGGATGTGAAAAAGCACATGTTTGCTCATCTGTTACCCTTGGAAATATAGATGACCAATCTCTCTCTCTCTCTCTCTCTCTCTCTCTCTCTCTCTCTCTCTCTCTCTCTCTCTCTTACCCATTTGCTCTGCATCTGTCCAGACATCTCAAGACGAAACCTGCTGTATAAGCAGAAAGAAAACGTATTTGGGAGTATAGTAGCTACAGTAACCAATGATGTTTTTTTCCTTCATGTTTTCAAAACAAACAAATAAACAAACACAGGTAAATTGTTCGAGAAAGCAGCGATGGTGGAGGAAACAGGCACCATTGCTGTGATTCCTGACGACCACAAAAGGTTTCCCTGTTTTTCCCAATATAAATATTTGTCATCCTTCAGGAAAACAAGAATGATATGGAAAACAGGTTTTCATCGCCGTTAATCCTAAAGAGCTCAACTGTTCTCCATGTTTTTTGTTTTGTTTTTTGTTTTTTTGTCTTCTAAAGTAAGAAGTCATAAGCCTTCAGGGTGTGAGCGTGATAGGGTTAACAACGGTAGTCTGTGTTCTCTCCTTGAACGTCACCTGTTTTTTCCTGTTTTGCCAGCACCCCCCCCCCCCCCCTCCCCCCCCTCACCCCCCCCCCCCCCCCCCCCATTTTCCTGTTTCTGTCATGCAAGTTTCTGTGATGCCAGTGCGCATGCATGCGCGTGCAAGGAAAACAGGGAAAACAACTGATTTTCCTATTATTTCTGTTGTCCTTGACAGAATAATTTTACAGAAAACAGCAACACACAGTGATGGTTTTAAGTTAAAAACTCCCAACAGAAGTTGTGATTCTTATCAAGAACACTGTCACTAAGGAAAAGAGGAAATCGTGATGATCATAGGGGATAACAGCAATGATATGTGATTTCTTTATTATCACTGTTGTTTTCTGCTGGCTGATATCTCTTTTTCCACCCGAAAAAGGGGTGGGGAGTCAGCTATTGCTGGTATTGGACACCAGAATGCCCCATAGATTCTCACTCACTCTGTCTGACAGAAGACTTTCGTGTCCACAGTGTTCGCCTCTTGGTGTGGAAGCAGCTTTAGCAGGGAG
>CM065738.1:11054064-11056564 GCA_033310375.1 Conus canariensis
AACAAAATCAAACAACCTTTAAAATACACCTCCTAAATCACACCGAAAATGTTGTTGAATTTTTTTTTAAATGTAAAATCTCAAATCAGATGAAAGATTTCAATCTCTTTCTGATATTCAAAGATCAAATCGGCGGGAGGGGGGGGGGAGGGGGGGGTATTTCTGACCAAGGTTTTCATGCGGAGTCTGCTGTACAATGTTTATGTCTCACATCGAGCAAGTCCCAACACACACACACACACACACACACACACACACACACACACACACGCGCGCGCGCGCGCGCGCGCGCGCGCACACACACACACACACACACACACACACACACACACACACACACACACACACACACACACACACACACGTTTCACTGTGAGCGGTACATGAGGGTTAGTGAAGTGGACAGGGGGAGGTTGAGAGAGAGAGAGAGAGAGAGAGAGAGAGAGAGAGAGAGAGAGAGAGAGAGAGACAGACAGACAGACAGACAGACAGACAGACAGACAGACACAGAGGCACAGACACAGTTTGTGACACTTCACTTAGCAATGCATGAAACATGCAAAAGGCCACTTTAAAGTCTGGCATAAACAACATCTATCTGTCGATACTCTTGATCTCTTACATTACTTTACTCGCTAGCTGTGGGTGGACTGGTTTCTGAGTCCTTCTATCAAGAAAGTGTCAGCCCTGCGGATAAATGTCTCTGATGACATGGCTTACATACAGAGCCAGTGGGTCTGTGTGTTAGAAGCCTGTGAGTTGTCTGTCTGTCGTTCCAGCCAGTGGGTCTATGTGTTAGAAGCCTGTGAGTTGTCTGTCAGTCGTACCAGCCAGTGGGTCTATGTGTTAGAAGCCTGTGAGTTGTCTGTCAGTCGCACCAGCCAGTGGGTCTATGTGTTAGAAGCCTGTGAGTTGTCAGTCGTACCAGCCAGTGGGTCTCTGTGTTAGAAGCCTGTGAGTTTGGTCGTACAAGTGGGTCTATGTGTTAGAAGCTGTGAGTTGTCTGTCAGTCGTTCCAGCCAGTGGTCTATGTTTAGAAGCCTGTGGTTGTCTGTCAGCGTTCCAGCCAGTGGGTCTATGTGTTAGAAGCCTGTGAGTTGTCTGTCAGTCGTACCAGCCAGTGGGTCTATGTGTTAGAAGCCTGTGAGTTGTCAGGTGTACCAGCCAATCGGTCTATGTGTTAGAAGCTTGAGTTGTCTGTCAGTCGTGCCAGCCAGCGGGCCTCTATGTGTTAGAAGCCCGTGAGTTGTCCGTCGTACCAGCCAGTGGGCCTATATGTTAGAAATCTGCGCGTTGTCAGTCGTACCAGCCAGTGGGTCTATGTGTTAGAAGCCTGTGAGTTGTCTGTCAGTCGTACCAGCCAGTGCGTCTATGTGTTAGAAGCTTGTGAGTTGTCTGTCAGTCGTACCAGCCAGTGGGTCTATGAGTTAGAAGCCTGTAAGGTGTCTGCGAGTCGTACCAGCCAGTGGGTCTATGTGTTAGAAGCCTGTGAGTTGTCTGTCAGTCGTTCCAGCCAGTGGGTCTATGTGTTAGAAGCCTGTGAGTTGTCTGTCAGTCGTACCAGCCAGTGGGTCTATGTGTTAGAAGCCTGTGAGTTGTCTGTCAGTCGTTCCAGCCAGTGGGTCTATGTGTTAGAAGCCTGTGAGTTGTCTGTCAGTCGTACCAGCCAGTGGGTCTATGTGTTAGAAGCCTGTGAGTTGTCAGGTGTACCAGCCAATCGGTCTATGTGTTAGAAGCTTGAGTTGTCTGTCAGTCGTGCCAGCCAGCGGGCCTCTATGTGTTAGAAGCCCGTGAGTTGTCCGTCGTACCAGCCAGTGGGCCTATATGTTAGAAACCTGCGAGTTGTCAGTCGTACCAGCCAGTGGGTCTATGTGTTAGAAGCCTGTGAGTTGTCTGTCAGTCGTTCCAGTGGGTCTATGTGTTAGAAGCCTGTGAGTTGTCTGTCAGTCGTACCAGCCAGTGGGTCTATGTGTTAGAAGCCTGTGAGTTGTCTGTCAGTCGTTCCAGCCAGTGGGTCTATGTTAGAGGCCTGTGAGTTGTCAGTCGTACCAGCCAGTGGGTCTATGTGTTAGAAGCCTGTGAGTTGTCTGTCAGGCGTTCCAGCCAGTGGGTCTATGTTAGAAGCCTGTGAGTTGTCAGTCATACCAGCCAGTGGGTCTATGTGTTAGAAACCTGGGAGTTGTCAGGCATACAGCCAGTGGGTCTATGTTTTAGAAGCCTGTGAGTTGTCTGTCAGTCGTTCCAGCCAGTGGGTCTATGTGTTAGAAGCCTGTGAGTTGTCTGTCAGTCGTACCAGCCAGTGGGTCTATGTGTTAGAAGCCTGTGAGTTGTCTGTCAGTCGTTCCAGCCAGTGGGTCTATGTGTTAGAAGCCTGTGAGTTGTCTGTCAGTCGTTCCAGCCAGTGGGTCTATGTGTTAGAAGCCTGTGAGTTGTCTGTCAGTCCTACCACCACACGCACAGCAAAGGGAGAAGAAAACGGTGAGCCCTAAAAGCCTTCCGT
>CM065738.1:11066564-11069064 GCA_033310375.1 Conus canariensis
AGATTGATTGACTTAAATATCTATTCATCTGTTTGTTTATCTAGTAATCTATTTGTTTATCTAGCTATTTGTTTGTTTATCGCTAAATTGATTTCTTTCTTTAGACTCGTTTGTCCACGTTTCTCTTGGCGGTTCGTTAACATTTATTTAAGATTTGTTTAGATTTCCGCCTGCAGTCGTCTCACTTTGCAACTAGATCTTGTTTCTTTACTTATTTTCTTATTTGTTCATTTACTTATCTATTTATTTATCTATTTATTTATTAATTGATTTATATATCTATTTATTCATTTATTCTTTTCTTTGTCTTGTCTTTCTCGCCACCCAAGTGGCCTTGCACCCATGCAGCTCTTACCGGTCCGACACCCTGGTTTGTCCTGCCGCAGTTTCGGCACCGGCAATCCGCAGGGAGCGGCCAAAGTCAAGCCGTCCAAAGGGCAACCCACCAGAGGAAACCCTGCACTGCTGCCAAGTCACCGGTGGTGTTCAGAGTGCCTGTTCTGATTCAGTCTACGCGGACCACCACCAACTGACGACAATACTTGTTTAGTTATGGAGCATTCTTACGGGAGGGCACCACCCGCCCATGCAGCGACAGTCCCTATTGACTTGCTGGCGCGCGACAGAACGTCACCAAGAACACAGATTTACACAGAAGATACATCCATTAAGTGGATGAAACTCGACTATGCGGTTCCACTCTGCCAGGTTGAACCCACAGACTACTCAGCTCTGAGTAGGAGCCAGCAGGACAGAAAAAAAAATATCACAAATAAACAGCTCTGACGGGAATCGAAACCACGACTTGTCAGCCGGCAGTCCGCGACGCTAACCACTTTGCCATGACAGCCGGTATAGCTGAGATAAATCTAACGTAAACAAACAAAAAACAAAAAGAGGTGGAGGTTGGGGGTTGGTGCGTGTGCAAAACGTGCGTTGTTAAATGAAAGAAGTCAGTATTTAAATGTTTCTTGCAAGAAAGTTTCGTGGTACCTATTTTAATCTTCCAGCACATACCTCTTGTTAAAGCCGAATTGTTCAGGATGTAGAGATGTCGTTATAACGTGTTCCCATGGTCGTGACCACAGGCGTTAACTGCTTGAGAGAAACAGGAAAAAAAAAAAAAAAAACACCGCCACAGTTCTGGCTAACTCTCTTAAAGAAATGGCCAGAGAAAAGCGTAGTGGACAACACTGTTTTACATTGTCAGTGTGTGCTGTCTTTACAGGCATACCGAGAGGGGTTCTCGGGGCAGCGTGGACGTCATTTACTGGGCTTGAAAAGTCCTGGAAAGGTCAGTGTTATTCAGCCGACGCTTTCATAGTCTTTGAATGTTCTAGACGCTGTCACAGTCAAGACTGGTAAGCAATCTTTTTTTTTCTTTCTTTCTTTTTTTTTTAATGTTCACAAACTGCACGCAGAAGATCATTCGGTACGGAGGGTAGGGACGGATGGGTGGAACTATCCCCTGAGCATTTGATTGGATTTACGTGCCTGAACCGTTCGTGTGTGTGCATGTGTGTGCGTACGTGCGTGTAAGTGTGCGTGTGTGTGAGTGTGCGTGCGTGTGTGTGTGTGTGTGTGTGTGTGGGGAGAGAGAGAGAGAGAGAGAGAGAGAGAGAGAGAGAGAGAGAGAGAGCGTGCGTGTGTGTGTGTGTGTGTGTGTGTGTGTGTGTGTGTGTGTGTTCGCGCACGCGAGTGTGTGTGCGTTTTATTTCGTGGTACGTATATTTAATTGGAGGCTGCTCGCGTACGCTGCTTTCGGAAAATAATAGTGAGGATCTGGAAGAGCTAGGAATAGTCTGAACTTTCGGAACCCTGATATAAGTCAAACCCTATGCGAAATCCACCGTCGAGCATTTGGTATGTCCCCAAAGGTATCACAAATGCATCAAAGTTGTCTCCCAAACGATCACAGTTACATTCCTCATCCTTCTTTTGCTTACGCAGGCTGATACTCCTGCGGACACTCCCTGTATAGACAGGCAAGGATTAATCCCATCTACCCGACAAAGAGAGTGGAGTTTTGTGTGTATGACCGTTTTTATCCCGCCATTAAGGCAGCCATACTCCAACTTCGGCCTGTTCTTCAATTCCAACAAAACACATAGAACATCCTCTTTCAAGCGTCCCGAACACAGACTATTTCATAACTTATAATAAAATCCAATTGCGTTCGCTTTCAAACATCTGAATCACCATTTATTTCATAGTTGATGAAACCTAAATGCATCCTCTTTTAAGCATCGGGGCCGGAATAGCTCAGTTGGTAGAGCGCCGGACTCGTGATCCTGGGGTTGCGGGTTCGAATTTCAGTAAAGGGGGATTTTTCCCTGGGAGTTAACATTGGTTTTGACTCCATTCCCCATACAGTCCTTCGAATGAGACTATAAACCGACGTTCCGTGTGTGTACGCACGCATAACATCTTGCACACACGTAAAATCCCATCACCAACTTTCGGAAGAGAAGGCCACTTTGGCCGTTGGTATGGATGACAC
>CM065738.1:11076564-11081564 GCA_033310375.1 Conus canariensis
ACACCGTTTCCTTTTTAAAAAAAAATTAACATCTCGGTCGTAAAAAACTGAATTTGAATGTCAGCCGGACTGATCTGTCTTTGTGATTTTCACAATGGCAGCCGGAACGTTATATGCAAATAGTGTGGAGATTGTAGTGTGTGTCCGATCGATTGTGTACTTTGTCGTGCAGATTTTGAACAGCGCGGACATGAAATTGTGCAGTGGCTACAATAGATTGCGCAGAGGTAGATTGAACCCAGTGTCCAGTACATTGATCAATGTCTCCAGTAGATTTGTACAGAGTGTGTAGTGGGTTGTACAATGTGTGCAGTAGATCGTATAGTGGGTCCGGCAGATTGTACAGTGTATCCAATAGATTGTATAGAGTGTGTCCATTAGATTGGTCAGTGACTTAGCGTATGGTACAGTGTTTTCAGGGGATATTACTGTGTGGACAGGAAAGTGTACAATGTGTCAATGGCGTGTGGCGTGTCCATCGGATAGCACAGTGTGTCCAGTAGACCGTACTGTCTTCCGTGGATTGCAAAGCATGTGTGTGTATCATGTGTCCAGTAGATTTTATAACCTGTCCAGTAAACTGTACCAAAGTCCGATGGAGTGTGCGATGTATGTTGTACACTGTACAGTGTGTCCAGCACATTGTGGAGTGTATACAGTGACCTGTGCAGTGTATCAAGTAGGTTGTACATTTTTAACTGATTGACAACGTCGTGAGCTTTCGGCTGGATACATGTATTTTTTGGTGGGGTTGTATGTATATAGTTGATGCGGCTGTATGTATGCAGTTGGTGCGGCTGTATGTATATAGTTGATGCGGCTGTATGTGTGTGGTTGGTGCGGCTGTATGCATGTGGTTGGTGCGGCTGTATGTATGTGGTTGGTGCGGCTGTATGTATGCAGTTGGTGCGGCTGTATGTGTGTGGTTGGTGCAGCCGTATGTATGTGGTTGGTGCGGCTGTATGTATGTGGCTGGTGCGGCTGTATGTATGTGGTTGGTGCGGCTGTATGTGCATGTGGGTAGTGCGACTATACGTTTGTGGTCATTGAACTGTGGCCTTGTGGTTAGGTAGACACTTAAGACACGAAAGAATCCTGGGTTGGTGGCTCGAATCTCGGATAGGAACTCCCCCGCCCCCCCGCTCTCCATCCTTCCCCCACCCCCTTCACCCTTTTCATTAGTTGCAAACTGGCGGTGTGAGTGCAAGTCTTTCGCAAACACTTTATGCACGTGAAACAACCCAGGGCAAGAAGACAGTGTGTCCCAGGCAGAACTGTACAGAGCAGTCAACGTATCATAGGGAAACAATAGAAATGCACACAGATCCTTCCCCCGTCCCCCCCTCCTTCACACACACACACACACACACACACACACACACACACACACACACACACACACACACACACACACACACGCACGCACACACAACACACACACACACACACACACACACACACACACACACACACACACACACACACACTGCAGGCGTTGTTTGTAGGCTGATCAGGTCTCCCCATCCCCCCCTCCCACCCCTTCCCCCCCTACCCCCATCCCTCCCGCCTCCCCCCCCCCCCCCCCCCCGCCCCCCTTGGAAGACTGAGCGCAGGGGCGAATTTCACACAGAGACACAGCTGTTAATACCGTGCAGTCCACACCGCAGTATAACACAGTACATGGTACATCATTCTTTATGTATTTGAAACGAATGTAAAAAAAAAAAAAAAAACCGAAAAAAAAAAAAAAAGAAAAAGCTTCGGCCGACAATCGACGCTCATTTCTAACCCCCACCTGTCACAGCTGGCCACAGACAGACAGACATACCGACAGACAGACAGGCAGACAGACAGACAGACATTCAGACGGACGTAGGGATTATAAAGAGACACAGACGGACGGGGCTAACTGACAGGCTGAAACTGCGTTCTGCACTGTTGGTGCATTGACCAGCTGTTGTCGTTGGAGTAAACTGTCACCGGTGTCACTTTATCCCCCCTCCCCCCCACCCCGCCCTACCTCCTCCTCCTCCCCTTCGTCCTCCCCCCCCCCCCCCTTTCCTGTCCCGCCTGTTTAGCTCCCTTACCCTCGCCCCCCCCCCTCCCTGCCCACCTCCACCCCCGATCCCCCAACTCCCATTCCCTGTGCCACCACTCCTATCACTTCTACTACTACTACCATTTGTCCCCGGCTTTCATGTCTCAGCATGCCATCTTTGTCATCTGACTGTTGGAACCCTGACTACCAAGTTACAGTTTGGCACACAGCTGTGTCCCACTGACTGACTGACTGACTGTCTGTCTGTCTGTCTGTCTGTCTCCCTGACTGACTGTCAGTCTTTCTGACTGTCTGGCTTGTCATCTAGATGAAGTGATAACTAGGGGCGTGTTAGCTTCGTTGAATTGGCTGGGAGGTACTGGGGTCGATCCAGTTCACAACGTCAGGAACAATACTTGGCTAGGCCAGTGTGGCATTTGATCATCTAGCGCAGGCTTGAATGGTTTGTAAGTCTGGATCGGAACGGAACCGAACCCCGTTAAGTTTACCTACGTGCGTGACTCAAGTCTTCTGTTCCTATGTATATCACATTGACAATGACTTTTTTTCTGTTCGTATGTTTATTATATTGACAATGACATTTCTCTGTTCATATATTTATTATACTGACACATATTATTTTATTATATCAACCACATACATTTTTCTGCTCGTAGGTTTATTTCATACTGACAGGTCCTGTGTTGCATAATGTTTATCATATTGACAATATATTTCCTGATGAAGACGGACGGAGGTCTGTCGAAAGCTCTAAGTAAGTGCTTATTTCCCAGCTAAGCGACCTGTCTAAATCCGGTAGTCGTCATTATATTTCTTCTGTTCGTGTGCATCATACAGACAATGAATTGGGAGCAATCGGCATTTCTCGGCAATATGGAAGATTACAAAAATAGGCAAACAGGGCATCATTATAAGGTGTAGCAATAAATTGAATCGATACATGAATGACACTGGTGAAAAGTTAAGAAAAAGAACCGTGTTTATCAAACAAAATAGTGCCAAGTATACATGTTGGCCTAGTCAAAATATCTCGCTCATTTTTAGGAGATTAGCTAAATTCGAAAGACGTTTTCTCGAAGTACTACCGAGCAAAGAACTGAGGTAAGAAATTCAGCCTATTTTCAAACATCGTTTTGGAAGAGGCTAATCACTTATAAGGTTGTATATTTTGGGCAGTCAAACACAGTGTGAAATCCATCACCTATTTCATTCATAATGGCTCTCTACGTGTTCTTACTCTTCTAAATAATCCGCGTTGCCTTGGTTTTTTTTTCTACTTTAAGCTAATGTTCACAACAACTAAAGTGCATCACGGCATAGCGTGATAACTAGGTACTCTTTGTTATCAGATTTGCCAAACAAATTAAAAGCGGAAAAGATCAAGGCAAGCAAACTGTACCAGTATAATTTATCTGTCTAACTTAACGGTACATAGTGGAGAATTAATATCCGACGATAATTATGAGAATGAAAGGCATAGAATGAAGACACAACATACTATAAAAGAATCTACACCCTCTCGTGTAGTGTGTGTGGCGCTGAAGTGGGACAATCAGAAGTAATGTCGGATGCAAAAGATTACGAAAACAACATTTTCGCTTTCAAACTGAAAATTTACTCTTGTCGCTTTGTACTGTAGTTTGTTTATGGAAAATATATGGAATAAACATTTTTGAAATGTTTAAATTGTCTTTTCAGTATGTAACTGCTTTGGGGATTAGTTATAAAACACTATTTTTCGGTGAAAAGACGTTTCAATACGTAAGGCAAAGAGGAGTGAAAAAATAACTGAAAAAAAAAACAAAAGATCTTTTCTGTGTCTGTTGAAGATGTGCGACTTTAACATCCGTTCACCATTCATCCCCGCTCTGGTGTCTGTTTTTAGACTGAAATGTTGAAATAACAAACAAGTAGGGTAACTCTTTGGTTCCACGATGAAATAATTACAGGCCCGCAACTCCAGACAATAATGCTGTTTACGACTCGAAATTGCCATGCAGAAATGACAACACAGAGCACACACAGAACAAACAAAGCATATTGTTTGGAGTTATGGGCCTGTAATTGTTTCATCGTGGGAGCAAGAGTTACCCTACTTGTTTGTTATTTACTGTTTTCTCTTCCCTGCTTCATTTCAGATTTCCTTTCACTGAAATATTTGTCGAGAGTTTATTTGTCTGTTTTGTACCCGTGCATCAATCAAGCGTTACTCTGCTTATTGTGTGTGTGTGTGTGTGTGTGTGTGTGTGTGTGTGTGTGTGTGTGTGTGTGTGTGTGTGTGTGTGTGATATGTGTGTGTGTGCGTGCGTGCGTGCGTGCGTGCGTGCGTGTGTGTGTGTGGTGTGTGTGTGTGTGTGTGTGTGTGTGTGTGTGTGTGATATGTGTGTGTGTGTGTGTGTGTGTGTGTGTGTCTCTGTTGTGTGTGTGTGTGTGTGTGTGTGTGTGTGTGTGTGTGTGTGTGTTTTCTCTTTTCTGTGTCTTGTTCATTTGCCCAGGTCTTTGTTCCATATTTGGCACCCACCATGTATACATATTATTGTCCACGGTTTTGCTATGTTCTGTTGTTATTTTTAGCTTGTTTTCTGTTGACGCCCGTTGAGATATTGATGTTGTTGTTGTTGTGAGTTTGTGTAGCTCTTCTAGTTCTCTTCCTATTTATGGATTTTGGAGTGAGCATCTGCGTCACAGTTTGTGGCAAGAAGTCAGCCTTTCTTGCGTGAGGTTACCAGAATTAAAAGGAGAGCGTGTGATTTGAATAAATTCGAGGCATGCATTAGCATACCATGGTTAGGAACAAGTTTTGTTGCCGCTTTAATCCCACGAGCAAACGAAAGCTTGATTTACATATTCACCACCCACCCGTCTTCGCCCCCCCCCCTCCCCATCCCACTCTCCCCCCCCCTCTCTCTCTCTCTCTCTCTCTCTCTCTCTCCTCTCTCTC
>CM065738.1:11104064-11106564 GCA_033310375.1 Conus canariensis
GTGTGCGTGCCTGTGTGCGCTCTTGTTACTTTCACTCTAAAAACATTGCACTCTTTCAGTAAAGTATGGTTGAATGAGCGACCGTGTGCGTTAGTGTGCGTGTATATATACGTAAGTTTACGCGCGCGCGCGCGAGACAGAGAGAGAGAGAGAGAGAGAGAGAGAGAGAGAGAGAGAGAGAGCGTGCGTACGTGTGTACATGCGAATGGGCTCGTGTGTGACCAATGTATATGAGTTTGTGTCATTTTCTTCAAACCAGCTCAAAACAACAAAGAAAACAACAAACAAACAAACAAACAAACAAAAACCAACAAAAATCTACCCACTCCCATACATCTACACTCATTCATTTCACTTTATCATTGAGAGCACTTTTTTTTTTTGCTTCAGATACTGTGTTTCCACGGCGTATGTTTCTGTTTATTTATTTGTTTGTCTGTCGACAACTTTACTCAGAAGCTAAGGCAGCAATTTCAAATTTATCTTGGAACGATGAAGCCTTGCCCGAGGTGAAATCCATTAGATCTGGTCACAGGAGATCCAGATTAAAGTCATCGCTTACCTAACCTTCCTGTTGGCAAGCAGGTCATACTCTACCTTCCTGTTGGCAAGCAGGTCATACTCTACCTTCCTGTGGGCAAGCAGGTCATACTCTACCTTCCTGTTGTCAAGCGGGTCATACTCTACCTTTCTGTGGGCAAGCAGGTCATACTCTACCTTCCTGTGGGCAAGCGGGTCATACTCTACCTTCCTGTTGGCAAGCGGGTCATACTCTACCTTCCTGTTGGCAAGCAGGTCATATTCTACCTTCCTGTGGGCAAGCGGGTCATACTCTACCTTCCTGTTGGCAAGCAGGTCACACTCTACCTTCCTGCGGGCATGCCGGTCATACTCTACCTTCCTGTTGGCAAGCAGGTCATACTCTACCTTCCTGTGGCAAGCAGGTCATACTCTACCTTCCTGTTGGCAGGCAGGTCATACTCTACCTTCCTGTGGGCAAGCCGGTCATACTCTACCTTCCTGTGGGCATGCCGGTCATACTCTACCTTCCTGTTGGCAAGCAGGTCATACTCTACCTTCCTGTGGGCAAGCGGGTCATACTCTACCTTCCGGTGGGCAAGCAGGTCATACTCTACCTTCCTGTTGGCAAGCAGGTCATACTCTACCTTCCTGGTGGCAAGCAGGTCATACTCTACCTTTCTGTGGGCAAGCAGGTCATACTCTACCTTCCTGTGGGCAAGCGGGTCATACTCTACCTTCCTGTTGGCATGCCGGTCATAATCTACCTTCCTGTTGGCAAGCAGGTCATACTCTACCTTCCTGTGGGCAAGCGGGTCATACTCTACCTTCCTGTTGGCAAGCGGGTCATACTCTACCTTCCTGTGGGCAAGCAGGTCATACTCTACCTTCCTGTGGGCAAGCGGGTCATACTCTACCTTCCTGTCTGCAAGCAGGTCACACTCTACCTTCCTGTGGACATGCAGTCATACTCTACCTTCCAGTGGGCAAGCAGGTCATACTCTACCTTCCTGTGGGCAAGCAGGTCATACTCTACCTTCCTGTTGGCAAGCAGGTCATACTCTACCTTCCTGTGGGCAAGCAGGTCATACTCTACCTTCCTGTGGGCAAGCAGGTCATACTCTACCTTCCTGTGGGCATGCCGGTCATACTCTACCTTCCTGTGGGCATGCCGGTCATACTCTACCTTCCTGTTGGCAAGCAGGTCATACTCTACCTTCCTGTTGGCAAGCAGGTCATACTCTACCTTCCTGTGGGCAAGCAGGTCGTACTCTATCTTTCTGTGGGCATGTCGGTCATATTCTACCTTCCTGTGGGCAAGCGGGTCATACTCTATCTTCCTGTGGGCAAGCAGGTCATACTCTACCTTCCTGTGGGTATGCCGGTCATACTCTACCTTCCTGTGGGCAAGCGGGTCATACACTATCTTCCTGTGAGCCAGCAGGTCATACTCTACCTTCCTGTGGGCATGCCGGGCATACTCTATCTTCCTGCGGGCATGCCGGTCATACTCTACCTTCCTGTGGGCAAGCAGGTCATACTCTACCTTCCTGTGGGCATGCCGGTCATACTCTACCTTCCTGTTGGCATGCCGGTCATACTCTACCTTCCTGTGGGCATGCCGGTCATACTCTACCTTCCTGTGGGCATGCCGGTCATACTTTACCTTCCTGTGGGCATGCCGGTCATACTCTACCTTCCTGTGGGCATGCCGGTCATATTCTATCTTCCTGCGGGCATGCCGGTCATACTCTACCTTCCTGTGGGCAAGCAGGTCATACTCTACCTTCCTGTGGGCAAGCAGGTCATACTCTACCTTCCTGTGGGCAAGCAGGTCATACTCTACCTTCCTGTGGGCAAGCAGGTCATACTCTACCTTCCTGTGGGCATGCCGGGCATACTCTATCTTCCTGTGGGCATGCCGGTAACGGACCCTCGCAGCGGATCTGGAGAGAAGACTTTCAAGTCAAGCCAAGGAGAT
>CM065738.1:11134064-11136564 GCA_033310375.1 Conus canariensis
TTCACCTCTTTATAATAAGTCTGGAAGAAGATTGTATACGGTAAGCCTCTGCATGGAGGAGACTATTGTTCGTTCGAATTTTTATCAGTGTTCACCTCAGTCTCCTGACGATAAACAGACTGCAGTATTATTAGTGCGGTGCCAGGCGATTTACCCAATTCTGTGAACTTGCCCCGCCGTTAGTATTTTTATTGAGCAATAAGGTCATTCACCTTAGGAAGTTTGGCACTTCATACCTTTTTTTTTTTTTTGCTCGGGGAAAGAAAGGTCAATACACTGAAAACATTGCTGATTTATGGGTCGTGTGTGTGTGTGTGTGTTGTGTGGTGTGTGTGTGTGTGTGTGTGTAATATAGACGCATCGGAAGAGGTGTGATTTAGCAACACGTGACGGATGTGTGGTAAGATAAGAGCATTGGATGAGAGGTAATTAGACAAAACGTGACGGGGTGTGTGTGTGTGTGTGTGTGTGTGTGGTGTGTGTGGTGCGTGCGTGCGTGCGTGCGTGCGTGTGTGTGTGTGTGTGTGTGTGTGTGTGTGTGTGTGTGTGTGTGTGTGTGTGTGTGTGTTAGCAGACTTACTTATTTTGTTGAAATAAATGGACTTATTTCAGAAAACCAAGCAGGTTTTAGACACATGCATTCAACGCTTGACCATGCTTTTGTTCTTAAATCATTGATTGACATGTTTGCAATCAACAATGGAAAATTATACTGTGCTTTTATTGATTACAGAAAGGCATTTGATTCTATTTGGAGGCATGCTTTATGGCACAAACTGATGAGTCAAGGCATATCTGGGAAAATACTGCACGTTGTAATCAATATGTATGATCAAATAAAATCGTGCATTTTTCTAAATGGTCAAAAATCAGAGTTCTTTGGCAGTTTTAGGGGAGTTCGTCAAGGAGAAAACCTTTCACCCTTATTGTTTTCATTATTTTTGAATGATCTACAACAGTTCCTTATTGACAATAACTGTTCTACTTTAGAATATAATTTAACGCAAGAGTTGAAACTTGAACAGTTTATTAAATTGCTTGTATTGTTATATGCTGATGATACAATTTTATTGGCAACTTCTTTGCAAAAAGAACTAATGCCTTACATATATATTGCACGCAATGGCAGTTAGAAGTAAATCCAAAGAAAACAAAAATAGTTGTCTTTCATGGTCGAAATAGTATGCGTTAAATTTTTTTCTTTCGGAATGAAAAATAGAGGTTCTTAATTCAATGAAATACTTAGGCATCGAGTTCAGCAGAACAGGTTCTTTCTACAAAGCAAAAAAATGTGCTTATAATCAGGGTCTCAAGGCAATGTTTTCATTATTACAAACTGCAAGGAAACAGAAATTGCCAATTGATGTTTGCATACAATTATTTTATTCCATAGTTGTACCTGTGTTGTTGTATGGTTGTGAAATTTGGGGTTATGAAAATGTTGATTTATTAGAAAAGTTTCAGTTAGTTTTTTAAAGTATTTATTTAGATTAAATAAAACTACAATGACTTCAATGATTTATGGTGAAACCGAATCTATCCTTTACCTGTACTGATTAAAGTGAGAATGATAAGGTTCTGGGCTAACTTAGTTGTTCCTGATTCTAAGAAGTATTCAAACAAAGTATATAATATCTTACATGGACTATATACAAAAGGAATTTTCGTTTCACCATGGCTTAGTTATGTTAAAAGCATTTTATTTGAAACTGGTTTTGATTGTGTTTGGGAATCTCATTCATTCACAAACAGAAGTAACTTATGTAAGTGTGTTAAAAAGGAGTTGCAAAATAATTATGCTCGTGATTGGCGCAGTTCTCTTGAAAACAGCAACAAGTGTGTATTCTATAAAAGTGTAAAGACTGTCTTTGGAAAAGAAAAATATATTTTATTAGTATATAACCTTTATTTAAATTTAGATGTAGTAACTATAAATTGCAAATTGAAATTGGAAGACACCATAATGTTCCAAGAGAATTGCATATTTGTCGTAACTGTGAAGTGGGTGAAATTGGAGATGAATTTCATTGCATCATGGAATGTCCAAAATATAATGAACTTCGTGAAAAATTCATCCCTAAAAAATATCTAAAACCAAAGTCTGTTTTCAACTTTTGAATTTATTTCCAAAAGGAAGACGCATTTGTTTGAATATTAGTAAGTTTCTAAAAAATGGGAAGATTATTTAATGAGATCATTACAGTTCACCAGAATTCAGCATTTCGCAACTATGTTGACACATTGTTCTGAGTGAGTTTCGTATTTCTCTTTGTTACATTTGTATCCTCCATGCCCCAACAGGGGTCAAATGATTAAATTTGAATTGAATTGAATTGAATTGAATTGAATTGTGTGTGTGTGTGTGTGTGTGTGTGTGTGTGTGTGTGTGTGTGTGTGTGTGTGTGTGATAATATAGACGCATCGGAAGAGGTGTGATTTAGCAACACGTGACGGATGTGTGGTAAGATAAGAGCATTGGATGAGAGGTGATTAGACAAAA
>CM065738.1:11151564-11161564 GCA_033310375.1 Conus canariensis
GAAAATGGACTGAAACTTTCCCATGAAAAAAACGTATATAATGTTATTTAATAATGGTGATGATCCTGTTGATCTGCCTTCTTTTAGACTTGATGGAATAACACTTCAGTATGTACACTCAGTAAAATTCTTAGGAGTTTACTTCACATCTAAATTGACATGGAAAGTTCACATCGATTATCTCTTAAACCAGGCTAGGAAAAGTTTAAATTTTTTGAAAATCTTAAGCAAGCAAAGCTGGTGCCAGGATGTAAAAACATTGAAACATCTGGCAATATCACTCGTTCGTTCTAAGCTATCGTATGCTCAAGAAGCTTTCTTTTGTGCTCCTAAATATTTGTTGCAAAAACTGCAAAGTGTTGATAGCAAGGCTTTTAAATTATGCTTGGGAGTCCCTGTACATGCTTCTACAGTACGGACATATTCGGAAATTGATATTTTGCCTTTAAACGAATACAGAACACTCACTTTGGCAAAATATGTTGTGAAATGTACAGCTATGAAAGGTGTAAACGAAACAGAAATTTCTTTAAATCCATCTACTGATTACCCCAAACGAGCAAAAAACATTTCCTGCTTGTCTACTATTGGCTCGTACTCTGCCCATTTGTTGCAGAAAACTGATTTGACCCCCGACTCTTTGGCAAAGATTTCTCATACTGATCCAATCCCAAGCTGGGAAAGACACAGGGCAAAATTTGACCTTAATCACACTGATGCTAAAAAAGCTGATCATCCGCATATCTTGTCATATTCAGCAAAGATGCATATGCAAAGCAAGTATCCTAACCATCTTAAGGTATATACTGATGGATCATTGACAAAGAACAAAGACGCTGGATCTGCTTTTGTTATTCCATCACTTAAAGTAGATAAAGCATATTCAATAGGCAAAAAATCGATCTATTTTAGTTGCCGAAATGATAGCTATACTAATGGCTTTGACATATTTAATTGATTTACCGCAATCAATCTTGCAAGTATTGTTATGTGTCGACTCAATGTCAGTACTACAATCTATCAAGTTTTTCAGTTCTAATTCTGAAAACTTTATTTTGAAGGAAATATGTTATTTAATTCATATTTTGATGTGCAAAGGGACCGATTTAACTTTTTTCTGGGTTCCTTCACACTGTGGAATTTTGGGCAATGAATTCGCTGACAGATCTGCCAAAAAGGGAGCTAAATCTGAAATGAGTGCACAGTCACTTTCTGTCCCCTTGACTTTACAAGAGTGTCATCAAGTTTTAAAACAAGTGGCTTGGGGCTTTTTTAGAAACAACCAGAACATCCCTTATTTGCGGGTTAATGCTCGAAATAACCATGTTCTCAGCTTTGATCAGGTTGAAGGCATTGAACACCTGCAGGTTCGTGATATGTATCAGTACAGAAACTTTGTTTCAGTATTTTATAGACTGAAACTCGACGCATTCAGAACGAAATATAGTGCAGGAACAAAATGCATATGCGGTAAGGCAAATGTGTCAAGAGCCCACGTTTTATTTGATTGTGTGACTCTTAAGGCATACTTACCATGTTTATTAGGCATGACAGTGACTGATGTTTTTTCTGATATTGATTTTGCTTTGAAAGTTACCTCTTGTTTAATATGTAGTCCTGTCAGATATTTACTATAATGTTATAAGTAGTAATTATTCCATATTTTGCGTGCACTTCCACGCACCTATGCTTCACACACATACTCTTACACACACACACACACACACACACACACACACACACACACTCTCTCTCTCTCTCTCTCTCTCATCTCTCTCTCTCTCTCTCTCTCTGTCTCTCTTGTCTAATATCACATAATTTTGTGAAAAGACGTAAAAATGAAAGTACTACTACTACTACTACTACTACTACTACTACACACACACACACACACACACACACACACACACACACACACACACACACACACACACACACACTCACACACACACACACACACACACACACACACACACACACACACACACACACACACACACACACACACACACACGATACAGAATTGTCCCCAGATTGCTATATAGCTGGTCCGCCATTGAATGGCAACGTCAGAAAGAAAAGCGAAGAAATGAGAATTCAGAAACGACGAGCAAGGGAAGCAAGGGAAGACATTCTGTTCAAGGTCCTATCATACTAGATGTGACAGTAAACATGTCATAGACAATGTTCGGAAATCTACAAGGGAGGTAATCTGCGTCCAAGCTGGCTGGCCTTCAGGGAGAGTGACCCCGCGTTTTCATGGGGCAAACGCCTCTGTGGGGACGCCTAGAGTAGTGTTGGTACCATCAGTCAGCTGAACAGCCCAATCAGAGAGAGAAGATGGTACAACATGGGTGTGAAACGGTGCAGATGGCATGCAGACAGTAAATATACCGGTCGTTTTCCTGGCGTGCGTTTCAAATTCAATGTTTGCGTCTCTAAATTCATTTGCTTGAACCATAAGCTGAAGAAGGAACTTTTGTGTGAAGCAGAAAGGTAGGCGTTATCTTCTGCTGTTATTTTTGCAAGCAGTTTATAATCCGAATTAAGTGATGTTATTGGTCTCCAGTTTTCTAATTTATCTCTGTCTAACTTTTTCGCTTTGTGCCATGAAGTTAAAATGCCTTGTTTCTGTGTAGATGACAGTTTGCCTGTCTGGAAGGTTCCCATGAACATGTCTGTCACCGTTTTGCCTATTTTCTTCCAAAAGAATGTCATAAATTCAATAGGTATCCCATCACAACGTTGGACGGATCCATTTCTTAGGCCTTTGAACTCATTAGTTGTTTCTTCCAAGCTCACTGTTTCTTCTCATAAAGCGGCATCTGATTTATCTAGCCAAGGAAAGTCTTCGTTTTCTCTGAATGTGTTTGTTGCAGCTTTGATGTCGTCATCAACTGGTTTCTGACTATATCGTCATCAACTGGTTTCTGACTATATCGTCATCAACTGGTTTCTGACTATATCGTCATCAACTGGTTTCTGACTATATTGTCATCAACTGGTTTCTGACTATATAACTATTTTGTTAAATCTTACTTGTCCTCCCAGTATGTCCTTTAGGTCAGTTATAATTTCACCCCAGTCTTTCTTGTGCTCCAAAGATAGTACTTTGGCCTGCTGTGTGTTCAGACGCCAAACAAAGCTCGAGCACGGTCAGGCGATCGTTGACGGCGTTCGGAATATCTCGTTGTTTGACAAGGAAAGGTGATGTTCCTTATAGCCCAGCCGATCGCAAAGGACCGTATCAGGACTGTCACCACGTTGAAGTCAACTCAAGTCATGACGTTCTTTGACAAAGACGGGCTTTACCGTAGAGAACGTCATATGGTGATGGTCGAAATAGAGGTGAAAATCAGACGACGGATTGTAGAAATTTAACGTTATTGACCGAAAAAAAAACAACTAAGTTCCAAAAAGGTTGAACCTGGTTCAAGAAATGGCTTCCTCGTGCGCGGCGACACTGACGTGACCAAACACCGCGAGCGTTGCTCTCTGAGTTCCCCCCCCCCCACACACACAACACACACACGCGCACACGCACACAAGCACACACCTCACAATCAGAGAGAAAGAGAAGACGGCACAGCATTGGTGTGAAATGGTGCACCTGGCATGCAGACAGTCGATATCCTGATCGTTTTCCTGGCGTGTGCATCGATTACAATGTTGGCGTCTCTAAATTTTATTTGCTTGAACCATAAACTGAGAGAAGGAAACTCTGTGTGCAGAAAAAAAAAGGCATTATTTTCCCTTGTTTTCTTTTTTTATCTCAAGAAAAGGTCTATTGATATAATATTCACACAGTGTTAGCATGCTATCATATAAGAAACATTTGGGCGAAGATGGGGATAAGTAGGACAGGAGGGGGACAGTTGGATAGTGTGTAGAAGATACAAATAATAGAGAATGGACATGATTTGAAGATCTGAAGTGATGATAAGTAGAGAGAGAGAGAGAGAGAGAGAGAGAGAGAGAGAGAGAGGAGGAGGAGGGGGAGGAGAAGAGCTCATGGATTTGGATCGGGGGGTGGGTTGGGATGAGGCTGGGTGGGAATGAATGAGTTTGAACTTTTCAACCAGCCATAATGCACGGCGTGAGTGTTTAAATGCGACTGCACTGCGGATTATCACACACACACGCATGCACGCACGCACGCACGTGCTCACGCGCGCGCACACAACACACAACACACACACACACACACACACACACACACACACACACACACACACACACACACACAGAACTTAAAGGTATGTGGAAATGGAAGCAGGAAAAATGTCAGCGTTCTATATCACCCCACCAGTCTGACCTCCCCCCTTCCAGACATTTTGTTCTACGTCAGCACCAAGGGATGGCGGGAAAACAAGAAACAGAATTTGCTGAGAAAATTCCTCAGAAATGTACTTACCTCTTCATACTATATAGCAAATAAACATCACCTTTCAAAATGTACTTACCTCTTCATACTATATAGCAAATAAACATCACCTTTCAGAAATGTACTTACCTCTTTCATACTATATAGCAAATAAACATCACCTTTCAAAAATGTACTTACCTCTTTCGACATATAGCAATAAACATCACCTTTCAAAATGTACTACCTTTCATACTATATAGCAAATAAAACATCACAACATTAAATCACATAGAAATGTACTTACCTCTTTCATACTATATAGCAAATAAACATCACCTTTCAAAAATGTACTTACCTCTTTCATACTATATAGCAAATAAACATCACCTTTCAAAAATGTACTTACCTCTTTCATACTATATAGCAAATAAACATCACCTTTCAAAAATGTACTTACCTCATTCATACTATATAGCAAATAAACATCACCTTCAGAAATGTACTTACCTCTTTCATACTATATAGCAAATAAACATCACCTTTCAAAATGTACTTACCTCTTTCAACTATATAGCAAATAAACTCACCTTTCAGAATGTACTTACCTCTTTCATACTATATAGCAAATAAACATCACCTTTCAAAATGTACTTACCTCTTTCATACTATATAGCAAATAAACATCACCTTCAAAAATGTACTTACCTCTTTCATACTATATAGCAAATAAATCACCTTTCAAAAATGTACTTACCTCTTTCATACTATATAGCAAATAAACATCACCTTTCGAAATGTACTTACCTTTTCATACTATAGCAAATAACTCACCTTCAGAAATGTACTTACTCTTTCATACTAATAGCAAATAAACATCACCTTTCAAAAATGTACTTACTCTTTCATACTATATAGCAAATAAACATCACCTTTCAGAAATGTACTTACCTCTTTCATACTATATAGCAAATAAACATCACCTTTCGAATGTACTTACCTCTTTCATACATATGCAAATAACATACTTTCAAATGTACTTACCTCTTCTACTTAGCAAACATAAAAAGTACTTACCTCTTTCATACTATATAGCAAATAAACATCACCTTTCAGAATGACATCATACTTATACATCATCTTCATATTACCTATATTAGCAAATAAACATCACCTTTCAAAATGTACTTACCTCTTTCATACTATATAGCAAATAAATACCATCTTACCTTTCAAATAAGAATATACTTACTTACCTCTTTCATACTATATAGCAAATAAACACACCTTCAAAACCCTTCATACTATATAGCAAATAACTCACCTTCCTATTTTGTGTTGTCTTTTGCATGTTGGCTGAGAACATTCACTATGTCTTTAAAGAACCAGACGAAAAATGCCAACCAACAATCACAGTTTCCTTTGAGGGATTTTGTCTTCAATCTGTCAGTTGTAAAGTTCATAACAAATGGAGCAAATGAAAATGGGCATTGACATCTTTTTTGTCAGTAGAGGAATTCCAACTGCTTTTTCTACCAATCGCAAGAAAGTTTACAGAATTTGGTGAATCCTGTTGCCCGGCATATGTTAGTATTTACAAATAAAAGAGCCAGAGATGATAAAGGAAGACAGAATTTGAACAATCCTGTTTCTAGTTGCAAAGTGAGGCGACTGCGGGCGGAAATCTAAACAATTTTTTTTAAAGTTATTGATAACGCTCCGCCAACCCCCCCCCCCCCCCCCCCCCCCCCAAAAAAAAAAAAAAAAAAAAACAACACACACACACACAACACAACAACAACAACAACAACAACAACAACAACAACAACAACAACAAACCGTAGACAAACGAATCACAAGACATTGTCTCCTTCCTGACAGCCTCGTTTTCATTCAATGCCCATCTTGCGCCGAATTGGATGAAGATAAGTGATAGCTCGTTCATTTTCGTCGTCCTCAGTGTTGTGTATCTTGTCTGACGAAGGTCTAAATGGTCGAAACGCGTCGTGTTGTGTCTTGTGATTGGTTTTTTTTTTTTTTTTTTAATGTTTTTTGGCGGTGCGTTATCAATAAATTTTCAAATTAACCCTGTTTCTAATTCAACTAATTTTGAAGCTTTTTTTGGACGGTGCCTCGAAGCTGATGTACTCCAACCTGTTGAACTCCAGATCTATATGCAATCAACAGTCACCAAATTTTACACAGCTAAAACTGAACCACTGGTTTCTAGGAGAGCAAAGCTTTTGAAGTCTTTGGACTCAAACTGAAAAATCCACAGTTTGCATTCAAAAATGGAGTTTTGTGAGAAAGAAAGTAAAACGATTCTTGAGTTTATCAAAGGACGTGCATGTGAGGACTAGGAGTGGCAGGTATGGTCCACCGGGGGAAGGATTCAGAAGGTTTTTTTTTTGTTGTTGTTTTTGTTTTTTGTTTGTTTGTTTTTATCGTGCGCAAATATGAGAAGATAAGTGGTTTCTCGTTCTTCGTTTTCACTGTCCTAAATGTTATTTGTTTATGCCTGGAGAAGACCCAAGAGGTCGAAATGCATTGTGTCTTGTCCTGTACTTTGTTTGTCTATGTTCTTGGCGGTAACTACCCCCCCCCCCTCCCCCTTTCTAAATTTTGCTTCATTTTCCGCCCTCAGTCACTCCGTTTTGAAACTTAACTGTTTTCATTTAGAATTGCAGAGTAGTTTACACCTTAAAATGTCACCTCCAACTTTTCTCTGTCATTAGTGATGGAAGGAGCAACTTTCCAGCAGTAGTCATCGACAGAAATTCTTATTCTTTTCGGGACTGTTAAAAATAGTCAAGAGTGGCTCAGGGATAAACAAAAAGCCCTAGGCTTATGCACTTAAAAAGTGCTTGTGCTCTGAATTACAGAATGAGAGATGAGTTCAAACGTGAAATATTATATGAACAAGAACGAACTAACACAAGGGTATTTTCACACACCAACTTTACTTGTGTGTATAAGAGTAAAAATTGTACAAATCCATAGATCTTCAGTCAAATATTCTTTGGGCAAACACCACTGTGTGACACTGACCGTGATCAGTCTTACAGCCTTCGGTGGAGCAGTGAAGTGGGGAGAATTGATTTTTTCCCCCTCCCCCGTGGGGATACCGGGGAGGTCTTTTGTACAAATAGTTCCCCCTCCTTCTGGACATTCTGGGCTAGTAACGTCCCCCCTTTTCCTTTCGCTCTCAGTAACTCTGTCTCCTTTGCTGTATTGTCGTCTACTGTCCTTTCTGTCTACCATATCTTTTTATTTATCTTTTTTCCACAACCTCTTCCCACAAATTTCTGCACTCAACGAAGTCGGAGTGAACTGACTATACTCTCGAGTATAGTGTGAGTATCCCAACAGGGTAAAACGAGTTCACACGCTACCAGATACTGGAATGCTGAAGAAGAAGAAGAAGAAAATTTTCTCCCTCTTTGTTTGTTAAGCCAGCCATCCTGCCTCTGTTGCCTGTCTGAGTGACAGGCTCTCAGAGGAACAGGACAGCCAATGATCTCACCCTAGACAAGAAGAAGGACAGGGATGTTAGTAATCTGAGGAAAAGGGGGTTCGATCTGGAATGAGACTGTCATCACTTAACAACTGTAGTGTGAGGTAATGTGCTAACGAGCAGAGAAGACACTCTTATTATCATATTATTATTATTTATAATGAATACTTATATAGCGCCTATTGTTGGCTAGAGACCAAGCTCTAAGCGCTTTACAATCCACACTTGCTTACACAACGGGCTGCCTACCTGGGTAGTGCCGACTGAAGAGCTGCCAGCTGGCGCTTCATTCAGTCGTTTCCCGTGTCATCCAGTCCATATCATTCAATATCGTTCACTCAATTTCCTTACTTCCTTCCTTCTTTCCATTTTTACGCATGGTGCATGCTATGTGTAAGGTGTCATCCATACCAACGGCCAAACTGGCCTCTTCCGAAAGTTGGCGATGGGATTTTACGTGTGTGCAAGAGTTATGCGTGCGTTCACACACGGAACCTCGGTTTATGGTCTCATTCGAAGGACTGTATGGGAAATGGAGTCAGAACCAATGTTAACTCCTAGGGAAAAATCCCCCTGTACCGAAACGGCCCGGCGGAGATTCAAACCCGCAACCCCAGGATCACCAAGATTACGAGTCCGGCGCTCTATCAACTGAACTATTCCGGCCCCCACTCTTTCAGATGCTGGGGGTATTTCTAGCCTTCAAACGAATGAATCCTTTCATGCGGATCAGCCCGAAATTGCAAAGCAGGGGAAGCCACCCAGGCTGTAAGCACTGTATGGTTGAACGAGTTTAAAATTTACATCATCCTCAGATTTAAGCGTGATTAATGTGGCATTTAATGGTCAGTAAGGAAATATTTTCTAATCCCCCTCCATCCCCCCCCCCCCCCCCCCAAGCGCCAAAAAAAGAAAAAAAAAATGATTTCCCCTTCTGATTGGTAGCAAGAACCGTAGGAACTGTCATTCTCCAAACCGATCTCAGAGGTAATTATAAACAGATGATGTTGCGTGACTCCGGCAGTAGTGATCAATGAAGCACTCTTCTACAGGGGCTGATACGTAGTGTTTAATCAGCTATGAACTCTGTCTAAGAATCTTAGCCACCAGGCAAGTCAAGCTAATGAGTGGAATAAGAAAAAAAAATATGATTTTGATTTTTTTTTTAAATTCGGAAGATTGGGATAGGAGGATGGGAGCAGGGGTAGGTTGGGTTCAATGTGTCCAAAGATGGTCATGTGTAGTTTGGTTCCTTACATAACGGAGGTGGGCTGTGTAAAGGAACGAAAAACAAGCTGCAATGCATATATACGTACTCCCAATTTATCTTGAATACGCGTGTACATGTCAAGAGCATGTTTACTATGAAAATACCCATGACTTACGAGTCAGTTATTAGTTCAGCTGAAAAAACGTCACAATCAAATATGCGTCATAATGTATTTTGTCACTGAGCCATAAAGAAGAACAAAACCGTTTTGGGCAGTTATAGCCGTTAGTAACGGCCATTCTGGCAAAATAAAACATCGGGCATCATCCGTGACCCATAATTAACATACCTACAAATTTTCAGAAAGATCGGCCCAGAAGTTTTGTCTGAAGCAAATGGAATTCATTTTGACCACAGACAGACAGACAGACAGACACACACACACACCACACACACACACCACACACACACACACACACACACACACACACACACACACACACACACACACAGCATTTCTTCGTTCCCATTGTAAAGTACTCCCTGTTCTACAAAAAACTGGGAGTACAAAAACTACTGCCATTTTGTCCAGGGCAGATTTTTCAAACTTCGTTAATCCTGGTTGAATAGCTGCAAATTCCAACAAACAAAGAAAACTACCGCGTCCCCCCCCCCCTCACACACACACACACACACACACACACACACACACACACACACACACACACACACACACACACACACACACACACACACCAAATAAGAAAACATCCGTTAATGAAAAAGTCTACTCTAAATGCAAAGCAGAAGGCGTTCATTTCGTTTTTCTTTTAGACAAAATGTATTCAATACAATATTCGTGCAGCTGCAGCAGATGGCAAAACTGTACACATGAAAGAATGGGTGAGAATAA
>CM065738.1:11164064-11171564 GCA_033310375.1 Conus canariensis
CCACCCCCTCCTCCTTCTCCTGCGAGTCCAGGTACAGTATGTTGCAGATTTACGTTAGTTATTCCGAAATGGGAAATAGGGAGGGGGTGGGGGAGGGTGTGATGGAAGCCTAATCCCAGCAGACAATCCTGACATCCTGTGGATGATTCCTTCTGGAGTTCTGGAACCGTTAGCGCTGTGCCTGCTGTTTTCTTTTCTTTTCTTTTTTCTCTTTTCCTCACACGGCACCCGCTCCTCCACCTAACTCCATCCTCCCCACACCCACCCACACATCTTCCATCAACCTTCCATCTTCACGTCTCTTGCGAACACCCCCTGTTACTCTACTTTTCTTTTCTTTGTTTTCTTTTTTTTTTGTTTTTGTTTTTGTACTCCCAGTTCTAATAGAACAGGGAGTACTTTACAATGGGAACGAAGAAATGCTGTCTGTGTGTGTGTGTGTGTGTGTGTGTGTGTGTGTGTGTGTGTGTGTGTGTGTGTGTGTGTGTGTGTGTCTGTCTGTCTATCTGTGTGTCCGTCCGTGGTCAAAAACGTGTTCCACTCGCTCCAGAGAAAACTGCTGGCCCGATCTTTCTGAAAATTTGTAGGTATGTTCATTATGGGTCACGGATGATTCCCGATGATTTATTTTACTAGAATAGCCGTTACTAACGGCTATAAATGATAATTAAAAAAAATCAAGTCCGATAAGGGAAATAACCACCGCACTGTCGAGTTTTTTCTTCCACTAACCGGAAATTGTCTCCCCTGTCTGTCACTGTACTGGGAGTACGTTTATATGCTTTGCATCTTTTTTTCCGTAAGTACATGATATACATAAGCTTTTACCACCTGTTTGCATTTCAAATTCTCTTGTCATACATTAGTTTTCAGCCGCCATGTCAAACAGACAAGGAGTCAGTCACGTGCATAAGAACAAAGACATGCACGTACACTGTACACAAAAGGTACAAAACAAAACAAAACAAAACAAAAAAACAGATGAAGAAGTGACACGTACGCAAACGGACTGTCTATCTGTCTGTCTGTCTGTCTGTCTGTCTGTTTGTTTGTTTATATGAAAATCGGTCGGCTAGTCTACTGCCCACCTGGCTCAGAAAAACCGATACACGTGTACATTTTAATAGATGGACTTCAGCACCTGTCGCACCGTGAGGACTTGCCAAGTGGGTCGATTTTGTCATGTCTGGCTTGGTGAATGTGCAGTGTCTGATGCAGGGGGGGGGGGGGGGGGGGAGGAGAACAGTGTGGGGATGGAGGTTGTGGTGGGATCAGGGCAACAGTGTCTGGTGTCCGCTCCGGTCCACCTCAGTCTGTGTCGTTCTCTCTGTCTCTGTCTCTCTGTTTCTCTCTTTGTCTCTGTCTGTCTGTCTGTCTGTCTCTCCCGCCCCCTTCTTCTCTTTCGCTCCTTCTCTTTCACTCTCTCTCTCTCTCTCTCTCTCTCTCTCTCTCTCTCTCTCTCTCTCTCTCTCTGTCGGTCATTCGGTTGCTCTCTCTCCTCTCTCTCTCTCTCTCTCTCTCTCTCTCTCTCTCTCTCTCGCTCTCTCTCTCTCTCTCTCCTCCACACACACACACACACACAACCACACGGACGCACGCACATACGCATGCACGCACGCATGCACGTACGCACGCACGCACACTCTATGTAAGCACCACACACATAAACACACAGACACACAGACACTCAGGCACACAGACAGACAGACAGACACGTCCCCCCCCCCATACACACACACGCACGCTCGCACACACACACAACATGCACGCACACACGCTCGCACGCATGCACGCACACGCGCATTCAGGCACACACGCGCGCGCGCGCGCGCGCACACACACACACCACCACACACACACACACACACACACACACACACACACACACACACACACACACACACACTCACCACATTTTCCAAGTTTGATTAATACTCTAACCCTAATTAGGGCATATAAGATCAGAGGTCAGTTCACGGTACCGACGTCATGTAAATTGAAATGAAAAAGGAAGGACTCTCAATTTTTTTATACGGGTCTGTTTAAATATGTGAAAATAATCATTTGTCAAAGAACTGTAACACAGTAATCCCGAAAATAAATGAGCAGTCTGTAGCCCAGAAATGGTAAAGTAATTGTACTGAAATTGATACATTTTGCTGATTTCAGCGATAACTTTTTCCAGCTGTTTAACCACGGATTTGGAATGTATATATTTCTTAAATATATGTTTCTATCTAAGATTGAAGTATTTCAGGTATTTCAGGCTGAAACGGAGCACTCTTGTTACAAAGTTTACAAATATAATTTTCACGTTGAGTTCGATACCGTCAACACACACACACACACACAACACACACACCACACACACACACACACACACCACACACACACACACACACACACACACGCACAGACATACACACGCAGACACAGACACAGACAGACACACACAACACAGACACACACACACAGACACACACACACACACACACACACACACACACACACACACACACACACACACACACACACACACACACCACCACCACCACCACCACCACCACCACCACCCCCACCACCACCACATCACACCACACCATACCACAAATCAGAACAACACAAACACATACACACAGATACACACACATACACACAACGCACGCACACAAATAGATAGATAGATAGATAGATAGATAGTGGACAGATAGATAGATAGATAGATAGATAGATAGTAGATAGATAGATAGATTGATAGTTGATGATGATATATTAATATAGGTGTGTGTGTGTGTGTGTGTGTGTGTGTGTGTGTGTGTGTGTGTGTGTGTGTGTGTGTGTGTGTGCATGTTGGAATATAGATAGATAAATAGATAGACAGATATATAGATAGACAGGTAGATAAACAGAGAGATAGATATAGAGATAAAGTTATATATATATATATATATATATATATATATATTATATAGTTATAATTATTCATCTAGTTGTTGACTCGGCGCACAGTGGGTTTACGGCTCTCCAGCTGTGGTGAAGTGTATATGGACTAGTCCACACGCAGAGACGCCTCATACATGGAGCCGAATCAGGAACTTCTATTTGATCTCTAAATCTTTAAGATGCAACAACAAATTAAATTCATCTTCCATTCCATCAACAAGTTAATTGAGATCTTGATAAAACACCAGTGGCAAAAGATGTTTACAGTATTCGGTGGAAAGGGTAGTCTGACACACTTATTAGTATATTTATGAACACAAGAGACAGATCTGAAACCCGGAGGCAAACGTTGAGACATCCTTGGTTCTGTTTCAACTTCTTTTCAACTAAAAAAAATCTGCTCTATCTTGCCAATCCAAAGAAGAAAAATGCTGTCGGTTTGGTGGAGAAAGTGAGTTGAGTTTGCCATTATCTTGTTGCTGCTCTTGTTGTAGCTGTTGTTGTTGTTGGTGGTGGTGTTGGTGGTGGTGGTAGTGATGGTGTTGCCCATAAACCAGGATAATACCACGGTGGACAGAATTATATCAATTTTCACTTTTGAACAGAGAAAGGATGTACTATGTTCGAAGAATTCTATGTTTGGAATAATATGTGTTTTCCAAAACCATTGACTCCAGTTCTAAATGCGACGGACACTGCTGTAAATGACTTTTTAAATTACCGTTGACAAAACAGAAGAATCCCGAAGAATCCCGAAATCTATCCCGACACTTTTCTTTATCTCAGATTCTCATGTCTGATGAGAATATATGATTCAGAGAGACAGACAGACTAAGAGACAGACACACAGACAGACATACAGACAGTCAGACGTTCAGACAGACTGAGAGAGAGAAGGGGGGGGGGGGGGAGAGAGAGAGAGAGAGAGAGAGAGAGAGAGAGAGAGAGAGGAGAGAGAAGAGAGAGAGAGAGAGAGAGAGAACGCAGACGTCGGAATTGAGGAAAAAAATCCAGAAATCACATTAAGGCCGAGACTATCCTTCTAATATGTCCTTGCTAAAATAGATCACGCGTTGCCTGAGGTATAATAAGGAGAGAGAGAGAGAGAGAGAGAGAGAGAGAGAGAGAGAGAGAGAGAGAGAGAGAGAGAGAGAGAGAGAAACAGACAGACAGACAAACAGAGACAGACAGACAGACAAACACACTGACAGTCAGACAAACTGACAGACAGAGACAGACAGTCAGACAAACAGACAGATGACTGATGACAAACAGACAGACAGACAGACTGACAGACAGACAGACAGCAGACAGACAGGCAGACAGATTGATGACAACAGACAGACATACAGACATACAGACACAGACAGAGAGACGATTCGTAGGACACAGAGAGAAAATGAGAATGAGACCCCGCACCCCCAGACCCACCCACCACCCCCGCGCCCTCCCACCCTCCACGCAATCTCTAACCGAACACTCACACCTCCCACCCACGCAGTTATTGAAGCAAACAGCCATACGATGGAGATCGCGAAGAGAACAAGTATCTTTTGTTTTTTCTTAGTCCGAGCAAGACAGAGATTCGATCTTGCTGCATACAGCAACATTCTTCGAGACTTCTGCAATCCGTTTGCGGGATGGACGAAGGCTCGCCCAAGCAAACTCGCCGCAGGAAGGGCGGGGAGACGCGTGAGCGAACAGGCAAGGAGAGGCTTAGAGCTGTGTTGTTAGAGCTAGTTCTCGTTTTTGTGTTGTTGTTTTTTTTTTAATCTCTAGGGCATGTTTTAGTCATTACGTGAATTATTCGAGAAAGAAAGAGAGAGAGAGAGAGAGAGAGGGGAGAGGAAGAAAGGGAGGGACAAACAGGCAGACAGACAGATGACAGACAGAGAGAGAGAGAGAGAGAGAGAGAGATCCACCACACTTGGCATTGGAAATTTTGACTGGTTCATTTTGTTTTATAGCCCAAATGAAGCTTCGAGGTCACATGAGCTGATTAATTGATAAATTAGTTAATCAATTGATTGACTGATTGATTGATTGGGAGAGAAAGAATAATATATAAATAGATAGATGGACAGATAGATAGAAAGACAGACAGATAGATGCATACATAGACCACACACACATACATACATATATACATACATACATTACATACATATATTACATACATAGGCTACATACATACATACATACATACATACATACATACATACATACGTGTATATCCAGCCAGCCAGAGGCCAGCCAGACAGATAACTACGTTTATTTACCAGTGGGATGTCGAGGAAGCAGTTTCGCTATTTTAATGAAACGATAAGCGACATTACATTTTAAAACGTGGCTGGCTTCAAAGGAAATCTTCAGTGAGACAGGGAACAGTAAACCGTGAAAAACAAACGAATAAGGGTAACTCTTGCTCCCACGTGAAATAATGACAGGTCCACAACTCCACACGAATGCTATTATATACGATACCAAACCCGCCTAGCAGAAATGACGACACAGAGCAGTACAGAACAAACAAGAAAACACACCTCCGTTCCTGAGAAAGAACCATTCGCTTGTCCTTGAAAAGGAACTAAGTATAAATCTGCAATTAGACGTTAATGCAAAATAGGATGTATTAACAACATCCTTTCTCCCTGTTGGGAACCGTTTGTCGTTTACAGAGTAATATTTCAAAAGATGAAACGTCCGTAATACTTTGTTGTCTTTTATCAGAGAAGAGTCTCAGCAGCTAAACTGGTATCGCATCTCTCGCTTAGACTAGTTGTGTTGTTGTCGTTGTTGTTGTTGTTGTTGTTGTTTTTATTTCTTCGATACCTATTCTTAGGATATGTTTTGACTTCTGTAGGACTATAACCTTGATTTAGGGAGACATAAAAAAAACTTCAACAATCTACACAAATGAATGTGCCTGTGGTCACCAGTCAGCGTGGTGTGATTTTTTTTTTTCCTTTTCTTTCTTTCTTTTTTTTTTTTTTTCTTTTCCTTTTTTTTTTTTTCTTCTTTTTCTTTGGCTTTTTTGTTTTAGCTTTTTTGTTTCGTTTTTATTTTTGCGCTTTGAATTCGAAGCTAGTCAAATTTGTGAGTACCAACTTAGGGCTTGAAAAAAAAATGGATGATAAATAAATAAATAAATAAAAATAAATAAATAAATAATAGATAAACAAATAAACGCGATGCCAGCTTTGCCGCTTTCTCTTTTCAATCCGCAAGAGATTAACGCAGTATCAAGAGGTATGTTATGAGCGACAAAAATGGTGACAGTCTATTTGGCTAGTTACAAAACCAGACACATACGATAGATGATAACACATAACAGTGTTCAAGAAACAAACAGTATGAGAAATCATAGAAACAAAGTTGCAATATATAGAATTTGTAAACCCTTCACTGGCTACAAGATTTAGACTTCGACAGTTTATCCGTGCGTCGTTGCCTTAAACAAGTTCAGTATCAAGTCACTCAACCTAGAGGACGTTCAGTATCTGGCCACTGAACCTAGAAGAAGTTCAGTATCTGGCACTGATCTAGAAGAAGTTCAGTATCTGGCACTGAACCTAGAAGAAGTTCAGTATCTGGCACTGAGCCTAGAAGTTCAATATCTTCTGCCACTGAACCTAGAAGAAGTTCAGTATCTGCACTGAACTAGAAGAAGTTATATCTTCTGGCCACTGAACCTAGAAGAAGTTCAGTATCTTCTGGCCACTGAATCTAGATGAAGTTCAGTATCTTGGCCACTGAGCCTAGATGAAGTTCAGTATCTCTGGCCACTGAACCTAGAAGAAGTTCAGTATCTTCTGGCCACTGAATCTAGATAAATTTCAGTATCTTCTGGCCATGAGCTAGAGAATTCAGTATCTGACCATGAGCTAGAAGTTCAGTATCTTCTGGCCACTGAACCTAGAAGAAGTTCAGTATCTGGCCACTGAGCCTAGAAGTTCAGTATTTCTGGCCACTGAACCTAGAAGACGTTCAGTATCTGGCCACTGAACCTAGAAGAAGTTCAGTATCTTCTGGCCACTGAACCTAGAAGAAGTTCAGTATCTTCTGGCCACTGAATCTAGATGAAGTTCAGTATCTTCTGGCCACTGAGCCTAGATGAAGTTCAGTATCTTCTGGCCACTGAACCTAGAAGAAGTTCAGTATCTTCTGGCCACTGAATCTAGATAAAGTTCAGTATCTTCTGGCCACTGAGCCTAGAAGTTCAGTATCTTCTGGCCACTGAATCTAGATAAAGTTCAGTATCTTCTGGCCACTGAGCCTAGAAGTTCAGTATCTTCTGGCCACTGAATCTAAATAAAGTTCAGTATCTTCTGGCCACTGAATCTAGATGAAGTTCAGTATCTTCTGGCCACTGAATCTAGATGAAGTTCAGTATCTTCTGGCCACTGAATCTAGATGAAGTTCAGTCTCTGGCCACTGAATCTAGATGAAGTTCAGAATCTGGCCACTGAATCTAGATGAAGTTCAGTATCTTCTGGCCACTGAATCTAGATGAAGTTCAGTATCTGGCCACTGAATCTAGATGAAGTTCAGTATCTT